>JARFIW010000932.1:0-395000 GCA_036346225.1 Platerodrilus igneus
GGTGATGATATCTGAAAAATTCCTAGAGATTCGGGTAGCTGAGAAAATTCTAATATTGATTGATACCAAACAAGATAGGTTTATCTCGAAAGATGCATTGGCTAGACGAAGAAAAGTATTTGTTAGTTTTGCTTATAAAGCAAAGAGTAAAATTTAGAGGTTTGAGAGCTTAAAGTGTAACTTTGTAAGGAGTAGCCCGATTTTAAATCTGTTTGCAGATTCGGGATGTGCATAAAATTCTAAGCTAACAAGATGTATCGCGTGACTAAGAAAATTTATAAGAACGCTCAAAAGTCGCTACAGGTAAGAAATCTTAAAATTAGGGTAGCTCCCTTGGGGGTGATGATATCTGAAAAATTCCTAGAGATTCGGGTAGCTGAGAAAATTCTAATATTGATTGATACCAAACAAGATAGGTTTATCTCGAAAGATGCATTGGCTAGACGAAGAAAAGTATTTGTTAGTTTTGCTTATAAAGCAAAGAGTAAAATTTAGAGGTTTGAGAGCTTAAAGTGTAACTTTGTAAGGAGTAGCCCGATTTTAAATCTGTTTGCAGATTCGGGATGTGCATAAAATTCTAAGCTAACAAGATGTATCGCGTGACTAAGAAAATTTATAAGAACGCTCAAAAGTCGCTACAGGTAAGAAATCTTAAAATTAGGGTAGCTCCTTGGGGTGATGATATCTGAAAAATTCCTAGAGATTCGGGTAGCTGAGAAAATTCTAATATTGATTGATACCAAACAAGATAGGTTTATCTCGAAAGATGCAATGGCTAGACAAAGAAAACTATTTGGTTCAGATGAAAGATAAAAAAATGGCTAGTCGAAGAAAACTTTTTGGTTCAGATGTGGGAGGAAATGAGGATGCTCATTTATCTCGAAACATAAAAAATTTAAGATAGGTTTATCTCGAAAGATGAAAAATGGTTAGTCGAAGAAAACTTTTTGGTCCAGATGTGTGGGGAAATGAGGGATTCTGGGGGAAATGAGGGGGCAGGATGCCTGATTTTACCCTACTCATCGTTAATACCATTATATTTTTTTCTATCTTCCCCAAAAGTTTTTCAACTACCTGTAAGCTCTGTCTATCTTACCTACTCTCAGATCATCTTGTATTTCCTTTATATTCTCCTCCATCCATTTATCTCTAGCTTTTTACACTCATGTACTATCTTATTTATAACTCTATTATATTTTCAACCAAACTTACGAAGTAAGTTAGGTTAATAAGATCGCTACGTTGCCGTCGTCGCCGCCGTCGTCCATTTCACGTTTTTTTCGTTTTACAAACATTTGATATATGGATCTTGTTCAGTTTTTTACGATGATTAAGAATATGCTAGCCAATTTTCGATATCTCATCTAGTTTTCGAGTAATTCGACTTTAAAGTCGAAATTTTGGTTATATAAAACTTCAATATAACACAATATAAATATTATTTTTAGGTTAATATCGACCTCCTGAGCATATTTTTACATAGCATCAATACTCTATGTTGATTGGTTTTCGAGTTATTCGACTTTGAAAAATATGTTCGAAAAATTTTATAAAAAAAAATTAAATAAAAAATAAACTTGTGTGAATTTCTATTACATAATGGCTTTAAGTTTGGTTGTATGGCGTACATGCGGCATAGATTTTTTTGCTTACTTTCACTATACAATTCTCTGAAAAGTTTAAGCTTTCTTCTATTCTCTATTAAATCTAATATCTCCATTGTTACCCAGGGTTTTCTTACTTCTACTTTTTTCTTACCTATAGTCTGTGTTGCTGTATCATGTACAGCCTTTTTTATTTCTTTCCATATGTTTTCTACGTTCCTTCCTAAAGCTATCTTTTTGATCTTATTATCTAACACTTGTTTATATTCCTCTTTTACCTCACTAGCATTAAGCTTACCTAGATCCCCATCCCTCTCTTTTAGCCTTTCTCAATTTTTTGAATTTTAGATTACACTTTATTTTAACTAAGTTATGATCGCTATCTATGCGACCCCTGGATAACTACGGCAGTTTTTAACTTGGTTTCTAAATCTTTGTTTAACTAAAATATAATCTATATGATATGTAGCCTTATCACCTGGCGCTTTCCAGGTATATCTTCTTCTAACATCTTGTTCGAATAGGGTGTTTACAGTTACTAATCTATGTTACTGGCAAAACTCAACTAATCTTTCTCTTCTATCATTTCGTCTACCATACCCAAATTTTCCTTCCATTTTTCCCTCATTACCTTTTCCCACTGACGCATTAAAATCGCCCATAACTATTAAATTCTCATTTCCTTTTACTTTTCTCACTAAACTTTTTATATCCTCGTATATCTTTTCTACGTGCTCATCCTCGTACTGAGTTGTTGGCATGTAAACCTGTACTAAAACAGTGTTTGTGGGTTTCATACTCAATCTAACCATAATTATTCTATTATTAAATTGTAAATCCTCTTTAAGTTCACGTCCTAATTTTTTACCTAACACTATTCCTACTCCTGCCTGTCCATTAATTGAAGAAGTTGTAATTATTCTTTAATTATCTTTCCAAAAGTCATTACTATCTGTCCATCTCACCTCACTAATACTTAAAATGTCCAGCTTTTCTTTTCTCATTTCGACTAATAAATTCGTTAACAGTTAAGATAAAGGGATGTAATTTGGTATACGTTGATATCTATATGGAAAGATAAAGAAATACAAACTTTAACCAAAATCTTATGTGGTGAGTGTCGAATCTCAATTTTTTGGATGATTTGAAATGGACTGACCCACTACAAAGTATGGTCACTTTCCTACGAGAATTCAATTCTCACGTTTAAAAAATCGGACTCCAGATTGGAAGGTTCACTTCAGTTTGCGTGGCGAGAAGAAGGATTTTTGAACAACGTTTTTAATATTTGCTAAGGATTATGACCGCTTAGTGACCGAAATGTGTATCTAATATAAAATAATTTGTGGTGAAGGGGTTTTATTGTATTTAGTTTAAAACGTACCACCGTGTTTTTATTTAGTATCTCACTTCCTCGTCTTTAAATTACAGAAATGGACCTGAGAATTACAAACTAATACGCATGTTTTTCACAGAAACGGATAGACATAAACATGGATAAATTTGTTATCAATAGTAGTACATCGTATTCTGTTAGGCATACAAAAATCCAACCAGCGTTATTGCACAATATTTCTATTGAAGCATGAAAACGTTATTTATAGCTAAAGTATTGTTATATTGTTACGAAACTGTAACGACATTAAAATTAATCCAGCTCAACCGTTCACAATTAAAATTTATTTGCAGTATTACTAAAATCGTCTTTATAGGAATTAAATTTAGAATGCGTAAAGATAATGAAATCGCACTTTTAGAATAAGATTAATGTAGGCAATTACGCCATCCTAAGCTGTTTGGTGAAAGTTTAAACTACATGCCGAAATATACCACATAACTATACTTTAACTTACTATAAAAATATTTAGTAAAATTAAATTGAATTCAGAGTTTTGAATTTTTCTTAAAATATCAACGGCTATTGTTATCAGGTTTGCAAAATGTCTACTTTAAAAATATATAATTTTATGAAAGTTTTGTTAGTAATTAACGTATACCAAAAATACAACAGTATTGACAAAATGACAAAAATTACAAACTAAAATTATATAAATAAAAATACAAATACAAAATATAAAATAAATAATACATAAATGTCAAAATATAAAAATCAGTATTCAAAATTCATATAGCGAATAACTATTACAAAATAAGTAAATCAAAGAATAAAATTAATAGGTACATAATGTCATAAATTTAAAAATACAAATATTACAATAATGATCTTTAAATAAAAATGACTGAAAAAATAATAGTGCAAAAATATGTAAGTGCTAATGTACAATATGTAAATAATACTAAAATACCACGAATATTGAATATTTTGCTGAATAGAATATGCAAATATTGAGACATGAGAATCTAAAATATATAGATACAAAATTAGATAAAAATCAGAAATTATGAGAATAAATCTATGAGAATACAAAATACAAAATATGCAATGAGGTGAAAAATGACAAAATACATGAAATTAATCATTAAAATTACAATAAATGCTAAAAATATAAGAATAATATAATGAAAATGATAGAAATTACGAATAAATGCTAGAAAATACAATAAATAATGAGATGTAAAAATGAAATAAAATACAAAATATGCAAAAATCATGAAATATGCAAAATGCAAGTGAAATACTGAGAAATGACAAAGAGATGACAAAATACAAATAATCAAATGCAAAAATAATCAAAATGAGTAAAGATACATGACAGGTAGATGAATAAATAGCAAGAGATGCGAAATAATGCAAAAATGCATGCAAAAATGCAAAGTGAATGCAGAATCAGAGAAATAAAATACAAATGCATCAAAATGCAAAATACAAAATGCAAAATATGCAAAATATGCAAAATCAATGAAATACAAAATACAAAATATCAAAATACAAAATACAAAATACAAAATACAAAATACAAAAATACAAAAATACAAAAATACAAAAAACAAAAAACAAAAAACAAAAAACAAAAAACAAAAAACAAAAATACAAAATTCAAAAATTCAAAAATACAAAAATACAAAAATACAAAAAATACAAAAGTTTGAACAAGTAACTAAATAAATACAAGAATAGATGTTTTTTCTTGCCTTTTTTGGTAAGACCTATAAAATTACAAAGAAGTCACAAAGAACAAAGGACAAAATAAACATTCTGTTTATTAAGAGCAATAAGGACATATGTGTCGTTTGTCCGTTTTTCCTTTCGTAAGATTAACACACTCATCGTATAGGTAACATTGGCAAGTAGAGTATAAATGCATATTTGCCACTCTATCCTGATTACTGACTTTACAGTACCAACTCTCCTTACTTTTTCCATTACGCGTGATTTTCATTTTAAGGAAAACCGCATGTACAATATTTTAATTTCAGTTACCTTCCAATACCAAAATTAATGCCAGTCACATATTCTAAGAAATACGATTATATTTCAATTTATCTAGGAACGTGATTTATTGACCTATGTTCTAGAACAAACAACTGATGAAATAGCTGAAGGCGACAATAGAAATTGTAAAAATCATAAACTACGTTTATAAAACATGTTTGTGTTGACTTTCGATGTTCCTAATGCGTATTTATTTAAAGTTTATGAATGCATTGTTATTTTCAAAATTGAATTGGACTGCATTCGGAGTTATTTATCTTACTTGAATTGAATTCTTACAGAATGAGCTTCCTTTCATCAGCAAAGTTGATTGTGAGTTTTATACAACGTGTTTGATATTTGTTTTTTGTATAATTGGCGAATTTCGTACTCTTTATGATAAAAACGTTAAATTTTCTAGACTTTAGTGTTGTTTACATGGAGTGTACAACCCTTGTGACCCTATATACACCTACATAACCCTATTATCATAGCAATATATATATATATATATATATATATATATATATATATATAAAGTAAGGTGTATCTGTAAAGAAAATCTTGTGAAAATAATAAGAGCTATTGACAAATACAAATCGGGCTAGTAGTTATATAGCCATTAACAAAACATTAGCTTTATTACTTGACAGGGGAGGAAACATCCACTGACCGACGGTTTCGGCTTGTTATCCTCATCAGAGTGAAATAGTTTCCAAGAACCCTATAAAGTAATCGAAACAATTGTAATGATATAATTTCGCAACAATCTCTGTACTATGGCAAAAGTAAATAAAACCGCCATCAGGTGATAAAACACCAACACTACTAAGTGTGGAAGTACAGAATTGAATCGAAACTACATAGTAGATTCTATAGATAGCTATAAAAGTACGTCTGGCCTTTGAGATTTGCGGAATGTTACAGCAAAATTTATTTGCAAACGTAACAAACCTTTTCGTGGCGACATCCGGGTTTATGCCCCAAAGGCAATTCAAATAAAAGAAAGACAAGTTACTTGCAGTCCGTAATAAGAAATAGTATATAAAGTAAGATGTATCTGTAAACAAACTCTTATGAAAATAATAAGAGCTATTGACAAATACAAATCGGGCTAGTAGTTATATAGCCATTAACAAAACATTAGTTTTATTACTTCACAGGGGAGGAAACATCCACTGACCGACGGTTTCGGCTTTATTAAGCCTCCTAAGAGTGAAATAGTCTCCAAGAACCCTATGAAGTAATCGAAGCTATTATAATGATAAAATTTCGAAACAAACTCTGTACTATGGCAAAAGTAAATAAAACCGCCATCAGGTGATAAAACACCAACACTACTAAGTGTGGAAGTAATAAAGCTAGTGTTTTGTTAATGGCTATATAACTACTAGCCCGATTTGTATTTGTCAATAGCTCTTATTTTTTTCATAAGAGTTTGTTTATAGATACATCTTACTTTATATACTATTTCTTATTGCGGACTGCAAATAACTTGTTTTTTTATATATATTGAAGTGTACGTAAGAGCTAAAAGGGTATAAAGAGTACTTTATGGTTTTAAGGTTGTGTATATGCCAAAACAAGCCAATGACCAGATCACGTAATTGTAAATTTTGTTTTTGCCGTACTTTACAAATGGTAAAGTATTTAAAGTAGATTGGTCAGAGTAAAAGTGCCAATACGTAAAGAAATGACTTGATGACGTGAGAAAACTCAGTATTCGAGGATTTATACTAAGTTGTACGTTGATAATCCATAGAGTGTAAATTTGCTGGTCTAAAAGCCGGTTGCGTCTGTGTAAGTTCCACTGTTCACAACACAGGGCCAGGATTATATGTGAAACATTTCGGCACGTATTTAATAGTTTCAACATTTGGACAAACTTGTATTATCGAAATTATATGTGAAAATACAATATCAAAAGTGATTTAAGTGCGACGCGATCATAAGTACAAATGATCGAACAGTTATTTATATAATCGTAAAGTGTAAAAAGATAACTGATAGGTATTAGTGACACAACACTAGTTGTGACGATATAATTGGGTGTTGGATTTTAGAAATGTATAAAGAGTAGGCATAATAATTTTGAAGGTGGCGGTATCACCTAGGTAAAATAATAAACGAGAACGATTTGAATAATTTTGGTAAAAAGACGTGTTTTGGTAGAAAATGTACTAGTTGGATATTTTAAAAGTTGAAATAAAATCTGTTGGAAGTTAAAGCTTTTGATTAAATTAGAGAAGAGTATAGAGAGTCAGAGGGAACAGTACGAGTTAAGAAGAGTGGAAAGTTAGAAGATTAGATATTGGAGCGGCACCGAGACAGGTGTAAATAAGAGTTGGTATTTAGAGTGATTTGGATTGAGGTAAATAAGATTTGGATTGGATTTAGTAAGCCAAAGGAAGACGAATTGGAAGTGATTTGGTTATTACATTGCGATTGAAAGGTATTGGGTGGAAAATATAAAGCAGCACAGAATTTGAAAGAGCAGGTTAAAGATTGGTATTGGATCGTATATTGTTGGATTAGAAGGAGTGGTTAAACAGAACGACGGTATAAGTAAAAGAAAATTAGCGCGGGGAAGTTAAAATTAAAGGTATTCTAAATTCTAAATTCAGTAATTATTTATAGATTTGGGTGTAAAATAGAAGCAAATATATCAAAAACCTGGTGTCTGGAAAGCCAAGTAGTCCTTGTGATAGTGGAGCGTAGTGTGAAGACACAGCCGGTAGCCGAGATCGTTAGCCAGAGTTAAGGGAAAGGCCTACAACTGAGGATAAATCGGGTGAGTACTGTGTTTTTCGGAGCGTCAAAGTCATTTGGTAAGTGTATTTGAATTGGCACAAGGCTACGCGGATCTGTTTGTTATATTTGGCACATACGCATAAAAAAAGGTTAACTATACAAAAAATAAGGTAGTGCTGTTTGGTCGGTGTCGTGACCATCTATCTATCACCGAACCCACGGTAGGTAGGTGTAGATACCCTGAGAAAGAAAGGTTCTGAATAGTCGAGGTACACTTATATAAGTTTTTGTTTTTGTAGACCGACCAGACATAATTAAAGCACGAAAAATAGAGTCAAAAGTTGTATATAAAGTATTTAAATAAATATAAATAAGAAATAGACAATATAATATATATATATATATATATATATATATTATAGTGGTTTTAAAAGATCAAAAATAAATATAAAAGAAACAATTTCAAAACACCCTGTATAAAGGAACAACCAGAAATTACGTGCGAAATTTATATTAGTTAATTCATTTTTAAGTATCAGGTATTAACGAAATTTTATAAATAATTAATAAAATTTAAGTAGGTTTGCAAAGAAATTAAATGGTAGAAGCCAATGCCATTAATTTATTAATTAATTTGAATTTAATTGAACGATTATTGGTCCAGGTTCGTCATAAGCAAAAACTTAAGAAGTATAAAATAACATAACTTGATACAACGCGGCTGTTTCAATTTTATAAGTTTTCCAGGTTTTTATTAAAAACGGTGTCTCTTACAATGCCCTTAATTTTAAGAAGATACAATTATAGGATTCAGTAATATAAACAGATTCACCACCTAAAGCTATCATGTTCCGAGCAATATGCAAATATCTATGCGAAGTATCGGAAAGCGTGCAATATCCGTTTAGGTTTCGCTTGCCACGCGTTCATACCAAAGGTTTTTCCTTAATCGAGCTATAGTTTCGTAAACTTTTGTACTACATGGATTTGACAAATCACATTTTATCGTAATGTTGTTTTGTAAAGAATATGTGATAATTTTTTAGTCAACTTTTTGAATAACTGTTTACTGAAAGAAATCTAATACGTGATAGAGGATACGTTATTCTAGACAACAAATTTAAACCGAAAGTTGCGCCTATCTCAAAAGGCCATTTTAAATGTCTTCTAAATTAAGAATATAATTTTGATATTAGTTTCTATTTGCCACAATGACGTAAATCTCCAAGCAAATTCAATCGATATGTTATATAAAGCTGTTAATTATTACGAAATAGTTCTTTTTTAACGATTTTGGTACCTTCACCGATATCCTTTCATAAGTCTAAATGTTTATGCAATTATATTAACCACACCTCTGTTTTAATGAGCATTTTTAAAGGCTGCAGCTGTAATGTTAATCAAGGCAAACCCCGTTGTTTTGTGAAAGTGTTGATCTATATATAATATCACCCTGATATAAGTCTTGAGTTATTCAAAATAATTCTAGTCCAATATAATTATTAAATTAGAGTTAGATACCAAGAGGAAATGATCCAATCTCTATTATTTATAGTTGTTTAGTCTGAGGAAATCCAGAATTCACTGTGAGTACAATGCTCGGAAAATAGTTCTTTACTTCTTTGTTTTTATTTAATGTCATCAGAGTTTATTATTTCCTTTTTTGAAATTTTTAAATGATTCGAAAATTTGACTACAAAGCACCTTTGTAAAGGTATGCCATAGTATAAATTTTGGATATTATCTGAAAACTAAGAAAAATGTTATTGCTGTTATCCCAAAGTCCTTGGAACAGAAGTTTTAACAAACCATAAATCGCAGAAAATTTCATTATATTTACGAGAAGAGGTTAAAATGAAATACCCTCAGCCACAAAAATTTAAAAAAAATATTTTTGAAACATGGTTTTTTAACATATAGACATTTAGTCCAGTAACGCGATTCCTTCAAAAAAAATTTTAGTAACTTGGAAATAACTTTTTTTAATTTTTATTTATCTGAACAGATTCGACCTCTTTGCGAGTGTATTTAGCTTAGAAATAGGATGTCTTACAGAGTTAGATGAAGGCTGTGAGCAGGGTATTTTAAGCTTCAGAAAACCGTAGTTGATGATTTCTTTATTAACACTATAAGCCTAATAAGCTGGATAATGGTCACGCAACAATAAAAGTTATTTGAAGAAAATTACAGGGCCTTCGTTTGCGTATAGTAGATTTTGAATTTTTTAATACTCCTCTGTAGATATCAGCGATTTTGTAATCTTCATCTGCATATACTTAATCAATCCAAAGAATGTCCTCATTAGCACATAGGTCTTGTTTCGGGCGAAACAGTCGCTAAATGATTTAAATTTTAATTTACCCTAAAGGGGCGGGACCCCGTGCGTCGGCTAACTTCAGTGATGCGGGAGTATGTTCCTATGGATAAATGAGAAAAGAAAATGCAGAAAAATAAAGAAATTTAAAACTAATAAATAACAAGCCATAAATTCAAAAATTCTACATTTCGTTAACACTTATCCTGAAAGGTCTTCCGACTGTCAAAATCGACGGACGTCAAACAGACTGTCGCAGCCATTCTTTTGATATCATTTCTATTTGAAAGACTGTTATTCCGCATAAAAATCCCTTGCTTTCGTGTCATAAAGTTGGTCATAATTTAAGAAATTCCTCAAAATAACATGTTCCTTCCAAATACGACTATCACTGGGGTAGCTGGATATACTTCACAGATCAGTGACTTTACCTACTTCCTAAATAAATTCAAATAAAAATCAACCTAAGCGTAACCTCTATTAACATAGAGAAAATTGCACACACACACACACACACACGCACACGCGCACACACACACACACACACCCAAATATATTTTGCTACAATAAATTCTTACTCGGAAATCTGTCCAGGTATTGCTAATAAAATTTTAAAAAAAGTTAAATCTAAGCCATCAACAAAACTATTGGTCACTTTAAAACTTTCCTGCTTTTCTATGTATTTATAGGACATTAGTAAATTCCAAATTATTGACAAAGTCGTTCATAAAACAAAAAAGCAGTTAATTCCACAACGCTTAAGTTTTTATACTACTACTAACATAAATTGCACTAATAAATCGTAGTTTAAATCATCATTCACTCCCTTCGTCGTTAATTCGTTCAATCCGATATTTATTTTTAACTTTAAATTAATTCCTTATTACATAAATAACAACAATTAAACATTTTAGTTGATAAATGCACCAACAAAATTCTTAAACGTACAACTATTCAGTCCCTGCTTAAATCAAGGATATCCAAGAATACCAATGTTGTTTAACATTATTCTTTCAATTTTACAACACAGAAAACCCCCTTACACTAATTAAGCCACAAAGTTCCAATTTATTGGAGGGATGACTCACCCGGGCCTACTTTCTTTTAAAAAGGGTTTTATAAGATTATATCCGCATTCGCGCGTTCATGAACATACATACACTGACACTTGCAATGGTATTTGATTTTTTGCAGGTCGCTTGCCGAGTTATTTCCCTTCGGGATGCCTTAAAATTTTTCTTGGAGCTTCTGTATCTTCAGCCTCACATCTCAGTTCACATACTATCAAATCCTCATGTAAAAACTCACTTTTATCAACCTTAAATACACCATTTACCCCCATCCTTGTTCAATTCGCGCGTGTCTCTACATTTAAATTTTTTCAGATAACCGAGTTCTATATGACTGACTTTAATTCTTTTTTCATAGCATCGAACAAAACTAATCTACGCCCACTGTAACTCATATTATATTACGATCAGCGTCTAGTTAATACAATGCCTCGAGTTAACTTTATACTTATTGCACCATTTTTACGGCTTACAGTTTATTACAATGCATTAATTTCTGTAACCCTATACTTCTGTATTCTCATTTTTCAACGTCTGCTTTATTACTTTGTATTTAAGTATGTTCGTGATTTTCCTTTAATATAATTGAAACGATCCATTAACGACTATGTCATATTGTATAAAATTTATTAAACCCACTTTCTAAAGCTCAGGCTTAGGGTGCATATTAATGAGTTCACTACTATTTCATCAATTTCAAACTTTCTTAAAAACATGATATGTTTCTACTATAAAATTTTATGGATATAATCGATTTGTTTACATTCTTGCAGTTTAAAATAATATACAGCACAATTTTTGTTCAGAAGTCATGGTGAAACGTATTTCTTAAATGGGCGCCAGTGAAGCGCTTTTCAAAATGCACCAGCCCCAAACGTTTAATGAAAGCCAGTAAAGCTAATTTTTCTTACGTATAACTAGTCTCACGTTATGAGCAAGTGTAACGAAGTCTTCCGACATAACTAGGGGTCTATTCCTTGGGTAGAGCTATGAGAAATGGGGGGGGTAAGTCGAAATCTGATTGTAGGTCAAACTTAGTCTAAAACAAATAGGCGCCACCAAGTCCTGACTTATTTATGATAATTGCGTGGTATATTCCTAGGGGCGGACGTGGAAACCCAAAGAAAAAGATCGCCTTCGATGACAAAAACCTGTCTTAACAAAATAAGACGCTGTTCCTGTAAGAAATTGTAATAATTAGATTAATAGAAAGGTGGAACACTATTTGTGTCCCGCAAACATACCTAAAGAAATATTAAAAAGATATTTTCTATATAAAATTGGCATCAAAATTCTACTCTTAAGGATATTAGTTTCCTGTTGTTAGGTTTGACCATATTTGATCAAAATAAAAAACTTTAATCTTGAACCAATAATTTACTCAAAAGAATCTCTTAAAACAAAATGCAATGCAACAAAATTACATAAATAATTAAATGACTTCGTGAATTTTAAATTAAGGTTTATCAAAATTATTGATAATCAAACATTTTACAGCTTAGTGTAAACTGGTTACACTAAAAAGGTCCGACCCGTGCAGATCTGTTCGAGCTGGTTACATTTTAAAAATGTTGCTACTCAAGTTTTTCCTTTTCTAAATTACGTGTATTAGTTTTAATTTCTACAAAAAAAGCAGATCACAAAAATATTCTTGTTTACTCAACTTGGGCTAACGCTGTTCGAAGCATTTGTTTTCTAGAACACATCTGTCAGCAGTGTACTGCAGACAAACAAGTGACGTCAGTAACACCTGTTGCTGTTACTAACGGTACATAATGAACCACATGTGTGGTTTCTTAAACCATCAAAATAGTGAATTATAATTTTAACACTGGAAAATTCCAGCTCAACAAATAATTGAAATTTTTGTAATATTCGTACTTTTAAACAATCAAACAAATTAAAGTGTTTCTAATGTATAAACCATCAAAAAAGATTCTTAAAACTAACTACGAACCAAACTGCTTTTTGTAGCCTTGATGAGGTACTTGTTATATCAGGCGGAATTTACTGCAAGTTGTGTGGACCCAGCACATCCTAAACAGCTTCTAGCACATGGAATTGCTCCAGGTGTCGAATTAAATGCAGTCACAATACAAACGTCAGCTGCTGCAATATATTGAATCACGCTGCCTTACCAAATAACATCTTTACGCTGTATAATAAAATGGTTTTCTATAAATTAGTTAAACCTTCCATCTTCCAAGTTGCTTTTTACACGTTGTAATACAAAGTGGCTTTAACATTAGTGATTGGATTTCCTATTTTCAAAGTTGCATTTTTAGTATTGTTTTTGCGCTAAATAAAATATTTCAATTAAACAATTTAATAACGTTCATAGGATACCAACCGCTATTCAAAGATGTGTCTCGACTGCTCAAAATTTATACGCAAATTGGCGGCCTGCGTTTTTACGTACATCTTGACTCTTCTATTACGCATGGCCGACTGGTTATCAATCTCGCTCGGACGAACGGAGTGTCCCAGGAGGGGGCTGTCAACCAAAACGCGCTTGCAAATTGCTATAGAAGACACAGATATTCGACTATACATAGAATGCCACATAAAGATGCCGCTTTAGCGTATTACCAAAGTTGCTAAATGTATTTTACTTATTATTTTAATAAAAGTGTTTTATAATTCTTGCACTTTTATGAACGGATTTAATAACCAAAAAATAAAATTGTTACAATGGGGTTTCGCATTTCAGCGCGCTGACACTATTCATTCCAAAATCTTTATGCGAAGTTGTCAAATTTGATGCTACTCTTATGCCTATTTCCTACGAAATAGCAAAAATTTTAATTCGTCGATTCATTATCACAACTTCTTCAATTTTTATTATGTTTTCGTTAGTTCTTGTTTTCGCATGCCGTCTACTTTTGTTGTCATATCGAATGAATTGTCTGGTCTATTTAAACTAGTTGGCTAGAATTTTATTCATAATGTAATGAAGAATTGTAACTATTTCGGCAGTCCTACGTTTATGTTAACCTTCTTTGCCAAAAACTTTATCATACTTCTGTGTCTTATTTAAAACCGCTTATTTTAACTCTACAAAAATTTACACACAACTTGACAGGAGATCGTTAAAAAGTTGCAGCAGCTTGACAATATACAATAATTATTTTCATTATGAGATTTCATTTCAATCTTTTATCGTAGATCTAACTACTTAAAGTTGACGTACGACTTAAGTCACGTATAAAATAGAAATAAAAACAATATGCTCATATTTGGTACTAAAACTTCCATGTTTAAATATGATCTAAACTATTCTTGAATAAATACTTTATGAATGTACTAAAGAAGAAAGCTTTCAAGAGGACAAAACACTTCTTGGACTATTTTACTTGTTGGGGAAATTCTTAGATGAAATGAATTTACTTCTGACTTACTTTCTATTCATTATCAGGATATCTACAACCAAGTAGATAGTTTTCGGTGTAGTTGTAAGAGTGAATTGTCAAATGTTTCACTCAAGAGCATTACATTGACTAGGAGGCAAGTTTTCTTCATCTGGAAATTTATAATTTAGCCGAATCCATGCCATACCAATCAAGGTAATCACGCACAGAAGATTTACATTTAACTTTTCATCCGTTGGAGGGTGTATTTTTGTGAAAAATGCTCGCATAACATTTTTTAAACGATCTGTGAATTGCAAACGTGCGAAAAAAACAATATTTATTCAACATAACGCGGAAGGTTTGCAATAATAATTAATACACTCTTTAATAACCTCAAATCCTCGATCCTAATATTTGCACAAAACATAATTAAATCAAAAATATATAGTGGGTTGTTTATATGTGTATATGTGTATATTTATATATATATATATATATATATATATATATATATATTACTCATATTTAGACCAGGGTAGAAAATTAAATAATCACATCAAATAATTTTAATCACCGTGTATAAGGAATTTTATTAGATAATACGCGTTATTAAAACCGTGAAGCATAAAAATTTATTAGTTTCATTAAACATAAGAGATTTAAATCATGTACAAGACGCTTTATATCAAAAGAAGCAGTATTAAAAAGCTCTGCGTGTAATGTAATTATTCCTAAACAAATGGAAATTACGTGCAAAATTTATCTTAATTAACTCTGTTTTAAGTAACCGGTAGTAAAACAAAGTGTACACATAATAATTAATATTTAACTTGTATTCGCTAAAAATGAAAGGATAGAAGTCAATTTTAATTGAAGTTAATTGAATCGTTAGTAACAGATAATATCTATAGAAACTTGTAAAAACCCAATAAAATGAAAATCCTAGAAGTGTTAGTTAGAAGTAGGATGTTTGAACACACCTGCGTATTTTAAAAGGCAATTTCAGTTTAATTTGTTTAGATAAACATGTCGATTCTAAGGATATTGGAAACGGTCAGATGCTTTAGCACGAAATACAAAACAGGGTTTATTTAAAAGCTCTGAGAATTAATATTATTTTGAACACCTGCGTAGTTTAAATATCACGTACGGCGAAAATTGTGTAGATAACAAATGGTTTCAAAGAATCTTGGAGAAACCGGGGCTTAATATTCACGAGAAGGTGCGATACGGGGTTATTAAACCCAGATAGTCTACATGGACTAAAATATAATCGATAATAAAGAATATCAATTTGCACCAATACGAACAGGTTAGAAAAGTAAAGAGAAAATGCGTCAAGCAAAGACACATATAGTAAAAGGCGTGATTTAAGCAACGTCACGAGGGTCACAATTGGTTGAAAATAGGATGCAAATATCAGAGGTAGAAACAACAATTTCTGTACAAAATTAATTAGTTTTTCTCGGACATGTTTGCGTGCCGTGTGAGAATTTCTGAGATTTAAATGGGGCGAGTGAAAATTCGTAAAACCGACGCGCGAGCGACGGACTGGGAACGTAGAATGAGAAATTCTTAAGAATTGTCTGTTTTGGGGAACAGACCGACGTGCCGGCTATTCGCTATATATAGAGGGGGTAATATGAGTTTCGGCCTCTTAGACTTTTGACTATTCGATGCGTTAAAAGCTCTTACATCCGCGACTTGATTGAAGATGTTAAACAGTGCATTTTAGTTTGATAAAATAATTTAAAGTTTGCTCGTATATTTTAGTGATTCAAAATAGTTTGTTATTTACGTGCTAACATGAATGTACTTCAGTGCACTTAGATACAAGACAAAAGTAGGCAGTTTTGGCGTATATTGGTGAAAGAAGCATGAATTTCTTTGCTATTTTTCGGGGGTGTTAATAATTAAATGGTTCAAATACGTGTCTGGATCCACGAAACAAGGGTCAGATATACACAGATGAGTTCCGGAAAAGCCCAGAAACAACTTTAAATAAATGGTGATGGAGAAAATTTTAAAAGCGTTGAGAATTAGAAGCCGTAAATATAATCCTGTTGGAATGGTGTGATTAACTAAAGGGACGATGTACCTTGAAGCTACGAGGACAGTAACCTTCAGGTAAATTATACTATTTTGTTTGACATTTTTGTGTGTGTTGAATAACTTTATAATTGATTTACTTTAAATGGACATTAGTGAAATTGTACTAACCATAAAATTTTAATTTTAAGATGAAATTTGCTTGTTTAAGTAGAAAGGGGTATTTAGTATTGATGTTCGGGAATATGATGAAACTTTGGGTATGTCTTTGAGCTCAATTAGACGAACCTGGTTAATTAACGTAAAGGGGTGGTAGATGCTCCCTTTATACTCAGACTCCGGTCTGCTTATATTGTTATATTAATTAGTAGGCATCCAACAAGGACTTTAATTCTGGATGCACGTTAAAGTGATAATAAAATTAATCTTGAAATTCTTTTTAAAACTGAATTTTATGCTGAAATTTAATTTGAAAATTTAATGTATTCTGAATATTGATGTAAATAGAGTTAACGTTGATGTTTGTGGTAGGAATGTGTTTGTTTTTTTTATGTATGAGGATGAAAGCTATCTAGAGGAGCAGCCGAGGCGATTAACAGAAGAAAATCAACAGACCAGGTAATTCAAGAGGTTTCACAGCATTCTTGACGCCCAATCTGTGAGGCTCGATTCGAAAAGCGGAGTACCCGGATAGTGGAGGTTTCACAGCATTCTATATATATATATATATATATATATATATATATATATATATATACTTACTTAGTATCCACAAGCACTAAATAAATGGAAAAAAAACTATGTAATAGCAATAAAGGGAAAAAAGATACATCTACTGGTCGAAATGCGTTTTGCCGCAGCTGTAACAAAACAAAAAAATTATTAGGCCGTCACACCTTAACAATAGTGTAACTCTAAATTTTTTATGTAATAAATTTTATAGACAGTAATTGTTGTTATTATGTTATAATGCATACTCGACTAATAACACCTATCGTATTAGTATATTCCGATGATTTGAGCGAAGTAAGTTCAATTTTCTCTTCGAAACACCTCTAATTGTGCAATGAGAAACCTAAAAACTTAACAAAGAGAATCCAGACCTAATTTTTCCCGTGGGAACGATGCAGAAGAGAAACTGCAAGCCGTACAGTTTAACTTGACGTTCCTGTTTTTTTAACTTGTCAAAGCGTGATCTTGAAAGTTCTGATAATTTACAGTTGCGGGACAACTTTTTGTAGTCGACATCAAAACATCAAGGACAAAGGTATGTAATATTATGTTCCATTACCGACCAGTTAAAATATCTCAATCAAGAAACTAACCAGTATCTGGAAATAGAAATTTTGCCTAGGAATCACCATACTAATCCGATTATTAAGGGCTGAAAATTTCATCACTATATCGCTAAAGATAACAAACATCAGAAGTACGATGCCAGTAGTGGGGTAGGGCCGGTCCTAATTCAAAACGTGTTCAGACGTATTTTCCATATGTAAAATACACGTGCACCGTTTTGAATTAGGATCGGCCTTATATAATTTCAATGTAAAATAGTTGTGAAAACATGAATTCTTATATACTTTCAATGTAAAATACTTGTGGGCACGTTTTGAATTAGGATCGGCTTTATATTACTTTCCAAATTCTAGTGCAAGTTTAAGTTCTGTTCATGCCTTGCTCAAACTTTAAGCAACTTCAGTTAAAGTCTTTTAAAGCTAACTCGGCAGTAATTAAATTCGTTGCAAATTGGTTTTTGTGGTTTTGTAGTGGAAAAGGCGTGTGTAATTTTGTTCAAGCAGCTATTACGTCGTGAAGAAAGCTTGTGCGAAGTCTAAAGTATTGAGGACAGAGAGTCAAGAACCTTCTCAAGGCACCAGAGATCAGATGTCAGATTAGTTTTAAATTTGTGTTTTCTCTTTGTGTGTACCAGACTTTATAAGAATATTTAATCGGTAAGTGGACGCGTAACAGTTTAAAAGTTAGAGAGCGCACTTATCTGAGTGGGGTTCGTAATAACAAAACAAGAGGGAAAATAGTTCTATGTGAGAAGAAGAAAGAAGGACTAAGTTCGTTTCAATTGTGAGGCGTGATCTAGCAGAAATCGATTTTGTTGAGACTCGTTTTTTGGCGAATGCATCGACCGTTAAACGGGTAGGAACTATTTTCTCGGTATTTTCTATGTTCGTGCGTTAAACTTTATGGAGGGTGAAAAACCGTTGATGTTTTAGGAAGAATTTTCTGGCTGTTATGCTTGGAGTTTCAAGAAAGAGTCGACGGTTGGCAGAATGCCGGGAATGTTTGTTTATCCGTTGGACAATTGTGCGAATGGGTACGTTTGGCTCTATATAAATACCGTAGAGGGAGGGTGAAGCTCTCTTGCTTCTTCGCTCGCCGTTGTGGTTAACTCAAGTAGTCAATCTTCCATAGTGATTTTCTAAATATATAGTTTTTGTTGGCAGTTTGCAAAGAAAGAACAACCAGTGGTTAGTTTTACTGTATTGCAGTTCGTTATGATTGATCTATTTTTCTCTTCACCAAAAGCCAATAAAGTTCTTCAAATCATAAACAATTCAAAGATGCATACGCAATAAAAGCATGCAAAACGGTATCTAGCTATCTATGTACCAAGTTAGAATTCTTTAGCAAGTTCAAGGCCAAACCTTTTGTAGTCTGGGCACAAAATTGGCATTACAAGTTAATTTTTAGTCATGGTAGCAGGTGACCTTTGTTTTTGTTCAACTAATAATTTTTGTTAGATACAAACAAACCATAAAATTTAACTCGTCGGCACAGAGGTATTACCTTTGAACGTTTTTTTTTTACATTTTATATCAGTATGACGTCAAACTAATGTTACTCATGAAATATGGAATTACAAATTTTTTTCAATCTTATTTGCTTAAAACATGTTCTTTAGATTTATGTACACTTCAGAACGATACTATCAAAAATATACATAATAAATTATGGCATCACCATAGAAATTGTTATGCTCGAAACAATAATTAAAAAACATATATTAATATTTATAGTTTTTATTCAAATATTACCACAGAACGTTTTCGTGTTCAGCCAACTATTGTACTCCGTGTATGTTTTTCTTAATTTAGTATATTATTATCAAACTTAACATCTACAAAAGTTTTTTACAAAAAATAAGCGTCAAAAATTTTGGGTACTCTCTACCTCAGCGTTGAGGTCATAGTTAGTTTTTCTGCAAAGAGAATCAAAAAGATGTATCCCAAATATATGAACAGTAATTTCATGAATTTTGCGGTGTGAAAGGAAATGACGTAACCACATAAATTTAATTACGGTATTTTGCAAGATACCTTTGACGAGCATACAATATCAAAACATATCTGCCGTCCTTTTCGCGATTTATGTGCTTAATGGATGGGGAAAATGAAAACCACCGAATTGTCTTAAAATCAAAGTGACAAGTACAACTAATCGAGTGTTGAAATGATAATTTTTGCCAAAGACGAAAAATAATCCAAAAGTAGCGGATTATTTGCTAGTGGTGAGTAGCGTCCTATATTCTGATCATCCAAAATAAATAGCTTCTTTATTTTATAAATATAGTATTCGTCAAAACAAACTAATAAAAATCGTTTTATTCCCAAACATTATGTTTCGTAGAATGCCTACCAGTTTTTCTTGTTTTGGATAGACCCCCGTCTGAATTATTACAAATTGATCAACTTCAGATGTGTTTTTGATAGTTCACACAGTGCTACTCACTTTGATAGATTTAATTGTAGAGTAAAAAAGTTTATAGATTTAATAATTAAATCGACACAAAATGCAAATCTAGTAAAATTATAACATAAAACAACTACACAAAAAATTCATACTTTTAACGGGAAGGATGAGCCAGCCTAATGCTTTAATAGCATATTTTCAATATTTAGTTTCAATTGAGTTAGACTTAACCTTAAATCTGCTTTATCAGTGATTTCTGATGTTGTTTTTTTAAGAAAATTGGCAACCGCGCGGAAACCTCTTTATACAAGGTATGACGATGGAAAGCTATCAAAAACTTTCTCGCGCTAGTATGTAAAGCAGGGTATGTAATGGATGTGTCCCTCTGGGGCCAACATTGCTGATATCCCTTTCTAAACTGCATATTAAGTTCTTGGTTAATATTTATTTCGAGATCTTCTTGCAATATGACATCCGCTTCTTCAATATCACCGTATGGATCGTTAATCCAAGGTGGTATATCCATTTTCAAAGCATCCTCAAACCTACTTTCAAAGTCTGTGTGAAGCACAATCAATGTTGAACGTAGGTGGAAATGTCATCATTTTGGCAGTCCCACTGTGACAAATTGGGAAAATGGATAAATTCGCGCTGTCAAATATTTTACTTCGTTAGCTGGATTCTGACAAGAAAAACAGAAATGGTGGACTTGTAACTGTGAGTTAACCTCGTTAAATTTAGTGAACAAATCTGTTAAATAAGCAGTGTCTGGATTCCACTTAATTAAGTTTCCTTATATAGTTGGATCTTTATCATCCAAAAACTTTATTAAAAAGTTAAAAATGTCGTCAAACATAAGCCTTTTGACAGCCAGCCTACTTCAGTTTGAAGGAGCAATAGATAAAAGTTCTCATTTTCTTCACACCACGCAATTAACCTGTTACCAACTCATCACTTCCCATTTTGTTTACTGCAGTAATGACAAATTGAAGAGGCTGATGATATCTACCACTTAGACTTTAAGCAACTAAATGTTATCGATAGATGACATAGTGTATTGCAAACGCCCCGGGTACATTTTGTTTTAATCTTATCATATCATCGTCATCATATCATATACCAATCACGGAATTCCTTTTCGTAGTAACCAAACATAGCACCTTCTGGAAGGATATTTCTGAGTACAGCTCTTGACTATTACATTAATTCTACTCCCAACACCATTTACAACCATTCTTCACATCCCTCGGTCCCTACACACTCCCTTTGCCTCTGTGGCATTCATACATTGCTTTGGCATGCTCTTTTGTTCCTCAAACTTCTCACCTGTCGTTCTTTCAGAACCTCCTCTACTATATCAACCATCTTTTACGCGGCCTGCCCCTTGCAACTCTACCAGTCATCTTACTTACATATATGCGTTTGGTAAGTCTATCCCCGTTCATCCCTTCCACATGTCCAAACCATCTTTGTGTGCTTCGCTCGCTCAACTCCATAAGGGTCACTTGCACTCCACACTGCTCTGATCCATTCATCTGACACCTTGTCTCTCAATGTTGTTTTTCCGCACACGCTTCTTAGAAACCTCATTCCTGCATCATTTATTCAACTAACATGCTTATTCTGCCAGACCCAAGTTTCGCTCCCATATAGAACAGTTAGTACAAACACACTGTTGTAAATGGCCAGCTTTGCATTTATACTCAATCCTCTATTTCTGTTCACTGCCCACATACTTTCAGACACTTTTCTTACAGCATTTGCCCTTCCTTCTATTTCACCATCCAGCTTTCCATTACTCAAAAACTTTCTACCAAGGTACACGAAGTCATTCACTTTCTCTATCGTGTCATTGTCCATTCTAAATACAAAGTCATCAAAAATCATTACTTTTGTCTTATTTACATTCACTTTCAATTGCATATTTTCACACGCTTTCGGCAGCCTGTCAAGCATTTGTTTCACCAATTTTCACTCCTTCCATTCCTTTGCAAGTCTGTCTGATACATTTATCCATAAATACATTAAACAGCCATGGAGACATCACACAGCTGTCTTACACTTTCCACAATGTCAAAGTATCACCCCATGTAGCCATTCACACGCACACATGCTCTACTGTTTTCGTACATCGCTCTAATAGATTTCGTCAAGCACTTGCTTACACCGTATTCACACAGCGTCTTCCATAATTCACTTCTGTTTACAGAGTCATACGCCTATTCCAGATCAACAAATGCTGTATACATTTTCTTTCTGCCGTGCATACACTTTTTGACAATTTGTTGCATTGCGAACATCTGATCCACACATCCTCCTCCAAGCATAAAACCACATTGAACGTCCCATATCTTGCTTTGCGTCCTCTTGGAAACTTTTTCACTCGCAATGTTTCCATACTCTTTACTGGGTACACTCAACAGACTTGTCCCATGATAATTTTTGCATTCATACTTGCTGCCTTTACCTTTGTGCAAAGGGATAATGATAGCACTCTTCCAATTTTCGGGCACTTTCGCTTGTTCTATACACAACTCTATCAGTTTGCACAAACATTCAATCAGCATCCTGGACACATACTTAAGCATTACACTTGTTATTCCATCTACACCTGTCTCTTTGCCATTCTTCTGAGTTCTCACCTCTTTCCAGACCTCGTCTACACTGCATTCGAACTTTATACTATTATCGACGTTTTTGACCAGTACATTACTGGCTTCTTCATCACCCACACAGTTATCTGTATCCTTCTTGCTACCACCATACAGAATCTTAAAATAATCCTTCCAACGGTTTCTCACACTCGTTTCGTCCCAAACAATTTCATTTCTACTGTCAACAACGCCATTAACATGATAATTTCCACCCTTCCTTGCCGTTCTTATCCATTTCCAAAACAAGTTTTTATTCCCTTCAAGATCATTCTGCATTTTTTCACCACCCCACACCCTCAGTTGCTCTTTGCTTGCCTTCACTACTTCTTTCGTATATGTACGGTGCTTGTTAAGTCCAGTGCAGTCAGTATAAGATGAGGGAATAGAGACAAGGAGGGAGCAGGCTTTTGTAAGGTATGGCCCTGAATACAATTCAAAAGTTTCAAATATTCGTTGAGCTTTCCATTGAATTTTATAGGATCGGGAAGTTTTCCCGTCGACTGCGTCATATCTTAATATTGATATGGTACTTCTGTAATTAATTAAACCAACTTATGGATATACCAGCTTAACTTTTATTCGTTAACGTTTAATTATTCCATTGTAGCAGTACTCACGTCAGTGACCGCCGTTATCAAGGTTGCCTGGCTTATAGAACTGGTTGCCGTGCCATTTACTATTATCTAATATCAAATACATCTAATTACAATTTTAAGTACAACAACGTATAACTAAATTACATGATATCTCCCTATTTACCCTAATAATTATAATATGATATTGTAACAAATTCTATTTGCACAAACAATATGTTACGGTATTTCGTGCGGACAAGAAAGAAAGCAACGTAAGTAACGAAAATAGTCAGCACCAAATACCGCAACAAAAAAGGAATCCAAAGAAGTTACGAAGTCGTAGAGTGGTGAGGATCACATAAAAAAAAAAGAAAACCTCAAGAGCGAAAATTTTTACTACATTTTTAACAAAAACATGTTGTAGAAAGGAATACCAACCCGCAAAGAAAACAATATTTATTCAACATATCCAGAAGGATTTACACAGTAAAAAATCTTCGCAGAAATAATTCATACACTACTTACCTCAAACTAATTTTTAACCTCAATTCTAGTATTCACATAAAACAGAAATTTAAGAAAATGTATACAAAGATGAATTGTTCTCAGTCACTTGTTTAATACAATTTCTCAAATATTTTATATTCGCGTAAAACAACAATCAAATAAATAAAATATGTATACTACATGGTGTCCACAAGCACTTCTTTAAAAGCAACTTTTGACAAGTAAAAACCTAGAAAATATTGTAATAGTAATCAATGGCAATAATGGAACAAAACCATCTACCAGACGAAATGCATTTCGTAGCAACGGTATAGAATTTTGTAACTAATTTTTTATACCGAAGATCTTGTGGACAGTCAATGCTAATCTTATTTTATAATTAATACCCAAACCATAAAAGCTACATTTATTAGCATATTTATAACCTTAAACCAAATCAAATAAAGTTTACCAGGTTCTTTGTACACAAATTTGTTTATCTTAGTGTGACTTGATAACAATCACATAAAGACATTTTATGACATTTTATGTACTATACGTTATAATTAGGACTTGATTATGCAAAATTTCTCACACAATAAAACCGCATGTAGGCAGCATACTTTTACTTAATTTTCTTTAAAAACATCTAGAGTGATTGCATGGTCCTAAATGAACTTTTATACAACAAATATTTAATATTTTTGACCTGCAAATTTTATCGCGACCTAAATAGATAAAGCCAACTATGTGGTCTGACTTACAGAAAACCAAAATATCAATACGCAGAAAGAAAATATGAACATAATGGTGGGATAATATCTTTAAAAGGTGCACTTTCCGACGACCTGTCTTCCTCCCTAGAAAATACTACGACACTGAAACCAAATGAAATTCAGCAATACCGACACCGCTTCCACCGTATGGCCGCTCAGATTCTACCGTATGTTTCGAAAGGTGAAGAGATAAGCGAACCAGAACATTTAGGATTCGTGATTGAAAACAACCTTGATAATCGCAAGGTAAATATTTAACAAAGCGAACGCTGTTTGGTAACAGAAATCCCACATTTTGAATACTATATAAAAAGAGAATAATTTAAGTGTTTTAAATTATAATTAAATATTGTAATAGGATCATAAGCAACCGTTTAAATTAAAAAGGTAGTCGAAATCGTTAATAAATATTCAAATGCAGGAACTGCACACTTCTTTATTTCCAAACTGATTGTACAAGTTTTTTAACTACTCGTAGTTAGAATGGAAGCTCTCCCAACAATTTATTTTCAGGTAATCGCTAACAGTACAAGTATTTTCTGCTTTAGGCTGCGATGCTATTTTCTAAATTACTTACTAACGAAGCACTATAATTAATGGTCTAAGCACTAATTATTAATTTATATTACTACTACAATAATTTATATCAATACTAATTTATATCATTTATATAACATCATTCAAAGCTTTAAACTAAGACTGGTGTCGTAATCAAAGCTTCAAGCCGAACTCGTACCAAAGTTTCAATTAAAACTGAACTGCACGACTCTTAACGGCAATTTATACTTTATCCAATTGCTCTAGTTTTTTCTAAAACATACGATAATTATGCAAATACCATTCTTGAGATTTCCTATTGCACTCTAAATAACTCTTAAGTACAAACCATTGTTTCCTTAATTAAATTCGTCCGAAACTTGTAACACCCCAGGTGGACCATCGATCATCTTTTGTACAAAAATTATCTTAGTCATAGGCAGACCGTTCGGCGCTACAATATAATTATTATATTTTGAAGGCATTTTATCATCACTACGTGGTTTTCCGAAAGAAGAAGTAGTGCTGTTGTCGACAGCTGCATCTATTACATTTGTTTCATTGTCTGCAATACTGTGTGGGCCTTGCCCATTAATGTTTGATTCTGGCCTTTGCTTGGAAAAGATTTCGTAAGATGCACTTTATTTCGTCAAATAATTTTTGACTTGTATCATTTAAAATCTGGAAAAAGCATTCGACAACGTAAAATGGAAAAAAATGTTCGAAATGCTCAAAAAGATTGAAATGAGTTTTAAGGATAGACGGGCAGTACATAGCTTATACAAAGAGCAAACAGCGTTAATAGAATTAAAGCAAGAAAGTAGAGAAGTAAATATTAGGAAAGGGGTGAGACAGGGACGTGCCTTATCCCCATTAATTTTTAACTTGTACATAGAAGAAGCAATGAATACTATCAAATGCAGGAAGACATTTGGAATTAATATGCAGGGACAAAAGATTGATATGCTTAGATTTGCAGATGATATAGCGGTATTAGCATCTAGCAAGGAAGAGTTAAAGGGTGCTCTTAATGAAATGGAAACAGTTCTAATGGAGAGATATGGTATGAAAATCAACAAAAATAAAACTAAAGTTCTAGTATGCAAAAGAGGATAATAAATCAAAAACAAGAATACAAATAGGTAACGAGAACTTACAAGAGGTTAAGGATTTATGCTACTTAGGAAGTCAAATAACGCAAGATGGGAAAAGCACAAAAGATATAAAACAAAGATTAGCACAAGGTCCTGCTACATTTAACAAGAAAATGCAAGTACTGTGTTCAAAGACCACAAACATAGAAACAAGGAAAAGATTGCTTAAAACATATGTGTGGAGCACAGCACTGTATGGCTGTGAAGCCTGGACAGTAGGAGAAGCAGACAAGAAAAAGGTAGAAGTCTTTGAAATGTGGTGCTACAAACGTATGATGAAGATACCATGGACAGACAAAGTTAAGAACAAAGAGGTACTAGAAATGGTAGGGGAAGAAAGAACTATGTGGAAAACAGTAAAAGATAGAAGAGTTAGGATAATAGGCCACACACTAAGACATGAGGGAATAGTGCGGAATATATTAGAAGGAGAGATGGGAAAAAAGAGAAGTAGAGGTAGACCTAGGTTATACTACTGCACACAAATAGTGAAACATGTAGACTGTGAGAATTTCAGGGAATGTGTAGGCTAGCTCAGAATAGAAATCAATGGAGGTATGCTTCCAACCAGCCGCAAGATGGAAAACTAATGACAAAAATAATAACTGTACTTAAACATGGTGATTATTATAAACAACTACAGATGTTGGTTTTACAATACTCTCAACTAATGTTAATTATGCAAAAGGATTTATTTGAAAACTATTAATACGGCAAATGTCTAAGTGTTGGGGAACCTTGGCAGCCACAGGCTGCTTAACCCCCTTCATATACTACTGAATCTCGGTGAAATAGGGCATATAATTAGAAAACAATAGAAGGGAACCGAGTTGTATATCGGCTGTTGTGAGAATTGCAGGGAACGCTGTAGGCTAGCTCAGAACATAAATAATCTGAGGTACAAGTCCAACCAGTCCCAAGACGTAAAACCCAATGACGAAAAAATAAGTGCTCTTAAATCTGATGATTATTATAAACAACTACAAGTGTTGGTTGTGAAATATTTTCAACTAATGTTGATTGTGCGAAAGGATAAATTGGAAAAACTATTAATTCGACAAAGGTTCAGGTGCTGGGGGAACTTGGCAGCCAAAGGCTGCTTACCCCCCTTCATATACTACTGAATATCAGGGAAATAGGGTATATAACTGTAAAAAAATAGAAGAGGACCGAACTGCATCAAACAAGAACGAACAGCAGCTATGTTCAAAGACAACGAACATAGATATAAGAAGAAAACTGTTCAAAGCATAGTGTGGAGCACAGCACAGTACATCTATGAAATAGGGGCAGTAGGGAAAGCAGACAGAAAGAGATAGAAGCATTCTGGAGTGCTGTGCGTTAGATGTATGAAGATTGTAGCATGGACAGACAGAGTTTATAACAGGTAGGTTGTAGAAATAGTAGAGGAATAGGGATGTCTGTGGAAGATGAAAAATAGGAGAAATAGAAGGACAGGATACGTTTTAAGGCATTTGTGGAGAATAGTGCAGATATACTACAAGCAGAGATAGGAAAAGAGAGGTGGAGATAGACCAAGATCAGACTTTAACACACAGATAGTGATAGATACAGACTGTGCAAATTTCAGGGAAATGTGTAGGTTGGTTCAGACTAGGAAACGATGAGGGTACGCGTCCAACCAGTTCTAGAACTGAAGACCTAATGATGATGATCATTTAAATATGAGCGGGTTCTTTCCGTATTAAATTTTCTTATGATCTTCCGGGCTTGTCATTCAGTAAGCGACTTCACCCGACGTCTATAACCACCTGCTTTGTAAGCGTATACTAACAATTACTCTACAATTGCCGTGTTATTTCGCAATGGCTGTAATTACTGAAACACAGTAAAAAATATTTTTGCTCTAACATAGTTTGGCAATATTTTGAAACACGAGCAAACAAACGTCGTGCATATTAAACAAATTTTTTTATATTCGAACTTATGTCGATTAGATGTAAGTTACAAAGGCTACAGTAATGTTATGCAACACCGTTTACTTGAAAATAATCTAGAGAACACAGTCCGAGTCAAATACCGAATCCGCTAACCTATTCTCCAAATACACAAAGAGCGCGAATGAACTAACTACGTTGAGAGATTATAGGATTAGTATCACGCTAACCGGATTACAAAATTTGTTTACCAGATACTGTTTGTTATTACATCCTATTAGAAACTACTTTAACCGGATACGGGTTACGGTTCTATTTGTAACTTTTACTGAAATGCAATATAAACTAGTAACTCGAGCGCGTTAGAAAATAGTAAGTGTTGGGAAACCTTGATGAATAAATAGTTATAACTAATTCATTTCAGTGCTTTAGGTCATACTTCGAAAAATTTGACGGAGGTAAAAAATACATTTCAAATAGTTAACCTGTAAGAAATTGATCCCTAAGAACAACTATTTAAGAACGTGATACAAAGATTTAAGTTTTGATCAACCTTTGACCGATTAAGAACAAGAATGAAACACCTTGGCATTTCAGGGTAAGCCTTCGGGTTTGAAATGAACATGAAAGTTATCCAAATAGAAGCTTTTGATTTATTGTATACAGTGTAGTACCATTAAAATGACATTTTTTTCTTAAATTCCGACTAAACAAAAATAATGTGCGTAACATATCAAATTATTTGTTTATTTTTCGCGTCAAATTTGACCAGAATACACCCAAACATCCAGTAAATTTTAACCACCTATGGATATTAATACACTGATATAACAAAGTTGAGGTCCTAGCTAAGGGTATCGGCCGTCTGGGTGCAACGTAAAATTTGCCGCCCCTATAGACTATAAATACAAATAGTGCTAAGACTAGAGTTTTATTAGAAATTTTGATACATTTTAAGCTGTTTTTTGTGACATTCCCCTGAAAATATACAAACACCTACTAAAATAGTTTGAAAGGAACGAATTGAGAAAGGTTTAAAAAAGGTGGCAAAAATTCTCACCACAATCTATGTAACACATTTATTTAAAACCGCTTTCGAAGTTGGGTAAAAAATGATTTCATAAGCTCGCACTTTGGAATTGCTCAAAAAAGTAACGAGGCCGTATCCACTGAAGCCAAAATGTTATTACCTTCTTAATACTATTATCATTACACGAAATGTATATTTGTGGAGATGTAATTAGAAATTAATAAACGGGGTTGCAAAAAGGTACCATACTTTGCGCATTCGATATCTATGTAACACATTTATTTAAAACCGCTTTCGAGGTTGGGTAAAAAATGATTTCATAAGCCCGCACTTTGGAATTGCTTAAAAAATAACGAGACCGTATCCACTGAAGTCAAAATGTTATTACCTTCTTAATACTATTATCATTACACGAAATGTATATTTGTGGAGATGTAATTAGAAATTTATAAACGGGGTTGCAAAAAGGTACCACACTTGGCGCATTCGATGTGAATTGTGGTGAAAATTCTTCACCACTTTTTTTAAACCTTCTCAATTGGTCCCATTCAAACTATTTTGAGCAGATGTTTCGATATTTTCAACAGAATGCAACAAAAAGAACGCTTAAAGTTTATCAAAGTTTTCGTAATAAAACGCCAGAATTAATTGTAAAATTCTGCATTTCCTTGATAACTATTAACTTGTTTGAAGAATGAAGAAATCATCAAGGTCGCTATAAATACTATTATTGACAAAACTGAAAAAGATCAGAATAAAAGTACCCCTTATATTACTCATTATCATTAGCTTAGAACAGAACTTAGAAGTTATAAACTTGGACTAAACTACATTTCAAAAACAACTTTACGTGCTTTTTTAATCGCAAATTCTCTAATTAAATCGGTTATATCTAACGCCTCGCAGATTTCTTTCTCGATGCTTATTATAAAGTCAAATTGGTAAGTCTATTCCGATTCATAGTAGACCTCATCATCATTAGGTCTTCAGTCTTGGAACTGGTTAGACGCGTACCCTCATTGTTTTACTATTCTGAGCTACTGCACATTTCCCTGAAATTTCTACAGTCTGCGTCTTTCGCTATCTGCGTGCAATAATCTGATCTAAGTCTACCTCTACCTCTTTTTTCCTATTTCTACTTGTAGTCTGCTGTAGTCTGATCTAGGTCTACCTCTACCTCTTTTTCCCTATTTCTGCTTGTAGTGATATCCCGCACTATTCCTCAAAAATACCTTAGAACGTATACTCCTTTTTTCTTTGTTTTCCACAGATATCTTTATTTCTTTACTATTTCTATAACCTCTTGTTATTAACTTTGTTTGTTCATGCTATCATCCTCATACATCTGAAGCACAACATTCCAAAAGGTTTCTGCCGTTTTTCAGTCTATTTCTCCTACTGCCTATATTTTATATGCTTTCAACAATTTTCTCCTTGTTTCTATGTTTATTGTCTTCGTTAGATGCAGTTCGGATTCCCTTCTATTGTTTACAAATATATACCCTATTTCCCGGATATTCAGTAGTATGTGAAGGGGGGCGGCTCCGTGGCGTAGTGGTATGTGTGTGACTACTACGCTCAAGGTTCCGGGTTCGAATCCCGACACGGTCCGCTTAAAAAATGTTAGGTGAGCATTTTTCACAAAAAAACACCCTCGTTTGGATGAGAGGTAAAATGGAGGTCCCGTGTGTGAGTATTGTCACGCACGTTAAAGATCCGTACCTTGCTTGGAACAGCAAGGGTTCGGCAAAATTCCAAATTTTCCCGGTAAAAAAAAACTCGTTTTCTGGCCAATGTAGTACCTTCGGGTGGACCACTGGGAAATCCCATGTAACGTATGTGAAGGCGGTTAAGCAGCCTGCGGCTACTAAGATCCCCCAACACTTGCACATTTGCCGATTTAAAAGTTTTCCAATATATCCTTTCGCACAATCAACATTATTTGAAAATATTTCAAAATCAACACCTGTAGTTGTTTATAATAATCATCAGATTTAAGTGCAATTATTTTTTCGTCATTAGGTTTTCCGTCTTGAAACAGGTTGGACGTGTACCTTCACTTATTTCTATTCTGAAGTAGACTACACCATTCCCTGAAATTCCCACGCCCTCTAGAAGCAGTTCGGTTGCTTTTCTGTTGTTTCCTAATTGTATGACCTATTTCACCAAGATTCAGTGGTATGTGAAGGAGGTTAAGCAGCATGTGGCTGCCACGGATCCCCCAACACTTAGACATTTGCTGAATTAATAGTTTTCAAGTAAATCCTTTCGAACAAATAACATTATTTGAAAGTATTGCAAAAGCAATACCTGCAGGTGCTTATAATAATCATCAGGTTTAAGTGCAGTTCTATTTTCCGTCATTAGTTTTCTATCTTGGAATTGCTTGGCCGTATACCTCCATCCATTTCTATTCTAAGCTAGCCTGCACATTTCTCTGAAGTATCTGTGTGTAATTGTATTACCTAGGTCTACCTTTACCTTCTTTTTTCCAATCTCTGCTTCTAATATATTCCGCACTATTCCTTCATACCTTAGTATGTTGCCTATCATCCTATCTCTCCTATTTTTTACTGTTTTTCACATACTTCCTTTTTCCCTACCATTTCTAGTACCTCTTCGTTTTTAACTTTGTCTGTCCATAATATCTTCATCATACGTCTGTAACACCACATTTCAAAGGCTTCTGTCTTTTTCCTGTCCGCTTCTCCTACTGTCCAAATTTCAAACCGTACAGTGGTGTGATCCACACATATGTTTTAAGCAATTGTTTCCTTGTTTCTATGTTTATTGTCTTTGAACACAGTAGTTGTTTTTTCTTGTTAAATGTAGCACGACCTTGTGCTAATCTTTGTTTTATATCTTTTGCGCCCTTCCCATCTTGCGTTATTTGGCTTCCTAAATAGCAGAAATCCTTAACCTCTTGTAAGCTCTCGTTATCTATTTGTATTCTAGTTTTTAATTTATTTTCCCCTCTTTTGCATACTAGTACTTTAGTTCTATTTTTGTTAATTTTCATACCGTATCTCTTTGTTAGAACTGTTTTCATTTCATTAAGAGCAGCTTCTAACTGTTCCTTGCTAGATGCTAATACTGCTGTATCATCTGCAAATCTAAGCACATCAATCTTTTGTCACTGCATAATAATTCCAAATATCTTCTTGTATTTAACAATCTTCATTGCCTCTTCAATGTACAAGTTAAAAATTAATGAGAATAGGGCGTATCCCTGTCTTATTCTTTTCCTAATATTTACTTCTCTACGTTCCTGCTCTAATTCTATTACCGCTGTTTGCTCTTTGCATAAGCTGTGTACTATCCGTCTATCTCTAAAAGTCATTCCAATCTTTTTGAGTATTTTAAATATTTTTTCCATTTTACATTGTCGAATGCTTTTTCCAGATCTACAAAGCTTTCCCCTTTTTCTATTGTTTTCTCCATTATCACTCTCAGAGCTAAAATAGCCTCCCGTGTTCCCCTGTTGCGCCCAAACCCAAATTGATCTTCTCCTAGTATTTCTTCAGCTCGTTTTTCCATTCGTCTTTGTACAATTCTAGTTAATATTTTTACACGTGTGCTGTCAAACTTATTGTTCGAAAGTTTCACATCTATCTGAGCCTCTTTTTTGGTATAGTTACTATGATGTTACGTTTGAAATCTTTGGGTATCTCGCCTGTCTCATACATATAGCTAACAAGTTGAAAGATACGTTCTGTTACTGCTTGTTCAGTGGCTTTTAGAGTTTTTGCTTGCACCTTATCTGTACCCGGCGCCTTATCATTTTTCAGACTCTTTAATGCTAAATGAAACTCATCTCTAAGTATAGGGTATACCGTCATCCTTTTCAATTTCCGATTCCTGTTCTAATGCTCTTAGTTCCTCTCCTGCATATAAATTCTCTATATATTCTTGCTATCTATCCAATTTCTCTACATTTTCTATAATGACCTTTCCTCCAACGTCCCTTATATTCTTGCTATACGGTTTTATATCCCTAAAATTCTGTCTAATTAGTTTGAATGCTTTGTCTATTTTTCCTATTTCCATCTTAGTTTGTACCTTTTTGCATTTTTCATCAATTCATTGTTCTTTGGCTTTCCAGCATTTACGAATAATTTCCCATTTTATGACTTTATATCTATGTTTTCCTGGTTCATCTGATTTATTTTTGTATTTTCGTCTTTCTTCTATTAAATTCAGGATATCCTTTGTTATCTATGGTTTCTTATTTTCTTTTTGCGTATAACCCAGAGTATCTCTGGCCGCCATGTCTAAACTGGATTTCATGTTATTCCATTCTGTTTCTACTCCCTTAATATAAGAAATTTTACCTATATCTTTCAGCAATTTATTTGATTTTTTTTTCAAATCTTTCGTGGAAATCTATATCAAAATCAAAAAGCCTTTTTCCGTTTTTTTTTTCAAATTTTTAAATTTAAGAGTGGCCTTCATAATTACGATGTTGTGATCAGTGTCTATAGCTGCTTCTGGATAACTTCTACAGTCTTTTACTTGATTCCTAAACCTTGTTCTAATCTCCTGGCATCATCCACATGTATCGTCCTTTAGCACGATGTTGAAATAATATGTTTGTGATGGTTAAATTGTTCTTGTCGCTAAATTCTACCAACCTATTTCCCCTTTCATTTCCGTGACTAAATCAAATAAACCTACTACCGCTCCTTCCCTACCCTCACCTACCACTGCATTAAAATCCCTCATAATTATTAAATTTGTATGTCCTTTTACGTATTTTCGATATCTTTGTAGATCACCTCTACCTTTTCCTCACTGTAGCTCGATGTGGACATGACGAGTCCTGTTAGTCACTGTCATTATGACTCTTACGAGTAGTGGAATCTTTTGTTTTGAAACGCGTAGCTAAATTGCACGTGAACAATATTATAATAATATAGTATAATACAGTGTTTTAGTGGTGAGTGTAGTTACGTTGTAGATGCATTTTTAATGTTAAACAAACTTTCACCCTACAAATTATCTTTTAGTGGTTGATTAGTTAAAAAATAGGTAATTGCGTAGCTGAAAAACAAATAAAATGGATAAATTTTTGATTAAAAAACCACCCCTGCAGCCTGAAATACCCCCATCGTCCGCACATTCCCCGTCATCACCAGGTAGTTCTCTTATGCATGCTCCGAGTACATCTACTAGTGTGAATTCGCGTCCATTAATCGAACATGCCGACAAAAAGACTAGTAGCAAAGGAAGGTCATTTCAAAAATTATGGATGGTAACATTTAGTTGGCTGGAATGGAATGCTTCTGTGGAAAAAGTATTTTGCAAAACCTGCAAGGAGTGAGAGTTTCAAGGACTGCTAGTGACAAACAGGAAAACAGAGGACATTTTCACAACTGTAGGATTCTCTAACTGGAAAAAAGCGCTGGAAAATTTCGAGTACACAAAAAATACGCAAGCCCTCAAAGAAGGTTAATTAAGTTGGCTTCAGTATCCAGACCAAGCGTAGCTGTACAACTAAATGATCAAATTGGCTCTCAAATGAAGACAGCGCAGCGCGTTCAGCTCTTATGAACATCTTTACTTTTTTGAGGTTTCTTTGCCGCCAAGGATTGCCGCCAAGGATTGCCGCCAAGGATTGCCTTTAAGGGGTCATGATTAAAAAAAAATTCAAGCTTTAGACAGTTTCTGGAATTGAGAAAACATGACATATCTAAGCTCTACGGTTGGTTGGGGGATTCGGGCTACAGGTGACTCTCCCATGACATACAGAATGAAATAATTCAAATACTGAGACATAGCGTTTTGCGTTATGTCATAAATGAAATCAAGAGCCATGAGTATTTTTCTATCATGGTCGACGAGACTTGCGAATCTTTAATCCATAAGCAAGTTAGTTTCTGTGTGCGTACTGTCGACGAAAACTTTGAAGTAAGCGAGAAATTTATCGGACTGTACGAGACAGTTAATGCTAAAGCAGACACTTTCTTTAAGTTAGTGAAGGATGTTTTAGTACGTTTGGACATGTCAAGTAAAAAATTGCGGGGGCAGTATTATGATGGCGTATCAAACATGAGTGGAAAATTTGGAGACTTGCAAAAGTTAGTAGCGGATATGCAGCCACAAGCAACATTTGTGCACTTTAAGGCTCATTCGTTAAATCTAGCAGTTCAAGATGCATTGCAGCATGTGCCAGCTATGCGAGTTATAATGTTAAGGAAGCTAATTTTAGTGCTTCTGAAGTAGAGCTACAGCTAAAATGTCTGCCTGAAATTCTCGATGAAAATCGCAAGCGCTTTGAACAATTATGGCAAAAATGCTTGCACGAGAAACACTTTAAGTAGAAGATCCGGTACTACCTCGCCCGAGACAAATTCAAAAATATTTGAGCCTCGCGCTACAAACTCTCATAAATTTGAAAGCCCAAAAGATCATTATCAACAAATTTATATGAAGATGATCGACACAGCAAAGAATTGTGTAGATTATAGATTCCAAGCAACGGGTCTTCAAAAAGTGCTCTCGATGGAGAAAGAGTGCGTGTCAATCATCAACGATGGTGAAATTCAGCTTCAAAAAGCCAGAGCGTTCTTTGTCAAAGACATAGATGGCGACAGGCTTGCGCTTCATCTCTCAATGCTCTGCGACATTTCCATACAAAGGAAAAAAAAATTAGTACTATGCTCGATATAAAGAAGTTCTTAGTTAAAAATGTTGCAGCGCCAAAAGCTTCTTGAAGTTTCTAAATTGATTAAACTCCTCGATACTGTACCAGTAACTACAGCGTCAGCTGAAAGATCATTCAGTGCTCCTCGTCGATTGAAGACCTACTTGCGGTCTACCATGACGCAGAAGAGACTCAACAATATCGCGGTTCTAAAAACCCATCAAACTGTTCTGAATAATTTGGACCATAGTCCTCTCGTTAACCAGTTCATCATGTACGACCCAGTACGTCGTTCAATATTCGCCATATATTAAGTACGAGTAAGTACAAGTACAACTATATCATTCATTATTTTATTTTACAATAAAAATAATATGTCTATGCTTTTTGTTATCTTTTTATTTTATTTCATTGCTTATGATATCCACCCACTAAAAATTAAGGACACGTGAAAAACTTAACATGTAGATTTTATTTACGTTATAGTTGACATTTGACAATATACAAACAATTTTGGCCACCACAGCCCCCCCCCAAGATTTTTTGCAAGTCGGCGCCCTTGAGCTTTCTTACTTGCTTCATATTTCTGACATTCCACGCTCCGGCTCAAAAAATGTTCCCGACTCTTTTTCAAAATTTTCTGATCACTCCGAAGTAGCCCCCTCCCAAAGATCCGAATCCGGAACTAATTTAACACCGGAATCTTTTACTCCGGAGGATGCCATCATTATAAAACAATTTAAGTACGCTGTGTACTTGGGAGATAATGTGGTGGTTTCCCGTTGCGTTCCGCATCTTAGAATGCCATATCCACCCCTATGGTCTCTGCCACACTAAGAACCGAAAAAGCCGCTGCTCTCTTTCGGGGACCTGTCTTAGTCTGGTCCACTAAAGACTCTACTACTTTGGTTGGGCCTGTAGTTTGACTCTTTAAATCACTAGGCCGCGGAAGTCATTCCACCCGTTCCAGTAATCTAGAACTTCTTCAAGGTGCAGGTCCATTCGGAGCGGATAGTAGATCTCAAATAATTTTTAATTATTTTCTGTTTTGAAAGCGATCTCTCGCCATGAGCAACAGTGACAGGCTATAACATAAATAAATTTTTAAGATAATGTAATTTAGCATAATCCGGTATTTAGTTGAGAATGGCAAGTTTTGTCATCGAAAATTGTAAAATTTACTTCCTTGTACTTATAAATAGAATACATTTTACAAATATCAAATTTCACGTGACAATTCCACGCATATTCAAAAAAATCCCTTAAGCAAACTTTAAAAACATAGTTTGCTGTCGGCTATATAAATAGGAAGATGATATGCAACTGGATAAATTAGCGATAATACCACGTTGCCATAGAAACGCTCGTTTTTATTTCAATATTAGACGTTCAGTATTAAAAGTTTGACGTCAGTTTACGTTTTTGACTGCATAAAATATTCTGTTCATCTGAAATGTCTCGATTTGGAAATTTAAACGATGCTATGATGAAAAATGAAATAAAGAATTGTATTCCTGAAAATACAAAGAAAAGTCGATCGTTAATTTGAAACCAATTCAGCATATTTTGCAAAAAGCGAAATTTTGATGTGGACGTAGTGCACTCTGTTGACGATGTAACAGGAATCAGAGATGAAATGGATCAAGTGGGTCAGTGGGTCCAAGTGGTCACTTTTTTGTTTGGGTCACCGGGTCAATTGGTCATGTGTATCGACCCAAATTGACCCGGTGACCCAAATTGACCCGGCGACTCAAATTGACCCAGCGACCCAAATTGATTCGGTAACCTAAATTGACCCGGTGACCAACATTGATCCAGTGATCCAAATTAATAAAGTGGCTGATTGGCTCTCTCTAGGCGATAAGGATAATGATGAAGCACGATTTGATCCATTAAAATGGTGGGGTGTTAATAAAAAGAAGTACCCACTTCTAAGCAAAATTGCCAAAAAAGCTTAGTAATTCCAGCTTCATCTGCTGAGTCAGAGACATTTTTCTGGTGCTGAAAAACTAACACGCAAAGATAGGGCACGACTCAAGGCTGATGCCGTAGAAAGTCAACTAATTGTTTCAGAATCTTTAAAAAGCGGAATTTTAAAAATATATCTTAGTCATCATAAATTCATGTGATGTAACCTTCTTTTATTACGTAGGTTTATAAGATAATTGATATTTATATATTATAATTCTTTCTTATTTTTAGTGCTTTTGTTTACATTTTATGTGATTATTTAAAATAAATAAAGTATTTTGTTGATGGCAATATTTGATAAGCGTAGACGTAAATTATCTTGGGCCCATGGGTCAATTTGGGTCACCGGGTCAATTTCGGTCAGTGGGTCAATGGGTCGTGGGTCACATACCTATTTGGGTCACTGGGTCATGGGTTACTTTTTCGGTGACCCATTTCATCTCTGGCAGGAATACTGATGGGGTTTCAACATAAAAAAAGAGAAATGGAATTGATTATAAAAAGTACGTAGTAAAAATAATATGGAATATAACTGCCAAAATGTTGCAAAGTACAGTATTGCCCGAAATAAACAGTACTGAAATTGTAATTGTTTTGTATATTTAAAAAATACATATTATTGACACTTTATTATATGTTCTAAATGTGCACCTCCTCGTTCGAGACAGACTTCATAACGATGTTCTAAGTTTCTGGTCATGTTATTGAATAAGGGTTGTCTCAGGGCTGCGAAGAAGACTCTAACGGCATCCTTTAATTCATCGATGGTTTGTGGTGCCCGTTTGAAAACGGCATTTTTAGCCATGCCCCAAATGTATGCGTCTGGAGGGTGAGGTCTGGAGAATGTGAAGGATAAGGAAGTCAGTAAATCGTGATATGAATTTGCTTGGAAAATGTTCTTGAAGAAATTGACGAATTGCGGCAGCAGTATGGCAAGTTGCCCGTCCTGCTGAAAAAATTGGTTTCGAAATGCCAAGTTACGTGCACGACAGAATTGACGTAGATCAGGGATAAATCGTGTTAAAATTTGTCTGTACCTCTGTTGATTAAGTGTGACTTGCCTACCATTCGCTTCGATAAAGTACGGACCAATGATTCCGTGTCCGGAAACAGCACACCAGACACTCACTTTTTCACTATGTAAAGGAACCTCTTGAACCTCATCGGGTCTGGCAAAGCCCAGAAATCGATTTGTGCGACGATTCACATAGCCTGACAAGTGAAAATGTGCTTCGTCTGAAAACCAAACATTTTCAAAAATTCAGGATTTTCATACTGTAACGCGAGAATTCTGGCGCAATATTCCACTCTACTGCGATAATCCCGAGGATGTAGTTGTTGATGTACCTGAATCACATACGAAAATGTACCCAGCTCCTTCAGGATTCTTTGAAAGGAAGTTCTTTTAAATCAAGTTGTAACGCTGTCCTTGCCTGGCTGACTTTCGGATTTTCTAAGATTTGCTCAAAAACACGTTCATGGTTATTGTTGTTGTTAACTGTCCTGGGACGCCCGAGTTTCCTTTTCGTTGGCACAATACACTACCTGTATTTCTAAACTTTTCAATAACCTTCAAAATTACAGCATTACTTGGAGAACGTTTATTAAACCTTTGTGTGAATTGATCAGACACGTATAGCAAACTTGCACCATTATGTCGGCCGATTCCGTATGAACGAAAATAATGCTCTACCAGAAACACTTTCTCCTCTGTACTTAACACCATTTTTAACAATTAGGCCCTACTAATTACTTGTTTGAGGTTTACTTGACAGGTCTATACTAGCTAACTTGAGTGTGGCAGCGCACGCATAAAAACACCGCCAACTTAGTTTCAGTACTGTTTATTTCGGGCAATACTGTATGTATTATGAAAAATTTAACGTAATTTTAAACCTTTGGTCAATTCTGCATTCAAAAAACGTCCGTGATGCACGTAGTTCTAAACGAAAACAGTTGTAAGCTGATATAGGAAAACGTAGAGAAAGCTCCGCTGCATTATGCAAAACTGAAATTATTAAAATGGCATTAATTTAGGATGAAAATACTCAAATAGGTTTTTTGAAAAGATTTTTCCATATTGCTTTATACGAATTAGCTTGGCGCAGAGAGGAAGCAGCGAATTGTAAGATTCGCTACTTCAAAGAAGAAAGGACTAATAATAGCGACTTAACTGGCCGCATTGAATATAATACGGTTTTCTCAAAAACATGCTAGGGTGCCAAAAAAAGTTGCGGCAGTATGTGGTTGATAAAAAGCAGACTCCTAATATCTGTCCAGTACGGTTATTTTATAAAATTTTATCACACCAAACAAACCATATATTAACATTTTCTTAACGCAAATCAGTTTTGGAAAAAAGATTTATCGAAATATCTGCCAACCAAGTTGGACTGGATACTAAAAATAGAAAAATTTCCAATCATTCCCACCCCATGCGGTTGGTTACCCAATGGGCGCGTTTACAGGTGGTGGATAGGAGAAATCCCAGAATAAATGACCAAGGGATTGCCTATCTACTCTGGGAAGAATCGTGATAAGCTTATCTCTTTCAGTGACCTAGTGCCTGAGTGGTATAAAACCCACAACATGGTGGAGAGCAAGAGACTGTGCTGGAGCTGGATAAAATCCGCCCCTTAACCAAGTGAAAACGATCCCGCGGACCAAACCCCTCAGCCCAAGCTGTAGTTTCGTGGCTAATAGGCCTGCACTGAGGTAAACGAAAGCGGTGGGGCAATTCTCAACACCGACACACCGCGCCTTTCCTGCTGTCGTGGTCATGTCTCACGGGCAAGAGGGTGTGGGAGTCTTAGTTTAACCGTCCGGACCAAGAGAAGACAACCTCGCTAAAAATCTTAAATCCTGTGGCAAAGGACTGAGCCCAAGGGATGCGTGGCTGAGTAGTTGACCAGTCTAATCAGTCCAAAATTCGGGGAACAGGGCGGCACCCCGTTTTATTCACGCCTTCCATGCCAACAGGGGGCACTTGGCATAGTGACCAATTACACCCCCCTTTACTCATGGGAACAATTATGAATAATATTGGTACCATAAGTAAAACAGAACCTGAAGAGGTGGAACCATCAATGGGGGACCCCTCAGGTAACCAAAACATATTCATGGTGATGGAGCAGACCTGGGATGCAAGTTCGCTTGCAAGACCGGTGTCTGATACACCAAATACGGAGAAAACAGTAGAAACTTGCAGGTCCTAGACTGCAAGCAAAGAGGCTTTCGGGTGCTCAGCGTAGGAAGCTGAGGCAAGCCAAGAAAGTCGAAGCTGGGACTTAGATGGAGTCACACTCGTTCACAAAGAAGGTGCCGGTGCAGAAGGAGAGCGGAGGCAGTAAAAGACCTCGTTCAAAGATTTCCACACCGGCACCATCTAGATGCGTTGCGTAGAACGAGACAGCGCCTATTCGGTCGACCAAAGTTAGACCCGAAGGAAGTCGATACCCTCTCATCAAGGGGCCTGTACTCTGTAATTCGGGGTGCAGGCTTTGCAGATTGGGTATAATACTTAACCAGGGTCAGCACAATAAACCTTTTAGACTGCAGTGCGGCGGAGCCGTTTGGCAAACACACCCGCCAAGGGGAGTGGTTATAGTGGGTATGCCGCCAGGAGAGTTCCACACTTTGGCTATAAAAGCTTTCCACTCCACCGGGTTCGGGTAACTATCAAAAAAAAAAAATTATTTCTGCCGCTCCAGCGTGCTCTCACATTCAGTCAAAGCTGGTATTACTGAACAAGAGCTAATTAGGAAACCGTCTTTATTTGCAACTGAACCGTAATCATCGCTCAAATCTTGTATCAAATCTCAGACTGGAATCGTTTGATAACGAATCAACCATGGTGCCAACTTCACTTACTTATAAACAATCCACATCAATAAAAGAGTCCACGTCAACACGGAAAAACGTATTTGAAAACTGTGTTTTCAACAATTGTTCATTTTAACAACTCTTGTCTTCGACATTAATATGTATTTTTCTTGTTAATGTTGCATGTTACTGTAATAAAGATTGAGTTCAGTTAAATTTATTTGCGGAATTGTCTCAAATTTTCAGCCGGATATTTTTTTTGCTTCCATTCGCATACGCACTTCCGTAGGTAATTTAACTCGAACAATTCGCTCTCTTGGTTTTTTCGAACAGTTCTTGTTAAATTACCTACGAAAGTAAGTATTCGAAAATATTCGGCTAAATTTGAGCTTTTGTGGTTATACTTATGATAATCTTACATGCTTTCAAACGAAATTTGCTGGATTTATCCAGACTGCTAGTGAAACCATAGATTATATAGAGTCGTGTAAATCGCACCTGCTGCTCGAATGCCTTTTTTTCGGTCGTCAGTCTCATACGGACTGTTTGTCTAATTTGAAAACTTACACGCAAAGTTGAAGGAATAGGATGAATTCTGGTCAAAAATTTGCGTTGAAACTCCGTAAGGCCAGGTCTTCTTGCGTGATGGCCAATAGATAGATGCTCCATCCCAGGGTTTCAATCGTTAGTATAGATTAATTACTTATCAGATTAATATTTTTTGATATTTTAGTGCAACAATCAGGGTTTAACTAATCTACTACTACTTATAGCATTCACTAAATTTCTCGCGTTGGAATTAACGCCAAATAAAATTAATAAATTTGCGAATTAAGATATCGTAACTAAAGCGATATTATGGTTGGATTCAATAGAAAACAATCCTACGTTATCACAAGACAACGTTAGAAGAGTAAATACCTGGTTGGGAATTAGTATTGTTCCTAAAGTCAACCTTTCCGGAGCAGCAACAGATATTGCCAGTCGAATCGCTCTATATTGAATGTATAAAAAGGGGTAAACGATTTATTTCTTGTTATGTTACCGGAAGCCATGAGGTTACATCTCGTTTCTTGCAGCTAAACATTTTAGTAATGAGTAATTTTTTTTCGAACGTGATATGTTAATTTTTAAAAGTGAACCGTATTTTTCAATTTTGTTGTAAACTGAAAATGTAATATTTCTTAAGTGATTGTAAAAACCGAATTAAATTTTTTATTAACAAGAAACTTGCTTTTAATAAGTGGATTTTTTTATTAGAACTGTAGTACGTTTCTTAGGTTATTAATATCGTAAATGTGAAGCCAATCAGATCTAAATGAAATAAAACAATTTTATAAGATTAGATTTCATTAATACTGCCTGAATGTTAACTCAGTTTGATAATTTATAAACAAGAAATTTATGAAGAACTTGTGGTTTATATTTGTATATTGTTAATTCTCAAGCAACTTCATTGGGGTTATTTCCCCTAACTTGCTTTGTGTTGCAAAACTGATTATGATTCTTTATTACCGAGTTATCGCTTTTGTAAATACAATAATTATTAAAATTTAACAATAGAGTTAAATATTTATTTAAAAAAAGTTGCTTATTTCAGAGTGGTCTATCGGTCTATGGCCTTAAAGTTTATACTTCAAAATTAGAGTATTGGTGGATCATTTACATTCCAGTATAGTGTTATTTTGTATTTATTTGTGTCTAGGGAAAGAACCACTAACGTTGGTCTTGATTTAATTTTATATATTTTTTTTCTGAGATAGAGTATAATAGGTTAGTAGAACAGTCTGTTTTATTGTTGAGATTCATTTAAGAGTCGAGGGGTTTCTGCGTTTTTCCCAAAACTTTTGCTTTCATGTTATAATTGCGTAAACGCCATAGCGTCCTTCCTTAAAGTGTTTTGAGTGACGAAAGAAAATCGGCCTACAACCCCGTCTCATGCCAGGGCAATGAAGTAATATTCAAAGTTAGCCGTTTACCTAAATAGGGGTTTCCTTTTTCTTTTAGCCACTTACAAATCAACTTCATCCTGGACGTCATATTTAGGAAACCTCCGTACAATAGCGATTACCATCATAAAAAATATATTACTCGTAGCACCAACAACGTGGGGCGTGCAAAAAGTAATATAAAAACTTTACACCGCCGCCGCCAACATGAGGCTACAGATCAGAAGAAACTTTGTTATAAGGCATCGTTAAAAAGATTCGTATGGCTATAGATAAATTCGGAACGTGCTAATTAAATCATTAGCCATAAGATATTCTAAAACATCCTTGGTCGATTTAGGTTTTTTATAAGTGGATAATATTTTAATTTCATTGCACAAATCAATTGCATCAAAATCCATTTGTTTTGTAGACGAATCCGTTAATTAGTTTGTAAATCCATACAACAATTCAATAATTTGTCTTTATTTATAACTAAAGAGCCCAATTATTTAAAAATCTGAAGTCGTCATTGAACTCGTTCAATAGTTCAAATCTGTCATTTAATTTTGATACTACGATATCAAGAATTTAAAAATAAAAATTAATTTTAAAATTCAACTCAGATGATTCGACTGGTTCATCTTTTTTCTTCTACAATCTGTGAGTACAATATTGGAAACAGTATGCAGATCATTTTTATCTAAGTCCGAGATATTATGGTTTAATTTATGTTAATCCTATGTTCGTTTGTATAACCCTCAAAATTCACTACGCAAGTATTGTTTTGCAGTTTTAAGAATTTCCTTTTCTATTTTTGCTTTTCCATGAATCTAAGGTTATAAAAATTAGTTTAGATCAAACTAAATAAACTTCGCTTTCTCAGACCATAAGAAGTTTAAATTATGTTATGATTAAAAGATCTAGTTTTGTTTGATGTTATACTGAAGTGTGGTTAATGTAGTAGACTAACATTCTAAAGATCTAACAATATTCTTATTAAAACCTTTCTTTATTAATAAATACAGTTAACGTAACTTGTAGTGCTTACAGTTCAGATCTGAAAGTTGCAAATTTTTGCTGTAAGAATTTTAACCACCAAGTCATTTTAAGTTGATAACAAAACAAAACAAAACAAGAATGTAGTATTCGTTATTTAAAGAGAAATAGAAATATGGTTTTCGTTGTTCGGTCTTATGATTTCAGTAGGTATCTATACTAGAAGTATTACGAACACTTTCTATAAAATTTCCAGCAAAAATGCAAGGGTAATGATAAAAAGGTTATACTAAAAGTGATGAGTAATCTTCCTCATAATAAGTAAAGCTTTAATGTAGGTGTGAGTTCAAGTATTCATGGTCAGTACATTTACGTTTTGTGTTCTTTTCCTTGTGTGTTAATATTTTGACATTTAACATTTATAAAATAAGACCCATAAGCCTATGGGTATCTTTTTCTTTCAGGTTTCACAACGAGAATATTTCAACTTAAGCATTTATGTTTAGATCCGTTATTAACCGTTTAGTTACTAAACTTTCCGGACGGTATTCTTGGTAAACACTTCTTAAGTGTAGTGACGCATAAGGGCAATCCGTAACGAACTCCACTGTTACTCTCGTCAAGCTCCGTTGAAGTTAGAGTTCAGAGTTAGTTCAGGAGTCTCTTTAACGTCCCTTATTGCGAATTAAAATTTCATCTTTATTGAATTATGACTTTAGGAGAGGGTGTTTGATGACTCCATCCTTAAATACAATCGTACTATACAAATTGCATTTAAACCGGCGTCCAGCTTACCTCAAGGAAATCTAGAAAAATTTGCTACAAGATATAGGCTGTAGGAATTTCAGGGAAATGTGAAGTTAGCTCAAAATAGGAAACGCTAGATATGCGCCTTACCAGTTCCAGGACTGTAGACCTAATGATGATGATGAATATTGCGGGTAATCTATCATGTTGGTGGTTTCTTTGAATTAGTATGAGTATGTACAAATAAGTTTTTCTAGGTCGGTTATTTATCGAAATCTATCTGAATTTTTCCAAATTTAATATGAAGAGTGCAAAGTCCCGATCGTTATTGCTGTTTGTATAAAAATGTACTAGGTGTTCTACTATTTTAATTTTTTTCATCCTAGTTTATTATCATTCTAGAATAACCACGTTATTAAAGTAAACTACCAAAGCTTCTAGATTTTACAGACTGATCTTATGGGAAAAGCTGATTTAACTAACTAAATCTTCTAAGTTCTTTTCTATTACCTAATGTTTGCTTAAATAACGCACTAACGTTACAGACTAATCAAATTAATGAAAATTTTTGTCATTAATAAAGTTGTTGCCCAACTCTATATATTATTTTTTGAATTCAATTTTGTAAGTATGGTAAAAATTTGAAATAATTCCGTTGTTAAACTGATTACTAGCCCCACTGCTATATACACAAGAACATTACATAACAGCATATGCTAATAAATGAAGAATGTTGTTGCCCAGATAAATATTTCACTTTCAAATAATAATATAGATTGTCATTTTGTAAATTTATTCAACAAACCTTCTACATCTCTAGAGACCATGCTCATTTCTCTTAAATGTCACTTGTCCAAATTAAATGCATTGCATCCTTACAATCAGAGAGTTGAATCGGAGAAACTTCCAAGTCGGTATATTATTTTTTCATCATTATTAAAATGAAATCCAGACAAATGTAATTGATTTGACAGAAAATGAGGTTATATTTTTTTATATAATACTGATGTGGATGGAATAAGCATCTTGCTATTTGATGAAGGAACTGAAATACATTTTCGTGAAGAACTTTATCAGATTATTTCTAGCGTACAGTAAATATTAGCGAATTGCCCCTTGTGCTGGAGAAAATCTGGGCCAACCTTTGTAAGGGCGGAAATAGTAATTCGTGTTGCTGATGTGTGCTTAACGTGGGTTTTACAAAATTTTTGCTTTGAAGTTTCGGGTTTACAGTAGAAATATATTTTTTCTGTTCTAAAGGAACCTCTTTTTATCATAGATTACGCCTTTCAGGCAAAATGAAGAACATAATTATTAGTAGATGTTTATATTGAGATTCAAGTCTGCAGGCGATGTAGCCTTAAATAGAAATGTAAATAATTTTGTACATGTCAAATGCGAATATATTAAACAAATGGCTATGGAGCTTTTTGATCGGAAGTTTGGTTAATAATATGCCTCTTAAGTAAAATCTTAGAAATATGTAAATGTAGAAGCTTCGCTAAACTCATACACAGACTGTATGCCTTAAAATATATTGCTTTAAAAGCAGTCCGATAAAATTTGTTTGATGAATGGTAGTTCTACGGAGATGCCAATTTTCAGCAACAATACCAACAGCGATCTTAGATCTATTATTTATTACCTACTTTTTGGTAAAGGTCCCGAAAAAATTAAACACTTAAAACAATTATAATATTATATTTTTCCGACGTTCCTATATTTGCGGTGCAATTTGAACGTCATAGTGATAGGATATTTAGCAGCCCATTTAATTGTTTTTGTATTGCAAAAGATTTTTTACCAAATATCTGCCGTACACAAATATAGCAAATACCTATAATTTTATCACGTTTGTTCAACGCATTGCTTTTTGGTAATGCTCGAGGGTTTTGTTCTTGAGCTGTTACAAAGCAGTGCCTTGAATTGTGGTAAAATCATTGAGGAATTATCAACGGCCATGAGCTATATATTTGATAATAACCGTCAATCATCTCACATTCAAATTGAGTTTAAGGTTAAGCGTCAATATGGCGTGAGTGTATATAGAATGAGAATATCTTCTTGTAGAAGTGCCTTGCAATATATATATATATATATATATATATATATATATATATATTGTAGTGGATTGAAAGGGTTAAATTTGGGGATAAACAATGCAATTTCAAACACCCTGTGTAGAGAAAGGAACCATTTATATTTATTTCATTTATTTAATTTAAATTATCAAGCATTGACGTATTGTTATAATTAGGGATTAAAAAGTACTAAGTTCATAAAGAAAATCAGTTTTATAAGCCAATAGAAATGCTTAATTAATTTAATTTAGTTTAATTGAATGGGTAATAACGTCAGAAAACGCATCTGAGCATGTAAAATCAATAATCCCAAGACGAAAAACTTTCGTAACGAACAAACAGGCATCTGTTGTATAGAATACCGTGAAAAGAAGCTCCGAGAATTGTTATTTTAAACAATCATTAATTAGGCACACCTGCATGTTGGAAAGGTCTTCTTCCGCTTATTTGTTGTATTCGGGTTTTATAGAATATTGTTCAACCGCTGTTTGCTTCGCATAAAAGCTAACAAAAGTTTCTTAAAGAGCGAAAGGGATGCAAAATCAATAATATGCTACAGATAAAGATGGGTATAAAAACATTCGATTTCATAAAGCACGTACTCAATCCACGTGGACGCGGTCAGCAATATCGATTTTTTACCACTCAAGTAAGGTGGGAATGCGACATCCAATATGCATAAAACGAAGATAATAATATTGCGGGCGGAGTTTTGTAACGACGCAGGACTGTGTCATTGGTCAAAATAGTTAGTTTTACAACGGATGAACACTCGACGTGTGGATGCAATAGTTTGGATGATATAGCGTGTTGATGAGGAAATATTTCTGGAATTTTAAGACGGTTATACAAAATTTGCGGAAATATTATTTTCAATCAGGAATTTCAAGTAAAGTGTGGCCAAGAGAGGCCTGGTTTTATTGTATAAATACGGGAAGAAAATTAATAGGGCTTTCTTTAATTTTGCATCGCGTAACGACGTATAATAATCAACTGACGAGGCTTGTGAGTATTAAAAATTTGTAAAATTCAGTAAAATAGTATTAGATTATTTGTGGCCTTTAAAGTTAAGTAACGCGAGTAGTGGCGAGTAATGTAAAATTTAACTTAGGTCCACGAATACTTTAACAAGCTCGTAAATTAATAATGTAAACAAGTGTAATATAAATGAATTTGAATGTTGGAATTAATATTGAATGGGTAGCACGAAGCTCAGCTTAGATTGGGTTTTCATTTATAAATATCTAATGAAGCAGCGCGCATAATCACGGAGCCGAGGGTTTCAGATATACAAAGCATCTTCAACGGAGATGGAATTTTGAAGCTTTTCCAGGTAACGCATTTGAATTTGCTGCTTTTTTTTAACTGTTATTATTAGTGATGTGTGAGTGAACTTTGATGGTTATTTTGGTAATTTAACGTATTGAAAGAGATACGTATAACTGACTATTATTATGGTATTTTGAATATAAAACAAAAGGTGTACGTAAAGCTTATTAAATTTCTTGATGAATTTAAATTTAATTGTTAAGAGTATATGGGTTTTTTTTTAAGTAGTAATAGTATGCAAAGTGGAAAGCATACATTAATAAACTGGGTTATCATGAGCTCACCATACTCCAGTGTGCAGTAATAAATAAAGATAAGGTATTATTTGGGGCCCATTTACTCCCGTTGCATTAAATGTGCTTGAAATTACAATTTTAAAAAAAACAAGGACTTTATAAAGATAGTATTTATTGAGGTGTAACTAGAGCACCAAACTGTACATAACTATGAATTATTGTTTGTAAATAGCGGTAAATAAATATTGAATGATTGTTGTATTATTTTGTGATTTTATTAAATGGTGTGTGAATGGTTAAGAGAATGATAGTAAATTTAGGTATCCGAGAGGAGGTACAGCTGAGCTAGCCAGGGAAGCTGCTGAAGAAACTAATTTGATGAAGCAGAATCCGGATTATAAATTTTTGTGAAATTTTATAATTTTGAAAGTATTTTTTTTACTCTGGCGAACATCCAAGGGACTTCCACGGAAATATATATATATATATATATATATATATATATATATATATATATATATATATTGCTGTGAAACCTACAAAATCCGTGAACTACGCTTTATAATCGAGCCTCACTTTTGGGCGTCAAGAATGCTGTGAAACCTACAAAAAGCTATTCATTACCTTAACTGTGTTGGTCCATTGACTTTCTTCTGTTAATCGCCTCGGCTGCTCCTCTAGATAACTTACATCCTCAATCATAAAAAAAACAAACACATTCCTATCACAAACATCAACGTTAACTCTATTTACATCAATATTCACAATACATTAAAATTTCAAAATTAATATTCGGCATAAATTTTAATATCAGAAAATTTCAAAATTAAATTTATTACCATTTTAATGTGCATCCAGAATTAAAGTCCTTGTAGGATGCCTACTAATTACTATAACAATATATGCAGACCGGAGTCTGAGTACAAAGGGAGCATCTACCACCCCTTTACGTTAATTAACCAGGTTCGTCTAATTGAGCTCAAAGACATACCCATATTTTCATCATAATCCAGAACATCAATACTAAATACCCCTTTCTACTTAAACAAGCAAATTTCACCTTAAAATTAAAATATTATTGTTAGTACAATTTCACTACTGTCCATTTTAAATAAACAAATTATAAAGTTATTCAACACACACCAAAATATAAAAGTTCGAACAAAATAGTATAATTTACCTGAAGGTTACTGCACTCGTAGCTTCAATGTACATCGTCCCTTTGTTAATTACACCATTCCAACTGGGTTATATTTACGGCTTCTGATTCTCAACGCTTTTAAAATTTTCTCCATCACCATTTATTTAAAGTTGTTTCAGGGCTTTTCCGGAACTCATCTGTGTATATCTGAACCTTTTTTTGTGGATCCAGACACGTTTATGCACCATTTAATTATTAATACCCCCGAAAAATAGCAAAGAAATTCTTCTTTCACCAATATACGCCAAAACTGCCTACTTTTGTGTATTCATTTGTCGTTGTAAATTTTACTAATTGGTACAGTGATACTAACTTTATTACCTTGTATCTTCTTTTCTAAGTGCACTAAAGTACATTTATTGTAGCACGTAAAGAACAAGCTGTTTTACATCACCAAAAATATTCGAGCAAACTGTTTAAAATTATTTAATCAAAACCGGAAAACTAAAAAGCACTGTTTAACGCGTTGAATCAAGTCGAAGATCTAAGAGAGCTTGTTCATATTCCCCTGGGTATATATAGAGGTTAGCCTGTCTGTCGGTCGAGTCTCCAAAACGGACAATTCTAAAGAATTTCGCCTGCTATGTTCCCATTCCGCAGCCCGGCATGCGATTTTTACGAATTTTGCACTCGCCCCAGTTAAATCTCAGAAATTTCAACACGGCACGCAACGTCTGGAAATAACTAATTGAATTTTATACAGAAATGTTATTTTTACCTCTCAAATTTTGCCTTTTACTTTCAACCAATCGCAACCCTATGACGTTGCTCTACTAACGCCTTTTACTATATGTGCCTCGGTCTTGCGCATATTATCTGTCTCTATCTACCCTGTTCTTATTAGTGCAAATTGATATTCCTTATTATCGATTATTTTAGTCCATGTGGACAATCTGGGTTAAATAACCCCGTATCGCGCCTTCCCGTGAATATTAAGCCACGGTTTCTCCAAGATTCTTTGTAACCATTAATTATCTGCAACATTTACGCAGAATGAGCCTTTTAAAAATACGCAGGTGTTCAAACATAATATTACTTCTCAGAGCTTTATTTCATGGTATTTTATTGGGTTTTTACAAGTTTTTATAGATATTGTCTGTTACTAACGGTTCAATTAACTCCAATTAAAATAATACCCTTTAGTTTTAGTGAATCCTAATTAAATATTCAATTATTATCAGTACATTTTGTTTAATACCGGTTACTTAAAATAGAGTTAATTAATATAAATTTTGCACATAATTTCTCTTTGTTTCTGTACTAGGAATAATTAAATTACATGTAGAGTTTTCTAATACTGCTTCCTTTTATATAAAGCGTCTTATAAATAATTTAAATCTCTTATTTTTAATAAAACGAATGAATTTTTATGCTTCACGGTTTTTTAATAACGCGTACCTTTTCCCAAAGCTTCTACACGGTGATTAAAATTATTTGATGTGACTATTTAATTTTCTACCCTGGTCTAAATATGAGTATTTTATATATATATATATATATATATATATATATAGGTTTGATATCGCTGTACTCCGATGTATTTAACGTTCAGTTGTCTGCTGCTCGCCACCGCTCTGTATCTCTCAATAACCTAGGATAAGTTTTAGATTTCACACAATTCGGTTTATATGCCTCGACTAGCTCAGTTCAACTGCCCACAGAGTACACGACGATACGATAACAGATAAGTTTTTACCCCCTTTTTCTCTGATACTTTCCACCTGAATGAGGTAAACAAAATTAACCAAAATTTATATAATAACCAAAATATGTACAATTTGTACCACAACCCCTATAATATTATTCGCTGTTTAAAAAAACCCCTGAATCAAAGTAACAATATAAATCAATTTGTCCCCAAATTATGACTCTTTTAAATCCGTTTAAACCCAACAAAAATAACTCTGTATACTACTGGAAGTACGTTGAATGTTCAATGACCTTCTTTCAGATTCTGTGAACCAAAACACAGTGTAGCCCTAACTATTTTTGCTAGCTCAGTTTAAATCAAACCATCAAAATCAGACACCAAACTTATAATGACACAAAATGTTCTTTAACAAACAATTTTTCAAGTAACAATGACTACATTCACAACAGCTTTTCTCTAATAAGCAATATCTTACACCTAATCTCAAAAAAAAAACTTTCATACAAATATTAAAATCTAAAAAAGAGTTCAAAAGTTGCCACCACGGCTTTGCCTGACAAACAATATCTTAATTCTAACAAAAGTATAACTATTAAATAATCACTCACTAAATTATAGTCCAAAGTCTCTTATATAATCAGGATGAGTATACTCTAATCTTAATTTCATTTAGCAGTCACTTCTTAATTGATCTTATTATGTACAAATTTAGTCAAGATAAGATAGAAAACTTAATATCCATCCCTTAAAAGCGGATATAAACTTATCTGATCAGTTGTGTTTAGTAATTTTTATTAAATAATGGCAAAACCCACGTAGGTTGCCACTTTTTTCAAATCGAAATATCAACTTGTACACACTCTACTCTAATTTCAAATATTAGCACACAAAATACTTTTATTATAATACTTAAATAATAAACAGAAATGTCCATTTTAAAATTTTAAGGCAATGTGATTTTTTATTTTACCACGTAAATTATGCTGGTCGTTCTTGTTGCCCCTGGTTTCTCGTAGTTGTCCATTCATGTCCAAATCGTTAACATTTTTCTATTAAATACCGTTAAACTTCAAAAATCTACATACGCTTATATTCAAATTAATACTTCATCATCTTACAGTAGTCGATCATTATTTATTCATTTTACTACTTCTAATTAATCTCTCTCACATCTGTACATTTTAGATACTTTTCCTTCAATCTTTCAATAAATAATTTCACTACTAAAACTTCACTAATGCAAATATTCGAATCTTCTGGAAATAATTTCTTTGAAATAAAGAAGCGAATATTTTATTGTTGTTTTAAATGATATCTCTACACACGGAATTGAACTATCTAATTAATGAGGGCATCGTTTTTATGCTATGTAAATGCAAAAAGGTTTGTTTTACAGTACATCAAACGTGTTGTATCGAATATTTGCATACGGAAAATATGCTTAGCTTTATAAATGCGTCTAATTGATATTATTTTATGCAATTCGCCTTTCAGTAAATGCAGCGTATTACGTTTTCAATAAATAACTCTCATCGTATTATTGATTTTTATTCTAGCAAAGTATGGATTTCAGCTCGCATATCTTAGAAGATATCTTAAAAATCAAATTTATTTTTAGTATTTACAGAATAATTATTTATACACAGATGAAATAAATTGCCTGTGTACTTACATTTTAAAATAAAACTTGTTTTAATGTATTTCTCAAGAGTAATTATTTACACACACGGTTGAAATGAATCAATTCAAAACTGGGAATCTAAGTTAATACAATGTGGAAAAATTAAATACAGGTAAATTTTACTTTTTTCCGTTGTTCTTCTCTTGGGTGGTTTTTTCATAGAATTTGGTGTTCAATGACCTCATTATCACGTCACTATATATATATATATATATATATATATCCAAGACCTTATATTTTCTATCTTTCAATTACTAGCTCGATTTGAAATGATCATTTGGGCTTTGCATAAAAGTCTAAGTTATTATTTCATCTTATTAACTGTAATACGATAGTATTTATCAACTTACCTTCTGTAATTAAGCACCTAAAATATTTATATATATATATATATATATACATATATATATATATATATATATATATATATATATATCTTTATAGTATCCATATGCTGTACCTATACGTTCGGCGTCAATAAAAATGCTGTGGACTATTCGCTTTAAGATGCCTTGCTAGCTCGGATTAAATGAAATGAGGAAAAACAACAAAAACATATAAAAACATCAAATATTTATTGACAAACAATCCTTCAAAAAATAATAATTGCTACATCCACAAACTTCTTTCTTCAACACACATTATCCAGAAAGATTACTTACATACAAGCATCAAATCTATAAATGAAAAGTTTGTATTAAGTCTAAAAACATTTCGTAATTACTAGGTACAATTATAGAGTTCATACAATCTCTCTTTGTAATTAATATTCCCAAACCTTTCCTTGTGCAAGTCACGCTATGTACAAATTTTTAGAAATATGCATGGATAATTTTAATAATCTTTCTCAGGCGTAGTAAATACATCTAAAAAAATACTTTATACTAGTCAAATTAAATCGGAATTCGATCTTAAATAAAAAATCTTAAATTATCTAAACTGTTGTCGGCTTTGATTTATTTGATAATAAAATACTTTACTATCGTCTGTTAATTGGTGTAGTATAAAGGATGAATGTAAAATGCTTATGGATGGGCTTGTTATTGCCTTACCTTATCTTATTTATGGATTGTAAAAACACTTTATCTTGTTAATTGGGATATTCAGTCACGTTATTCTTTCTAATTGTCTCTCACGGTTGTGGTACAATTTGATTTATTGGATGTTTTCGCTACTGAATGAATAAATTCGAAAAATCTAGAAAACGAAGTACTCTTTTGTATTTAAAATACAGTATTTCACGATTTGCATTAAAATGCTTTTAGTCTTATTATGAAATGAACTGAATACTACTTCGAACAGCATGAATATTGATTCTCTTTAGACCGCGTTTTAAATAGTTTTTCTTACTTTCATTCAAGATTTTCACGAACTTTTTACGTACTATACTATTCTGTTTCTACTTCCTTAGTATAAGAAATTTTCCAATATCTTTCAGCAACATTTGACTTTTTTTCAAATCTTCCGTGGATATTTAAAATGTCGAATAAATATTATTTTAATAAATGTATAATCAAATTAACTTTCCAATTTTTGTTATCCCTCAAACTATAAGCTAACTCCATATTTCAATATCAAATTTCCTCTAGATAAAAGGCGTCAACTTACACGTGGTTTTTAAAAAAGTAAATATTATTTTTGTATAGCTGTTTGAGGTTATTCAAAGCCTTTATTATCTCTTTAATTCATCAATTTACCATATTTTCTTCAATTATTATTCTTATTGCAACTTGTATATCGTGTTGTTTTAAATAAAATATACCTTCTCGCGCTCCAACGCAAATTGAATTGTTGGATCTCAAGTCTAACTTGAAACTTTTGTGATTTCCTACACTAAAAACTAAAGCTGTATTTAAACGTCAAGCTCAGATATAGACGTAGAATCTTTAATCCAAGGACTTAATCCCGAAACTCAAGTTTAATACAACATCGAAATTTGATCCAAAGACACCCTCTTTTTAATTCAACATAAAATTTAATCCAAGAACAGGATTTTAATATAAAAGAGACTTCTCAGCAAACTGCTTTATATATTATTATTACTATAATATTTTTACCATTTTTGGCAGTCAATCATAAATTCAACAAATATTATACAAGTTCAAATTTATTTGTACTTTAAATCGCCAAGCAGAATATTTAATTGCACATTCTAATTAAGCGTGTTGATTCGTTAACGGGTCCTTCAGGGACTAATTAGAAACTCCTGTATACCCAACAGGTTATTACCAGTAAGACGAGCAGACCAGTACGAAGAAAAAATCACTAACTCAATGTTCGAAGAAAGAAAGAAAGAAAACGAATACAACCCTAAACACAGTCAGTGATCGAGGTTGGGAGGGGGGCTAACGAACGAAACGAGAGTACACAAACCAATTCGTCGTTTTCTTCGAACATCTATACCTAAAAGAATAATTAAACGCAAAGTGCTTGTAAAATATAACTCTAATAAATAATTTCTGGGAATTTAAATAGCAAACAGTATTAAATTCTTGGTTTAAGGACAAACATCTATGCCTTCCACTCCTCGCGTACTTATATTAAATACTAATTATATCTAGTTACAACCGAATTGAAGGATTCTTTGTATACAAAAGAGCTACGCCATTATACACCCTTGAAATAACAAAACTAAATGGCATTGAACCACTATGATAAATAACAATCCGTATTAGCACAGCAAACAACAACTTAATAATATTTACACAGCGGCATAAACCTACATATACTAAATACTCACTTACTACATTGATGCAGACCGATTCGTTCTGAATAAAAACTTCTGAAACATAAAACTACACAAAAAATACATATTTGCAATAGTATATTTAAATACAAATCCCCAAATTAGTGAACAAATCTTATAGCCTAAGACTTAACACTTTTAGAATCTAGGCAACCTTCATACCGTCTAAAAGCAAAGCAAACAGCTATCGGTCATCGTAATATAATATTCCTTCACACATGCGGTGAAGGGTATGGGTAACTGAAACGGGTACCTATCTCATCATAACTCGATCTGCATACAAAACGTTTGGCAGACAAAATATGCTGTAATGACAAAGCAAGACTTTCTGTATCACGGCCAAGTCATCATGGGTTTAAGGAATTTAAAAATGTAGCGTACAGTCCAAAGAATATGGATTGCAAACCGGACTAAAAATAATATTTCTATTAATGGAACTTCACCCTTCAATTACCTACCAGTCACGTAGAAAAAGAAAGCACATTTTTCAACATACGCATTTGTAACTGCCCGATCGGGTTGATATTATTATCATAAAAGAAACAACGCAAACTAGCTCTAGAAATATAGTGAACTCATTCAACAATGTATTGTTAAAATTATTTTTTTTAGAACAATTACGGAACTCGCATATCGAATAGAAATATCTTAGCAATTAAATAAAAGATGAGAACCGGTGGTTGCCTAACTAAAACGACTTGAAATGATAAAAACAAATAAAAGACGAGCACAGTTGTCTACCTAAGTTAGCTAACTTAAAATTTTGAAAATGTAGCGAACCCGTATATTCAAATAAAATTAAAGAGGCAGTAAATTTACAAATAAGAAACAGAACGTAACAAGGTCAAAAATTTTATCACTTTATATTGCTCTTATCAACTAAAATTTTTATACGCCAACTTGCATTTTTACGGGTACGAAAGTAACATAATCACTTTGAGATTGTTTTGCAACTAAAGTGTAACAGATATTAAGTATTTATAAGACCTCCATATAGTTTGGTTCATAATTTCCTTAAAAAGTATTTTTGTTTATTTTTCATGTGTTTCGAAAAAAAGTTATAATCGAATGTATGTAGATGAACAAAATGTTGCAAGCGGCCGTAGGTCGGGGTCGAAAGTAACATGAAAAGGTACAGTTGTAACGATGTGTATGGGAAGAAGAAAATATAAGGTATCTGCTATAAATACTTTAACTATAATTATTAGAATTATCTCTATCCGATATCGAACAAAAACATGATCAGAACGAAACAAAACTAGCGAATTCAAACAAAAGTAAGAAAAATAAATATCATTAGTTGCTCCAATTTATTTTTGTCAAATAAATGACGGATCCTGTTCGATGCAGTCTTCATGTGCCCATAATTTACATTCCACACACTTTACCCATGTTTTACCGGTGTTACTGTTGCTATAAGGTTACACACACACGCACACACGCACACACGCACACACGCGCACACACACCACACACACAGACACACACACACCAAGCAATAGTATTTTGTTCAAACACACAAACACAGACACACGCACACACACCAAGAATAGTACTCTTCTTCCTCATCGCTCGATTCTCCTTGTTCAATAATTTTTTCTTATTTCTGTTAGGTTAAACATTTTCTTTTATTAAATTTTGCTTAATTTTTTTCTTTTCTCGTTCTTCAATTTCGAGCTTGATTACCTCTTTCTCTCACAGATCTCTACTGTTTCTTTTGATGAATTTTAACAGTTTAAAAGATTTAAGTAATATATTGTCAATATTGTAATCTAAATAACCATTAAATACAAAAGCTTTGTATCTGTCAATCAAGTTCATGCGAAGGAAGTTGCGCCGCAGGGTCTATCAATAACCTTTTGAGTACAAACGCTTCGTTCACGTTCTAATATTCTAATCAACGGCAGGCCAGTCGACGCTAAACTGTCCCCCTCTTTAAGCTGTTCTACCCCAAAACACTTTGTGGCCCGGATGTTGGAGATACTTGTGATTGAAAGGATAGTCGAAACCATTTCTACAGTTTCTATGACAATAGAGGTAGCAATCAGCACTTCTCATGGCGGTCGCCGTACCATTTGGATTGTTACCACACACCAAAATTTGAACCAAGGGTTTCTGGATCAGTACCTCTAGCATATTTCGAACCTTCCTCCAGACCAATCCATCCAGCTCACAACCGATCTTGAGTAGGATCAAGTTCTTGTCTTCAAATTTGATCATCCGACCCTTAAGGTTCACTAACGCCGTCCACAGATCCTGATAATCCAATTTACCAGAAGGCTGTTGTTTAGTCATCAAGTACTAGATGCACCGATATAAATCTTTTAGCCGTATGGTCTTTCCAACCTCTGGTTGTTGTCCACGAAGTTGATACGGACAATCAAATTTATTTTTAAACACTCGAGCAAGTTCTTGGGACATATCAAGGTCCGTCGCTACATAATATGCAAGAGAGTATTTCGATGGCATATCGAGTAAATCACCTTGAATCTCTTCCGTGACCCCACATCTCGCTTTGTCTGTCCGGCTGTACAGACACATGAACCCATCATAACTCGCTACAGATCTTCGTTCATCGAGCGTAATTGTTTGTTCGAGTCACTGCTCGTCGTTCTGTAGCATTACCGGCGTCATCACTATTGTAGGGTGTTAACCGGTTGACGTGCACCACTATTGTTCTTACTTTTGGGAGCTTACAAATTCGATATACCACGTCGTTCATCTTTTTGACAAATTTGTACGGACCCTCCCAATATGTTTATAACTTCGGCGACAATCCACGTTCCTGTCTGGAGGTGTATGGTCAGACGCGGTCGCCTCAACACCGACATGCCCCACCACGTGAACAACCGATAAACACCGCTCATCCGTTGTATTCTCTTTTTCAGAGCGATATCGTAGTCATTGGAGTATAACATCCTAGCAAGTGCATCATCCGTCATTTTGGTCAGCCTTCACCATAAGCACGCTTTTTTAAGGGATTCATCACTAATCGATTTAACAACATGCACAATGCCTTCCCGGGGAGCATCATCTAAGCGTGCCATTACTGCACTTTCCTTCAAACATTCTCGTACGGCACTTACTCGTTCCCTACTCTTCGGACAACCTCTTTCATATCTACATGGAATCCATACTTTTTCAAGATATTCATTCCCAAGATAACATCTTCGGTGATGTTCGCTTATACTACTCGATGGTCAAAATATTTTGCTTCCAACACCGAAATTTACATCGAGCATTTCGTATGTTTGAATTTCCTCACCGGCCGCGGTTCGAAGATGCACTGTCACGTGTGACATTTTACCACTGTCGTGCACTGCAACCAGATTAGCAATTGTCCTAGTGGGTTTGATATCAACCAAGAACTTCACAGTCGTACCGTTAAACCGCGAATGTAAATGCTGTTTGCATGGTTAGATCGTACGATGCGGATGATGGTCTCTGGGGAAGAATCTATACAGATCCACTTTCACTCCTTCTTAGTTTTCCGACTTCTTTGCTTCTTTCTTGGGCTATTTACATTTGGACTGTATATACCTAGCCAAAATTCCCGTATCTGGGTCACTTTCCCCTTGATCGATGTTCAGGAAATACTCATCGAATCGGCTCTTCTATGCTTTCTTGCCTCTTACCCTGCCATTACTACAATGCGTAAAGCTTACTTTGCCGCTTCAGCTTCCAAAGCATGAGCTAGCGCATTATCCAGTATTCTTTGTCGAGCCAACCGCAGTGCTTAGTGGATTTCTCCGTCGCGTATTCCGTCAAGAACGGTTTCCACTGTCAGCTGTTCTACCGGTATTGTTATGTAGGTTAGTCTCACCAAGCAAGCAAAATCTGTTTCAAATTTTGGCAAATTTTCGTTGACTTTTTGGTAACGGCTTTTCACTTGATCGTTGGTATAGTTGTTGTAGGTGAGAGTCGCCGTATCTAATTTCTGGCCTTGACGTTAAAACCCTGTAGCTTCTTTGGTCATGGTCGGGTATGGTCTGCAGAATATTCAAGATCTCGCTTTGTAATGCGACAATCAATGCGGTTATCCTTTTACCGTCGTTTCAGCCGTTAGCTTCTGCAGCAACCTCGAATTGCTTGAAATATGTTTGCCAAGGTGACTTTCCATCAAAGAGGGGGGACTTTGAACCTTTATGTCAGTTTACATATCACACATCCTTAAACTCTGGGACGCGCTGTTGTATCACCGACACTGGACTCTGGTGTTAGTACTGTTATGGAATTAATCAGTTCTTTCATCTCCAATATATTTTCTTCCATTTTACGCGAGTTTTGCGAGAACTTTGCATCCAGTGCCTGTAAGCCGTCATAAAATTTGACTTCCTGCTTTTGCGCAGTTTTTGTAGTTTTCTGTATAAATTCATCTTTCAGTTGGTTGTAATTTTCAATTAGTTTTTATTCGACGACATTTACTTTCTGATATAATTTTTCTGTGAAATTTGCGGTGGTTTCCTCTAATTTTTTCGCAAAACTCGTGTTACTTTTTTCTAATTTTACTGTGGTCTGGTTTAATTTTTCTGTAAGGTTTGCCGCAGTTCGTTCTTGCTTCTCCGCGTTTTCTTCAAACTTTGTTGCCAAGCTCGTGGAGTTTTGGTCTTGTTTCTCTGTAAAGCTTTCCAGTAGTTTTACGGTATTTTCTGCCAAGCTCTCCGCAACGCTTGACTTTAACTCCTTCAAGAACCAAGGAATTTTGTTGTTCATTTCTTTTTTGGCTATAAGTGGCAGGCGTGCTAATAGAAATCGTGAAAATTATTTAATCTCACTACTTTGCACCAGTGTAACAGAAACTCTGTTTGCACAAACAGTTCTTATTATACAAGCCTTTTCAACAACTTGAGTTATAATGGAATTTGCTAAAGACTTTCCCAACGCTTTATTTCCAGCTAGTCGCTAACAGTACAAGTAGTATCTTCTTAACACTCTAAATTTCTATTGAAGCACTAATTATTAATTTATATAATCTCTACAGTAATTTATATCAACAAAGAGTAATTTATATCGACAGTAATTTTTGTGACATATGTACCACTACCTATTTCATATCGCAACTATCAAAGCTTTAAACTAAAACATATTGTAATTAAAGCTTCAATCAGAACTGATTTCGAAACCCCTAAAAGGTTATGTCTACCTATTAAATTGCACTAGTTATCTCGAGAACATTGCAGAAATTATATAAATAGCATTCTCGAGATTTCTCATTGTAATCTAAAAAACCCTTAAATGCAAAAGCCATGTACCTGCCAATCAAGTTCATCTGAAGGAATTTGTGCCGCAGAGCCTATCAATCATTTTTGTGTACAAACACTTTGTTTACGTTCTAATATAGTTATTGTAGTCAGCGGGGCTACAGTATGTTCGGTGATAGACAGTTCCCCATCAAATACTACACATTGGTTACGAATACTATTTACAATTTCGAATGGAATATAATTGATCCTATAGGTGAATTTTATCGGCGTCTTACATTTATAAAAGCTAATCGTTTTATACATTGCAACATTAACGCTCGGTAAGTTACGTTCACAATAAGCAACTAGATTGCCTAGGTCACACTGAATGCGTAAGCAATCTGCTTAAGAGTTTGCTTAGGTAAAGAACTTGAGGTCATTAGCAATATGTAGATGTAAACACAGGGACAACATTTATAAAGAACAAAAACAATATTGACCAAGATTTGATCCCTGAGGTACTCTTGAGGTTCATAGTAATCAATTTTGATTTAACGCCAGTTACGTTTCGGGCCTTGGGAGCGGTGTTTTTAAAAACTACTTCCAATTCTTCGTAACAATTTATTTGTTTAAACAGTCATTAATTTTGGAATTTTGACAAACTGTTGTAAATTAAACTAAGTCGAAATAAAATGATTAATTGAAATAATATTAGCGTTGAATAGCCTAGGTAAACAGCAATGTTAAAGCTGAAATACTCAGATTGACTGACTGGTCTTGGGGCTCCCGGGATATTTATGTTGTCTCTGCTCCTCACAATTCTGTGGGAACTTGCAGAGCTCATGTCTGCTTATTCATTAATACATTGTTACAATCTTACTTTCTAGATAATTGCGGTATCTTAACCGTCTGTGACCTGCTACCTGCAGTATCACTATCGTCTGGAATACATTGTATTGCATCCGTTCTCATGAACTGTTAATAACTTTTTTTATATCTATCCTTGAATTACATTGTTGTACTTGACTTATATTTTCTTTAACAATTTCTAATATTTCCTATTAGATATAATACATACATAAATTGGGGGATACATAACTCGCCCCAGATATGTACGTATTAAGATCTGCCAGATGAATAGGCTAATATCTATTGCGGATACATTCCTGACGACATACAGCTTCTCCGCCAAAAAATTATGGCAAACCCTGGCAAAAGCTTTGGATATATCCGTATATAATACAACCACTTGGTTGCCATCATCCAGCGCCTTAACTATGTAATCATAGTATATAGTAGGATTAATGCAAGTTGATTGGCCTTTATAAAAGCCGTTGCTACTTTACTAAGGCATATTTGAATTTATTAAATAACTGGCTGCAAACAATAGATTCAAAGATCTCAGTAATATTAGATTGTAGAGATTCGTCTGTAATTTTCAATAGCACCACTATCGTCATTTTTGTACACAGGGTTAAAGAAAGGGCCTCTTCGACAGCTGCGGAAACGTTCCCAGATCGAAGGACTTGTGAAATATAATTGTGATAATCGTTTCGTGGTCATTTGATCAAATGTTGGCTAATATTGCTTTTGTTCTTTATAAATGTTGTCCCTGTGTTTACATCCAGATATTGCTAATGACCTCAAGTTCTTTACCTAAGCAAACTCTTAAGCAAATTGCTCACGCATTCAGTGTGGTCTAGATATTCTAGTTGCTTATTGTGAACGTAACTTACCGACTTACCGAGCCTTAATGTTGCAATGTGTAAAGTGATTAGCTTTTATAAATGTAAGATGCCGATAAGTTTCACCTATAGGATCAATCATATTCCATTCAAACTTGTAAATAGTATTCGCAACCAATGTGTAGTATTTAATAGGGAATTGTCTTTCACCGAACATACTGTAGTGCCGCTGACCAGAATAACTATATTAGAACGTAAACAAAGTGTTTGTTTACAATAATGATTGATAGGCCCTGCGGCGCAACTTCCTTTAGATGAACTTGATTGGCAGGTACATGGCTTTTGCATTTAAGGATTATTAGATTACAATAGGAAATCTCGAGAATGTTATTTGCATAATTTCCGCAATGTTCTCGAGATAACTGGTGCAATTTAATAGGTAGACATAATCTGATAATAATAATAATAATAATAATAATAATAATAATAATAATTCTGATTGAAGCCTTAATTACAATATCTTCTAGTTTAGCGCTTTGATAGTTGTGATATGAAATAGGTAGTGGTACATATGTCACATAAATTACTCTTTGTTGATATAAATTCCTGTAGTGATTATATAAATTAATAATTAGTGCTTTGATAGAAATTTAAGAGATAGCATCGGAGTGTTAAGAAGATACTACTTGTACTGTTAGCGACTAGCTGGAACGGTGGGAAAGTCTTTAGCAAATTCCATTATAACTCGAGTTGAAAAGCCTTGTACAATAAGAACTGTTTGTGCAAACAGGTTTCTGTTACATTGGTGCAAAGTAGTGCATTAAATAATTTTCACGATATCTATTAGCACGCCTGCCACTTATAGCCAAAAAAGGAAACGAATAACGAAATACCTTTGTTCTTGAAGGACTTAAAGGCAAGCGTTGCGGAAAACTTGGCAGAAAATATCGTAAAACGACAGGAAAGTTTTACAGAGAAACAAGACCAAAACTCCGCGAGGTTGGCAGCAAAGTTTGAAGAAAATGCAGAGAAGCAAGAACGAACTGCGGCAAATTTTACTCTAAAATTAAACCAGACCGCAGTGAAATTAGAAAATAGTACAGGCAACCGCCGCAAATCTCACACAAAAATTAGATCAGAAAGTAAAAGCCGTCGAATAAAAACTAATTGAAAATTACAACCAACTGAAAGATGGATTTATACAGAAAACTACAAAAACTGCGCAAAAACAGGAAGTCAAATTTTATGACGGCTTACAGACACTGGATGCAAAGTTCTCGCAAAACTCGCGAAAAATGGAAGAAAAGATACTGGAGATGAAAGAACTGATTAATTCCCTAACAGTACTAGCACGAAAGTCAAGTGCCGGTGATACAACAGCGCGTCCCAGAATTTCAGGATGTGTGAAATGTAAACTGACATCAAGGTTCAAAGTCACCCATCTTTGATGGAAAGTCAAGTTGGCAAACATATTTCAAGCAATTCGAGGCTGCCGCAAAAGCTAACGACTGTAACGATGATGAAAGGGTAACCGCATTGATTGTTGCATTACAAAGCGGACCTTGAATATTCTGCAGACCATACCCGACCATGACCAAAGAGGCTACAGGGCTTTAACGTCAAGGCCAGAAATGAGGTACAGCGACTCTCAACTACAACAAGTACACAAATGATCAAGTGAAAAACCGTTACCCAAAAACCAACGAAAATTTGCCATAATTTGAATCAGATATTGCTTGCTTGGTGAGACTAACCTACAAAACAGTACCGGTAAAATAGCGGACAGTGGAAACCGTTCCTGACGGAATACGCGACAGAGAAATCAACTAAGCACCCTAGATAAACGCTAGCTCATGCTTTGGAAACTGAAGCGCCAAAGTAAACTTTACGCATTCTAGTAATGGCAGAGTGAGAGCCAAGAAAGCAAGGTGAGCTGATTAGATGGGTACTTCGTGAACATCGATCAAAGAGGAAGTGACCCAGATGGTGGAATTGTGGCTAGGCATATACAGTACAAATGTAAGTAGCCCAAGAAAGAAGCAGAGAAGTCAGAAAACTAAAGGAGTGAAAGTGGATCTGTACAGATTCTGCCCCGGAGACCATCATCCGCATCGTACGATCTAACCATGCAAACAGCATTTACATTCGCGGGTAGTTTAACGACACGACTGTGAAGTTCTTGGTTGATATCAGGTTCACTAGGACAATTGCTAATCTGATTGCAGTGCGTGACAGTGGTAAAATGTCACACGTGACGTGAGGAAATTCAAACATAGGGAATGCTAGATGTAAATATCGGTGTTGAAAGCAAGATATTTAATCATCAGGTATTATTAGCAAACATCACCGAAGATGTTATCTTGGGAATGGATATCTTGAAAAGGTATGGATTCCATGTAGATATGAAGGAGGCTGTTCGGAAAGTAGGGAACGAGGAAATGCCGTACGAAAATGCTTGAAGGAAAATGTAGTAATGGGACGCTTGGATGAGCTACCCGAGAAGGCATTGTGCGCTCTATTAAATCGATTAGTGATGAATCTCTTGGAAAGGGCGTGCTTGTGGAGAAGGCTGACCAAAGTGACGGATGATGCACCTGCTAGGATGTTAAACTTCAATGACTAAGATATCGCTCTGAAAAAGAATACAACGTTTGGGTGGTGTTCTTCGGTTGTTCACGTGGTGAGGTGTGCCGGTGTTGAGAAAAAGCCATCCACCAAAGAGTATTCCACGAAGTTATTGGACCAGTTGATGAAACCGTGCAAGTATCATGAACAACAACAACTGGCAGGATTTAAGAACTTGATTTGACAGTACCCGGGCATGTTTACAATAGGCTGCGGTCGATTAGGAAAGATAACAGTAGTCAAGGATAGAATCGATATAGGAGGTGTCCCGCGTATAAGACAGCACCTGCGGAGACTCCCATTAGCTACCCACTTCTAAGAATTGTCGACACCCTACATACACTTTCAGAGTAGCGATGGTTCTCAACCTTAGATTTAAAGAGAGGCTACTGGCAAATAGATATGGAACCCATAAATCGGGAAAAGACTGCTTTTACTATTGGTATTGGATTATAGCAATTTATAGTCATACCATTTGAATTCTGCAACGCGCCTGCTAGCTTCGAGCATTTAATGGATAACATCTTGCGTGGACTATTGTGAAAAACGTGATTGGAAAATCGTTTATGGAACACTTGGGAAATTTAGAAAAATGGTTTGAAAAACTCAGAGAAACCAATCTGAAACTGAGGAGTTTCACGCAATGGAATCGCGTCAGACCCGGAAAAGATTAAGGTGGTACAAGAGTGGCCGACGCCAACACACTAATATCAGTTACGCAGCTTTTTAGGGTTATGCACTTACTATAGAAGATTCGTTTCCAGGTTTGCAAATATATCCAAACCATTGATCAAGTTGACTGAAAATGGGCTTGATTACGTTTGGGATGAAGATTGTCAAAATGGCTCCATCAGTACAGCATTTATTGACAACAGCTTCGATTTTAAGTTATACTCGATCGGAAGGCAAATTCATCTTGGCTACAGACGCTAGCGACGTCGCCATCGGATGCAAGACGGACAAGAAGGAGTCATTGGTTAATTTAACAAGGGGCTCTCGAAATCGGAACGGAATTATTACGTAACAAGATGGAAACTGTTGGCTGTGGAAACATTCATATAACACTTTTATAAGCACCCTTAGATAGAAAATTTTACATGAGAATCGACAACGTCACCCTGAAGTGGCCATTACAGTTTAAAAATCCCCGAAAGGCAAGTCGGCAGATGAATAGAAATGCTGCAGGAGTACGACTTCGACACGGAACACCATGCTGGGTACAAATCGTCGTAATGCGGATGCGCTTTCTAGACGGCCTTGTCTCGAAGACTGTAGCCATTGCTCACTGAAGAAATAAAGTGGTTGGACTACCATTAACAATGACGATTGGCAGCCATTACGGATTTGAACGAATCAGAAGAATGGCAAGGACCTAGGTGTTATCCTGGGTTAGAAAGCCATAGGGGAACGTTCCTCTTGGCAGGACAATACCTCATTGAGTAGCACCCTGAAGTCGTACTGGGCATAATGAGATTCTCTGAAAGTAAAGAATGGAATTTTGATGCGATCCTTGAAGAATAGAAATGGATCCGCAAATAAGCTTCAGGCGGTGGTTCCTAAAAGCCGAGTATTGGAGGTTTTAGGACACCTTCATAATGGGACCTCGGGAAGATACTTCACCGTTTAGGGGACCCTGGAGAAAGCACGAACAAGATTTTACTGCGTAGGCTGCAAGGACGAAGTAAAAGAGTGGTGCTGCAAGTGTCAGCTGGCCGCACCATTGGAAAACCATAAAACTTTAGTGAGGCAATACAACATGTGAGACCCTTTTGAGAAAGTGACAATCGATATTGCCGTTCCATTGCTTAAGACTGACTCCGGGAATAAGTACATCTTGGTAACCATGGACTATTTTGGGAAGTGGACTGAAAATCGTATGCTATACCAAATCAAGGAGTTGCAACCGTCGCTGTCGTGCTGGTAAAGGAACTGTGCAGACATTTCGGAGTTCCTATAGAATTGCACGCCGATAAGGGCGCTGGAATCTGGTTTTCAAGAGGGCAACCGCGTCTGACATTATAACTCCAGACACAGGCATGGATTGTCGTCGAAGTTACAAAGACATTGGGAGGGTCGGTACGAAATTGTAAAAGGATCAACGACGTGGTATTTCGGATTCGTAAGCTCCCAAAAGGAAAAACAATAATGGTGCACGTTAACCGGATAGTGATGACGCTGATAATGCCACGGAACGTCGACCAGCGAGACGAACAAACAATAACGCTCGTGAGGATGAACGAAGATTTGTAGCGAGCTATGATGGGCTCAAGTCTTTGTACAACGGGACAAGGAAAAGCGAGATATGGGGTCACGGAAGAGATTCAAGGCGATTTATTTGATGTGCCATCGGAATACTCCCTGGCACATTATGTATAAACATTTTCGATCATATATAATTAAAATTTAAAATATTTCAGCATTTAATTCCAATTCTCTTTACAAATCAACCCTCAAATTATTGAACTCTGCTCTGTGTGACTTAATTGAATTTTCCGGTCACACTCTGTAAAAATTTTCCGTCCAACAATGGAGCATAACAACGATTTCATACTATAGCGAAATAAAAATTGCAGAAACTTTTAATTGCACAATTGTAGGACTACTGAATATTCTGCAAATGACGTCAGGCTCATATTTTTTGTAACTTTTAGGTTGTTATTGGGATATCATTTAACTTGATGTCTGTTGTGAATACTAGCTTTTGTTAATTGCCAAATTAACATTAGAATAAATTTATTATTACAGCCTGTCCTGTAGACAGGATTAAATTTGCTGAAAACATCCTGTCTAACACAATTTAATTTTACTTTACGTCAGTAAAACTTAATTTGCACCAAGCCGTGTAGGTGATGAAGAAGGGCGCAAAACGTAATGTAAATTTAAAACGAAAACTAATTTGTATCTCTGTAGGCGTATTTAATTACAACCCCAAGTTACTTTAGCGTAAAGCAACTTTGGCGTTTTGCTTATTTAAATCTCCCTGTTTTTTATTTTTAAAAACTTGTGACACTCTTGCTTCCTTAACCTAGTAATTTTCAATCTATATGCTATAAAGGCTTTCCGGTGTGGAATAAATTAAATCATAGTTGTTTTTTCAAGATTGCTTTTTTGATAACGTGTATGGGGTAAGCCATGTTGCGTTATAGAGATACAATATTATGCTTATAGATAAACTTGCAAATGTCTCCAACTGTGCAGAATATTAGAAATGTAAATTTCTATTAGGAATTTCAATAACCCTGACACATTGTGTAGCAATAGAGGTATCTCGAAGAGAAAAGTTTTATCATTGGAATTACTTTCGATAAAAAAATGCTGTGTACTTAAATAAAATTTTAGTTGGGTTTATGGACCCGCAGTTTAAAAAAAATATAGAAATTATGTAGTGTTTAGGCTCGGTTTCGTTGGGAAATGCCGAAAAATAATGCAAAAAATGCTATTTTTAGTAATCGCTTACACGTTGTGACACTTACCAAACACAAAAATCATACGAGTCGCTATCTCTGAAGCTATCTCTCAGGTTAAAGATGTCAGTTACAGTAGGTAAGCAGGGTATATTCTAGGACAAATAGTGCAATTTTTAAATGTATTTTCTTATGTAGAAATTTAGGATTCGTTCTGGTCAATAGGCATTTTTGGGGAATAATGCGGGCTGTATTACAAGCAGATTCAGGAAAAGAGGGAGGTAAATATAGATCTAGATCATACTATTGCACGTAGATAGTGAAAGATGCAGACTGGAAATTTTATCAGAAATGTGTAGGTTAGCTCAGAATAGGAAACAATGTAGGTACGCGTCTAGCCAGTTCCAGGACTGAAGCCTTAATGATGATGATCGACAATGAATACTGTCAAATGCAGAAAGAGATTTGCGATTACTATGCAGAGACAAACGATTCATATGCTTGGGTTTGCAGTTGATATAGCGGTACTAAAATATAGCAAGAAATAGTTAGAAGCAATTTTAATGAAATGGAAACAGTTCTAACAGAGAGATGCGGTATGAAAATTAACAAAATGTAACTAAAGTACTACTAGTTAAAGGAGGAGCAAATAAATCAAAAACCAGAATATATGTTCTTTTAAAAAACTTAATTTTTTAACATCAATCTGGCCAGGTATTATTTAAAACAAAACATAAAAATCCATCAATAGTATTCTCACTCCTTTTACAATGACCTTTATCGAAACAAATTTGAAATATCGCGCTTTATTAAGATTAATTATTCATGAAATCTATTATAAAGAGTGCGATCATATTTCTTCTGTCCCTCCAACATTAAATTTTTGCTTTCGTATCTAATTTGTAGCTGGCGTAACGCAACGCGTTACGTAATGTATACAACTAATCTACTAAGAAAGAAGTGATAAACTATTAATAAGTCCTTTATATATATATATATATATATATATATATATATATATATTGTTGTGATACTGTAGCAATACCCCTAGGCGCCCTTTTTGTGAATTAAAAAAGTAAAAAATTTTAATCTGTCAATTTATAATTTTTAATGTATAATTTTAATTGCGTCGGCTAGCTCAGTTTTTGAATTACGCACGGAGCTTGCGACAATACGACAAACAAAGCATTTAAACCTACCATCTACCTTTCCTTCCTGTTTTAATCTTTAAACCAAAACACTATTAAGCACAAATTACTATAATATTCTAAAAATATTTACAACGTATGAAAAGGTTCAAATTCTTTAACTAGAATTTTCTTCTAATAATTGAATAAAAAATTTTATATCTATCATTCCCAAAGATAATCAAAAAAGTCAGCAACATCACCATTATTATTAATTATTAACTGAAGCCTGATGAACGTTTATTTAACCTCTTTTACTATTCACGTAATTTACAACGTATACTCAAAAAAAATTAAATCTTGACGACGCCTCACATAAATAATCATGAAAGTAATTTTTAAAGTATTTAAATTAGTTATATCCAATTAAATGGTAAATTTTAAATGATTCAGTTTAGTAATGTACAATGAAATATCCACAAATAAAATAATAAACATTCAGATTGGTTAACCTGTTGTTTTTCAGCTTGAATCAGTCTCTGGTCCAACCGTTTTTGGTATTGTGTGCATCCCTTATAGCATCGCCTTAAACACACTAGCGTACTCCATTAAACTCCTTGACCATTAATCGTTGAAGTAAATGATTGTTACATTTCTTCATTTATTCCAGTAATAATCATTTATAATCGCTTCAGTAATTATTTAAACTTGTCTCCAGTAATTATTTAGAGCTGTCTCCCGTAATCATTTAGACTTGTCTCCCGTGATTCTTTAGAGTCCTTTCTATTAAGGTTAATATTAAAATTTAAATTAAAATAAAACAACCTTTAGTTACTTACGCTTTTTCTATTTAAGGATAAAACGACAAACCAATCAATTTTCCATATTCAGCGGTATTATTTTACACATCACAATTACTCACGTTACGTGGATATTTTTGTTTTCAGAAACGTGAACTATACTTTACTTCATTATGAACTGATTTGTTTACAAATCTGACCATATTTAAATGCGCCGTCTATCTATTGACAAGCGCAAAGTTCTTTGTTTGTATAATCTTTCATACCAGGTTTTCGGATATTCCATCGTATTATATTGTATATTAACATCAACACGTTGCTTTTGGTCACGTACCATTTCGAATTAATAGCATTGATTCGCTTGGATTTTCATACTTCTAGATAAGTCAATCATTGTTTGTTCAAATAAATTTGGTGAACTTTGATTTTGATTACCATGCCTTGCTTGTTTCCAATAAATCAAGTGTCGATTTTAATTTTCCAGCCACGTAGGCTAAATACAATGTATGCCTTAAATTATATGCGTTTGCTATCTTACGCATTTTTAAACCTGCTTGCTTTAATGGGGATTCTTGTTATAATAATGTTGCGTCGCGTTTCAGCTTGCAATTATGTTGTTTAACGACTTGTGGATTTGTTTTATTCAAATAAATCTTCAAAATATTTTTCATTAACTGAATTGATTATGATTATTACTTATATACAGAGCGTTGTGATTTACTTTCCCGTCTAATCATCGTATTTCTTGTTTACTTCAAAAAACTGTCTCGTTTTCTTAGTCCTTACGTATTTTATGTGGAGTACGCTATACTCTTAGTTCTAACTACCCTAAATGACCCTATTAACACAGCAAAATATATATATATATATATATAAAATATATAAATAAATATTTAAACAAACTCTATGAAAATAATAAAGTCTATTGACGAATACAAATCGGGCTGGTAGTTATATAGCCATGGCTTATAACTACCAGCCCGATTTGTATTCGTCAATAGACTTTATTATTTTCATAGAGTTTGTTTACGATAATCTTATTTTATATATTTATAATTTCTTATTGCGGACTGCAAATAACTTGTCTTTTATTATATATATAATATTTATATATTTATATATTTATATATTTATATATTTATATATTTATATATTTATATATTTATATATTTATATATTTATATATTTATATATTTATATATTTATATATTTATATATTTATATATTTATATATTTATATATTTATATATTTATATATTTATATATTTATATATTTATATATTTATATATTTATATATTATATATTTATATATTTATATATTTATATATTTATATATTTATATATTTATATATTTATATATTTATATATTTATATATTTATATATTTATATATTTATATATTTATATATTTATATATTTATATATTTATATATTTATATATTTATATATTTATATATTTATATATTTATATATTTATATATTTATATATTTATATATTTATATATTTATATATTTATATATTTATATATTTATATATTTATATATTTATATATTTATATATTATATATTTATATATTTATATATTTATATATTTATATATTTATATATTTATATATTTATATATTTATATATTTATATATTTATATATTTATATATTTATATATTTATATATTTATATATTTATATATTTATATATTTATATATTTATATATTTATATTTATATATTTATATATTATATATTTATATATTTATATATTTATATATTTATATATTTATATATTTATATATTTATATATTTATATATTTATATATTTATATATTTATATATTTATATATTTATATATTTATATATTTATATATTTATATGATACCGCCGCACGCGGATGTAATAAACGTCCAGTTTCCTGCTGTCCGCCACCGCTCTGTGTTTTTCTAATATTCTAAGTTTAATTATGCCACGGCTAGCCCAGTTTAATTCACTCAAAATGCACAACGTTACGATGATCAAATATTTTACCCCTCTTCCTTTAACTCTTTACCTGTTTAGAATTATAAAACGAAGTCGGTCAGTACTTGTATAATTAAAAGAAATAATATCTACACTTCACAGTTTTGTAATCTGATAAATAAACCCTTAAATCAATTAATAATATTTAGATTATTTATCCCAAAATTTGTATCTCCTTTTCTTTAATTTAAAGTCACCAAAAACGACGCTTTTACTGAAAAATCTAGAACGTTCAAGACCTCGTGCTTAACTTGGATTTCTCAACTTGGATTTTCTTGATACCACTTAGATATCCCAACTTAGATATCCCAACTTAGATATCACGACTTAGATTTTTCTTGATACAACTTAGAGCCTTACATTAATGTAAACATTTAACCTAAATTAACTAACAAATTTCTACTCAGGTTTTCATATATCTTCACTATAATTTGTTCTCAAATATTATATAACACCACTTTTCACAAATTTTAATAATTTAATTTGAAATTTATTTTGCCGCGTAAATTTTTGAGTAACAGTGATTCAGCTTTGACGTGGTTCAAATTGAGACTGAGCCTCTGAGCTTATGCTATCTATATTTCATTGGCTTATCTGAAAGTCTCGTAGCTAACCATAAGTTGTTTTGGATATTCCTAGGAGTTTACAAATTTAATTCTGATGAAACTATTCCGTGATTACATATTAAGCTCGTATTTCTATCATTTCACGATCTTTAACCGCTTGTTTTGTTATTATTACTGGAAATTTTAATTTACCTTGGTCTTTAATTTAGCTTATGGCTTTTGTTTGTGTATATAAAGCTTTTGGGGAATTGAATAAATAAACTGATGTAACATATATGATGTAAATCAACATGTTTCTGTTTATAACTGGTATTTCAAACTTATTTTGAAATATGCGTTTCTTATTAAAGCGTTTTACTACATTGCGTGATGACTTACTAGGTTTTATCTTATTCCATGCGTATCTATTTGTTTATAACTTATGAGCGCTTCTTGAACTAGTTTAATTGCATGTATAATTATCTCTCTGCTGAATACGTGTTCTATTATTGAAAGACATGCTTACTGACATTAATTAAAGTTAATTGCGGTCCTTATACAGGGTGTTAAATGTTTGCTCTTTGCATAATATGCGAATTATTTATTTTTCATGCTAAATAAATGCAGTTTTCTAATTCCTATTGCTATTTACATTTACTACGCGACCCTTACGACTCAATACACCCTAAATAGCCCCCTTATCATAGCAATATATATATATATATATATATATATATATATATAATCATATTAAAATATTAAACGTATTAAGTATAGACTTACATACATCCTACATAAAGTAGCCAGTGTTATTTATATGTTTTTAAAAAATAGTCAGTATCGTGATAAAATAAACACGAACACTTTAAACATAGCATCTGTACTTTTATTAGTCTCTTCATACTTCTAGAGTTGAAGCATTTGTCCGTGGGCACCTCCGCGCTTCCTTGACACCTGCATCAACGATGTATTGTAACATGCAGATGTTTGTGAACGTTATCATTAAATTTACGATTTGCGTTTCATAAGCAAAAGAACGAAATCACCGACAGTACCGTTTCTTTGAGTTTGTGAATGTCACTGCTACAGTAGGTATGCAAATGTAATTTGTTAATAACCCCTAAAACAGTAGATAGTGAAAGGCCAACGTGTAAGCGATTTTTCGGGTGAGCGAGTCAAATATTCTTTCATTTCCTCTAGCAGTGCATGAGAAGAATATTTCAATTGTTATATGCGGGATAAATAAAAATTCGCGTATGTGTAATTTCTGTCTTCTTAATCTTAGGGTTGCGCTTTTTTTGAAACGCCCGCCATTTCAAGATTGACACCCCCTTCAAAATTAAACTGTTAATATTCCAGAGTATATTATGTTAGTAAAAGTTGAGCGAGAGTAAAGCTTGAACCATGTAGGGGGTTTACAAGCAGACCTCCTATACTAGACTGTCAGAGACAAGATCTGATATTTTTGTTAATTAATTGGTATTTTATGTATGACATTTTGTCAATATGGTAGAATTAGATATAAAAATATAGCAATACATTACGTACACCCAGTATATTTATTATCGTAGATATACATAATTAAATATTTCAAAACATTTGTTCTAATAACATGTACATTTTATCACATTATTATCATATTCTTACACAAACAAAAATAATTCATTAAATTTCTGTGACAAATGTGAAGTCCTTGCATAAGAAGTTTCATGTGTAAGGTTACACATTGTCAGCAGTCCATGAAAGTAGAATAAATATAAACCATAAAATCTACCTTGCACTAGCATAAGTTTCAATGCCATTTTATTGGTAAATAAGACATTTAAAAATTCTATTTACATAACATTTTCAATTGATATTTTATTTATACAAAAATAGTTTATTATTAACAGGTTTGTTTAATGTGCTTATATCGTTTCAGATACAATGAGGTCACTCGAAGTGACAAAATGGGAGGAAGACGAAGACATCGAGGTAGACGACATGGAGTTTTGCAAAAACAGCAGGGATGAAATGTCCGAGTCCAGCAGTGATGAGGTCACAACAAGAAAACTTCCAAGGCGGAGAACTGGAGGTACAACCGTGAGCTTATTCTTAAAAATTTTACATTAGTATCATGGAATTTCCAGGGAGTACTGCAAGTGGAGGAAGTTCAAGTAGCAGTACATCAATCAGAAGGAGAAAAACAGGTATTAGTGCGAGAGAGAGAAACTTACGAAGACTGGAAAGTAACGAAAGGGAAAGAATGAGGATGCATTCTCTTAATGATGCATTTGAAGTAATGTATATGCTGTAACACATAAGTGGTTACTATGGTAAAATATTTTTTAGCAACTCAGAGAAGTAATTCCACACATAAAAATGGAAAGGAAATTGTCTAAAATTGAAACACTAACGTTAGCTAAAAACTACATAATGGCTCTAACGAATGTTATATGTGAAATGAGAGGTGAAGAAAAACACTACACGTAAGTCTTGAAACGTTCAAATATATTCTTAGCTGTATAATTCTAACAACTTTTGAATAAAGAGCGCCTGTAAAAACATTTGGGGCTAAAAGGGCATTAATTTTGAATTTAGTTCGTGGTTCAGCATGTGAAAACACAGCAAACCACTTTGAAACGCTTTTATTCTAAATAGTTTTAAAATTAATAATTTTCCAGAGCGCATTTTAGGAAGCTCAAATGTAGCTTTCATAATTCTCTAGAGATAATTACTCATAAAGATAAAGCGCATTGCATATAAGAAACACCCTGTGTAAGATAGCGTTTAAATTTCATAGGTATAAACAAATGTAACCGTTGTATTTAACAAGTGTAGATTGTAGGAACATTTTCTAAAAAGCTTTAATTCACTTCAAACCGTTGTAGCTTCCAAGTAGTGTTAAATGAAAGCAAAGTTGACGGTTATTTGTTTAATAGCATTTTAAACGTATTTTAGAAGAAGCTAGTTTCCTATAATCATTAAATTATAAACAAATGTAGCCGTCGCATTTTTCCTTGTTTAGGGTAGATTAGGATTGCACAAACAACAGCAATTCCAGTTACCGACGTCAATTAAGGAAATTTAGAACTTCTTAAAAACGATATGAAGCTTGAGTCGAAGTAGGTTATTGTGTCCATTACAAATGAAGTTTGCAAACAAGGTAACAGAGAGAGGTTATTCGATAGCACGTGTATAAGTGGGATGGAAATAAAACGTGTTAAGATAGGCGTAGCGTTCGTTGACTCGAGTGAATACATATGGCTATTAGAGGGAGTAATAAATGTTCGTTGTAAACGAGGATTGAAAACAAAGTAAGAGATAGGTGATTTTAGCGCGTGTGCAGAAGTGGGATGGAAATCACAAATGTCAAGATAGGTGTAGTTTAAACGATAACTTTCGTCCGTTGCACTGGATATACGCAACATTATTGGAGTAAGACGAAACGATTTTGTACGGGTGTGTTATTGTAAGCTTGAAACTTGTGTTTTCGAAGAAAATCGTGTCGATTAGAGGCAGCTTTTGGAAAACTGTGACCGTTGGAAGTGAAGTGATTTTGAGAATTGTGAGAATGTTTGTATTGAAGGAAAAGTGGAGGAACTCAATATAAACTGCCAGACGTGGATAAGGGGCTCTCAACCAGCTTACAGCTCTGATGTTTTGAGAAGAGTACGCTGACGGCTCTAAGGTTAAAATGCTTTTACGTTTACATAAAAGTTCAATGAATGTACGCCAATTGATGAAGTAAAAACTTTGATTTTAATTTGCACGAAGTGTGCCAAGTATGCAATTTGAAATGGAGTAGATGTCAGTATTTGGTTGATTTTGGTTGATTACCAACAATTTATGATATTAGTAAAAGCGGTTGGGAGTTTGGATGCACTATCAACTTGTAGCCGAGATGACTTCTTGGTGATATGGCTGCAGCTTGCAGTTGCGATTATAGCAATCCAGATTGGGGTGTTTTGGAATGCAGCAGTACTCGATAGAATGGTAGCTGGCCCTTGGGTGAACATAGAATCCAGGTAACTGATGCTTTTCGTTGTAAATGTGTGTAAATAGGTGCTTAGTGACTTGGTGCATTAGGGGTATAATTTTATGAACTAAAAGGACAAACGGGGGAAGAGGTACGAATTGAAATTTTCAAGTTGACAAGTTGTGTTATTTTTACTGTATTTTATGTGGGAATTTAGGTTAATGAGTGATTTATGAGATTTGTACTATATGATTTATGTACAAGGTAAAAGGGTCTTTGTAATAATTGATGTGCAAAAATTAGCACAAAAGGTTAAGGTTTTACTATGAGCTCATATTGAACCAGGGTTAAAATAAGAAATGTGGTAAAACCCTATTACTTTCTCTGATTTAATTAGAAGGAAAAATTTATCTGGGGTAATTATTGACATCGAAATGTATGGTTAAGGGAGTATTTTTAAATAGGTTGTATATAACTTATAAATAATGTGTGAAAGAAGAGTTTAATTTTGATTTTGGCGTGTACATTCTTTCTGGTACCTTAATAAATGTAACTATTTATTGTCGCAGCGTTTTATTATCGGGTAGTTGGTTTTGTATTTCAGGAAGCAACTGAGCAGTCGTGGAAAACTTTATTAAGCAGAAGTAGTAGTTAAAATAGGTACATCACATCAGTACAACAGTGAGGCTTTTCGTATTTAAGGGCACATCGTAGCAATTAATGTCGCCCAGAATTTGAAGCTCTAGTAGTAGCAAAAAAATCGCAGTATTAATGGCACCCATGTCGTGAGACTTTTAAGCAGAAATCTTCAGGTAGTCACCAGGAAAGATAGCAGTAATTTAACAGACGCCCAATCGTGGGGTAGGAGTAGTAGAATTTTAACAGAGAGAAAGATCGTAGAAAAAACGCAGTAATATATATATATATATATATATATATATATATATAGCTGTGATCGTGGACTTAATGGTTTGGATTTGTGAGTTTGACATCGCCAGTGTCCACTGATTTTCAAAAAAATAAAAAAAATTTTATAAAAATATTCTTACCCGTTTATTCTGCTGCGACAATCTTCAGCAGCTTCCCTGGCTAGCTTAGCTGTGCCTCTTCTCAGATACCTACATTTACAATCATTCTTCCTTCCCATTCGCACACCGTTCAAAAAAATCACCAAATAATACAACAATCATACAATCTTTATTTACCGCTATTTACAACAAATTATGCACAGTTTGGTACACTAATTACAACTCGGTAAGGAATATGTTTTAAAGTCCTTGTTTTAAATTATTATTTGCAAACACATTTAATACAGTATGAGTAGATGGGCCCCAAATAATACCCTATATTTATTGCACACTGGAGTATGGTGAGCTCATAATAACCCAGTTTATTAATGTATGCCTTTTACCTTGCATAAAATTACTACAAACTAATAAACCCATGTACCCTTAACAATCCAATCTAAATTCATAATGAAATTTCGTAAGTTTTACATACACCCTTTTTCAATATTTTAAATAACCCTAATAATTGTCAAGTACACGTATCTTTTCCGATACGTTATATAACCATAAATAACCCCAATGTTCACTCACACATCACCAAATAATTCCAAAAGTATATCAGATAACAGAAAATACAAATAAGTTACCTGGATATGCTCCAAATCTCCATCCCTTTGATGATGCTCCTCAGAACCCCTTGGCTTCGTGACTATGCGCTCAGATTCTCCACGTATTTATAGATGATAACCTCAGTATTCGCCAAGCTCTGCTTCCAATTACCATTCCATAACAGCATACACACTCACGTATATTATACTTCTGTTTATTACATAGATACATAAATTTACTAGCTTGGTATGGTATTAGTTGGACCTCGGTTAATTTAATTCACTCGACACTACTCACGTTAATAACTATAAGGCTTCAACTACCAAGTTATAAGTGCTAGTATAACGTTTACTGTATTATGAATAATTTTTAATACTCACAGGAACTCTATTATAACGTCGGTCTATTGTTGTAAGTAGTTAAAAGCGATGAGAAAATAAAGAGAGACATCCTACCTCCTGCAAAAGTATCTATATCATTCAAACTGCCACCTCTAGGCCACACTTCACGCGAAATACTTATTTTAAAATAACACTTCTGCAAATTTTAATGTAACTGACTTAAAGCTTCCAGAAATTTACCTCGTGAACGCGCCTCATAATCCGAAATTCGCTTCCACCTGTCGCCTATTTGTCCGTTTGTAAAACTACTCGTTTCAACCAATGATACTGTACTGTGTCGTCATAAAACTCCGCTTGTAGTATTTTTATCTCTGTCTTATGCATATTGAAATATCGCGTTCCAAACCCCACTTGAGTTATAGAAAATCGATATTGCTGACAGCCCATGTTTACTCTACGTGGATATAGTACGTGCGTATTCAATGTTAACGCTTTCTATCTGTTTCAGTCTGTAGGATCTTACCGATCGTCCATCTCCTTTACTCTTAAAGAGTCTTTGTTAGCTTGTTATTCGAAGCAACTGACGGTTGAAAAATATATTCTATGAAACCCGCTTTATTACGCTGATAAATTCGAAGAAGGTAACCTTTCAAACATGCAGGTGTTCTTAATTATAAACCGTTTAAAACAACATTTCTTGAAGTTTATGCTTCGCCGTATCATATAAAACTGACGTCTGTTTGTTACCAAGAAACATTTTGCCTTGGGATTATTGATTTTCTATACCCTGGTGTGTTCTCTAATGCTTTTACATGTCGAATTAAAATAAATTAACTTAATTATGCGTTTCTATTTGTTTTTAAAACTGGTTTTCTCTATGTACTCCTAACTTTCCAGTCATTAATTATAAAATACGTCAATACTTGTCCGTTTAAAATAAATAAATATAATAAATTTTGCGCGTAAATAAATTGTTCCTTTCTTTATACAGGGTGTTTGAAATTGCATTGCTTACACCAAATTTAACCCTTTGAATCCATAAAATATATATATCATCATCATTGGGTCTTCAGTCCTGAAACTGGTTAGACGCGTACCATAATTGTTTCCTATCCTAAACTAAACTACAGATTTCCCCGAAATTTGCACAGTCTGCATCTATCACTATCTGATCTAGGTCTACATCCACCTCTTTTTTCCTATCTCTGTTTGTCATATATCCCATACTATTCCCCAAAAATGCGTTAGAACGTATTCTGCCCTTCTATTTCTCATATTTTTTTCCCAAAGATATCCTTGTTCCCTTACTGTTTCTATAACCTATTTGTTATTATCTTTGTCTGTCCATCCTCAAACATCTGAAGCACGGCATTTCAAAAGCTGCTACTCTTCTTCTGTCTACTTTTCAGACTGCTCGTATTTCTTAGGCATACTGTCGGTGCTGTGCTCCACACATACGCTTTCAACAACTTTTTGTTCTATGTTTGTTGTCTTTCATCATAGGCGCCGTTCTTTCTTGTTAGATGCAGTTCGGCCACCTTCTATTGTTTTACAATTATATACCCTATTTCTCCGACATTCAGTGGTTGCGAAGGGGGGTAAGCAGCCTGTGGTTGCCAAGTTCCCCCAGCACTTGAACATTTACTGATTTAATATTTTTTCCAATATATCTTTTCGCACAGTCAACATTAGTTGCAGATATTTCACAACAAACAACTAGTTGTTTATAATAATCATCAGATTTATCTGCGCTTATATTTTCGTCATTGGGTTTCCCGTCTCAAAATTGGTTGGACATGTACCTGCACTTACTTCTTTTCGAAACTAAACTACATAGTTCCCTGAAATTCTCACACAGCAATACAGCTCGGTTCCCCTTATATTGTTTTCTAATATTATGCCCTATTTCACTGAGATTTATTGAAGGGGGTTAAGCAACCTGTGGCTGCCAAGATTCCCCAACACTTAGACATTTGCCGAAATAATAGTTTTCCAGTAAATGCTTTCACGCAATTACCATTATTCGAGAATATTGCCCCTCCGATGCTTGTAGTTGCTTATAATAAATATCATGTTTAAGTGCAGTTACTTTCTTCGTCATTGATTAATCCATCTTGGGACTGGTTGGATGCGTACCTCCATTGATTTCTCTTCTGAGCTAGCCTACACATTTCCCTGAAACTCCTACAGCCTACATCTTTCACTATCTGTGTGCAGTAGTCTAACCTAGGTCTATCTTTTCTTCTCTTTTTTCCTATCTCTACTTCTAGTATATTCCGCACTATTCCCTCATGCCGTAGTATGTGGGCTATCATCTTATCTCTCCGTTTTCCACATATTTCTTTCTTCCCCTACCAATTTTAGTACCTCGTCGTTCTTAACTTTGTCTGTCCATGATATCTTCATCATACGTCTGTAGCACCACATTTCAAAGGCTTCTACCTTTTTCTTGTCCGCTACTCCCACTGTCCAGGCTTCACAGCCATACAGTGCTGCGCTCCACACATATGTTTTGAGCAATCTTTTCCTTGTTTCTATGTTTGTGGTCTTTGAGCGCAGTAGTTGCTTTTTCTTGTTAAATGTAACACGACCTTGTGCTAATTTTTGTTTTATATCTTTTGTGCTTTTCCCATCTTGCGTTATTTGGCTTCCTAGGTAGCAGAAATCCTTAACCTCTTGTAAGTTCGTGTTACATATTTGTATTCTTGTTTTTGATTTATTTTTTCCTCCTTTGCATACTAGTACTTTAGTTTTACTTTTGTTAATTTTCATACCATATCTCTCTGTTAGAACCGTTTCCATTTCATTGAGAGCAGCTTCTAACTCTTCCTTGCTAGATGCTAATACCGCTATATCATCTGCAAATCTAAGCATATCAATTTTTTGTCCCTGCATAGTAATTCCAAATGTCTTCCTGCATTTGATAGTATTCATTGCCTCTTCAATGTACAAGTTAAAAATTAGTGGGGATAGGAAACATCCCTGTCTCACCCCTTTCCTTATGTTTACTTCTCTACGTTCCTGCTCTAATTCTATTACTCCTGTTTGCTCTTTGTATAAGCTATGTACTATCCGTCTATCCCTATAACTCATTCCAATCTTTTTGAGTATTTCGAACATTTTTTCATTTTACATTGTCAAATGCTTTTTCCAGATCTACAAACCCTATATACACGCTTTCCCCTTTTTCTATTGTTTTCTCCATTATCACCCTCAGAGCTAAGATAGCCTCCCGTGTTCCCCTGTTTCGCCTAAACCCAAATTGGTCTTCTCCTAGTATTTCTTCAGCCCGTTTTTCCATTCGTCTTTGTACAATTCTAGTTAATATTTTTGATACGTGTGCTGTCAAGCTTATTGTTCGAAAATTTTCACATCTATCTGCGCCTTTCTTTTTTGGTATAGTTACTATGATGTTATGTTTGAAATCTTTGGGTATCTCGCCTGTCTTATACATATAGCTTACAAGTTGGAAGAGACGTTCTGTTACTGCTTGCCCAGCGGCTTTTAGAGTCTCCGTTTGCACCTTATCTGTACCCGGCGCCTTACCATTTTTCAGACCCTTTAATGCTATTTCAAATTCATCTCTAAATATAGGATATCCCAAGTCATCATTTTCAATGTCTGATTCCTTTTCTAATGCAGTTAGTTCTTCTCCTGCATATAAATTCCCTATATATTCTTGCCATCTACCCACTTTCTCTACATTTTCTATAATGACATTTCCTCCCGCGTCCCTTATATTTTTGCTATACGTTTCTATATCCCTAAAATTGATTCTAATTAGTTTGAATGCCTCATCTGTCTTTCCTACTTCCATCTTAGTTTGTACCTTTTTGCACTTTTCATCAATCCATTGTTCTATAGCTTTCCTGCATTTTCGAATAATTTCCCATTTTATGGCTTTGTATCTCTGTTTTCCTGTTTCGTCTGATTTACTTTTGTATTTTCGTCTTTCTTCTATTAAATTTAGGATATCCTTTGTTATCCATAGTTTCTTATTCACTTTTTGTGTATACCCCAGAATATCTCTGGCCGCCATGTCGTGGCTGGATTTAATGTTATTCCATTCTGTTTCTACTTCCTTAGTATCAGATATTTTCCCGATATCTTTGAGCAATTCATTTGACCTTTTTTCGAATATATAGATATTCTTGAATATCTTTCTCATTTAGTTTCTGTAGGTCCAAGTGCCTTTTTCCGTTTCTTTTTTTCAAATTTTTAAATTTAAGTGCAGCCTTCATAATTACGATCTTGTGGTCAGTATCTATATCTGCTTCTGGGTAGCTTCTACAGTCTTTTACTTGATTCCTAAACCGTTGTCTAACAAGAATGTAATCTATTTGTTATCTTCCCATATCTCCTGGCATCTTCCACGTATATCGTCTTCTAACATGATGTTGAAATAATGTGTTTGTGATGATTAAATTGTTCTTGTCGCAAAATTCTACCAGCCTATTTCCTCTGTCGTTTCTCGTGCCTAAACCAAATAAACCTACTATCGCTCCTTCCCTACCCTCACCTAGCACTGCATTAAAATCCCCCGTAATTATTAAATTTTCATGTCCTTTTACGTGTCTTAATATGTCTTCGATATCTTTGTAGATCGCTTCTACCTCTTCGTTACTGTAGCTAGAGGTGGGCATGTATACTTGTATTATTACTGTGTTTACCGGTTTAGATTCTAATCTAACCATGAGTACTCTTTCGTTCTTTTGTAAGTAATTTTCTACACAGTATCCTATCTTTTTTCGCATAACTATCCCCACACCCAAATTTCCTTCCTCGGCTCCTGTATGAATGACCCTGAAGTCTCCACTCCAAAAATTACCCGCCTCTGGCCACCGAACTTCGCTGATCCCTACTATGTCTAATGATAACCTATTCATTTCGATTTTTAGGTTCTCTAGCTCACCTACTTGCTTCATAATTCTGACATTCCACGCTCCGACTCGCAAAATGTTCCCGTCTCTTATTTTTAACTTTCCGATCGCATCCTCCGAAGTACTCCCCTCTCGGAGATCCGAATGAGAGACTATTTTAACTCCGGAATCTTTTACCCCAGAGAATGCCATCATTTTATTATAATTTAGGTACGCTGTGTACTTGGGAAGTAATGTCGTGGTTTCCCGTTGTCTTCCACATCGCGGTAGTGTGTCTTAGACTGCCATACCGACCCCTATGGTCTCTGCCAATCTAAGTACCGAAAGAGCCGCTGCCCTCTTTCGCAGACCTGTCGTAGTCTGGTTCCTCACTAACGACCCTACTACTATGGTTGGACCTGTAGTTTGGCTCTTTAGCTCATTAGAACACGCAAACCATTTCACCTGTTCTAGTAATCTAGAACTTCGGCAAGGTGCAGGTCTATTCGAAATGGAAAATATATATATATTATATATATATATATATATATATATATATACATACATATATATATATATATATATATATTGCTATGATATCGTCCTGCTTCGATTAACGCCCAGTTGCCTGTTGTTCGCCACCGCTCTGTGTCCTTAATAATCTAGAATAAATTTTAAATTTCACACAATTAGATTTATGCCTCGACTAGTTCAGTTCAACCCACACAGAGTGCACGACGATACGGTAACAGAGAAATTTCTACCCCCCTTTTTTTCTAACACATCATACCTAAATAAGATAAGCTAAATAACCAAAAATTTGTATTTCAAATCAAGAAATATGTACAATTTCTACTTCTACAACCTTTGTACTATTATTTGCTATTTAAAACCCTTGAATCAACGTAAAAATATAAATCTGTTCACCAAATTATAACCCTATTAAAAATATAAAGTCAGCAAAAATAACTCTGTATTATATTGGAAGTCTCGTTGAACGTTTAATGACCCTTCGTTCTCTTAATGTAATTTCTATGTATCAATCAAAATTTTTGATGACCCTTCACATAAATATCTAAGTACATGCAAGTTTTAAATGTTCAAAAAAAATTAAGTTTTATGCTATTAATTAATTATCGCTAACCTGATCTTTTTCCAGATTGATTATCTGCTTTGAATGCGTAGTTCTGCGTACACCCCCAATCCATAGACCTGCCGCTATGTGCTGCTAACCAGTGCCCTTGGGTTGCTTTCAGCTTAACGTCCTGATTCAGAATTTTCCCCTTTATTATATCTGTTACTCGTAGTATTGGATTTTTACGTTAGATTTCTTGTGGAATTTGTTTCGTGAATTCTTTATTGAATTGCTTCGAAAATCTCTCAGTATATTTTTAATAGATTTTCTGTTTCCTTAGATTTCCTTAGAGTATTTTTTTAATTTTTTTACGCCTTCTCTTCTCATTCGATTCTAATTCTATACAACGTCCTTTGAGTGCAAAGAAACGTTGTAAGTCACGATTTTAAAATACGTTGTTGTACATAGTGTTATAATATAGTTAAATTGGGTCATCTATCATCCAATCTATTGACCAAGGCAGACCACCTTTCCTAACCCTAAGATAGTACCAAAGAAGCAAACAGACGGCTTGATTTAAAATAAAGTTTTTCCGTTTTCTTTACTTTTGCTGCTGTTATGGAAGATGGCCACTTCTTTGGTTGATGTGTAATTTAGTACTCATGATTATCAAATAAATTGCGGACTGTGCGCCACCAAATTCACGTTCATAATGCACGAGCGATTATATAATTATTCTCAAAGTCACAACTAGTTAAACAAAAGTTTGCGTGAGAGCACTTTTTACTGTTTTCTTTTCTTTGTACATTAATGTTAACGTCAACAACTTACTTACCAAATGAATTAATACTTGGTTCATTTAACTTAGGGTTACGATATTTAGGTTTAATGTTATGTTGTGATTCTTACGGAGTGCACTTTCCAAAGCAAGTATCGATGACTGTATGCTCTATTTAAACACCCCGAGAACCAATATGCTCAAATTTTCCTCCATGCACTTTATGTGCGCTACATTTTAAAACTAACCCGAATCGCTTAACATCTTCCTCGTTTCCTTGTCACGCATTAAATCAACTTGTCTATGCACGGATTAACCAGTTATTTAGTGTTTCTTACTTATTCAACCTCTGCCCTTCCTTGTATTTTGACTTCGGTATCAACATAAATTACTACCAACAAATTATTAGTATACCACCGAATACAAAACCCTTCCAGATTACTTATTATTTCCCTGGTGGGCTTGTATTATCAATGCTAAATTATCTTTTAAGGAGTAGGCTATCCTGTAGGCAGGACACCACATACGAAGGATATACAACAAGGTAAAGGTACCTATTACCAACTAGATACCGGTAGCACAATGCCTACACTCGTCACTAAATTAGTAAGGGCGCAAAATAAATAGTATAATACTTTGTTTGACCAAAGAGGTCACCTTATAATTATGGTGAGACCAAAATAAAATACTATCCCAACAGGTGAGCTACTCCAATAACAAACTAGTTGACCATATACTGACAGTATGCACATTACTATTCAAGACAGCACCGCGTACTAATATAACAGACTTAAGGGAGACACCGCAGCGAAACACGTAATAGTAGTAAAAGATATACCGAGTGGTATAAGCCAATGCTGGTGGATTAGAAAAATATGTCCGCATGTATTTTAAGTATTACAAACAGGTAATAAATTGGGTTTTCGATTTTAAGGTACCAATACGTGTTAGGTCGTACCGTTTAGAACTGCAAAACCATCACCGTAAATCAATTCCATTCAACCGAGGTAAAACGTCAAGATCATTTATTTTTAACTTTCAACACAATTTCTGAACCGCTGTAAAGATATACAGCGTACAATAGTAGAATGGGTTGCTTATTTTGAAGGCATTATGAATTTAGAATAGCTGAAAGCAGTCATAACGTGATACTGAATTGGAATTGAGTGTATTTCATGAAATTCTAAAACTCAACATAACAATCCAAGAATCCAAATTCCTTAACTGCACTCTGGCGTGGTATTACTAAAAAAATCCTAAAAGAACCTTAAATCTAAATCTATCGATAATACTATCCTTTCTAATTTTTAGGTTTCCCATATTAAATTACATGACATTTATAAATCTCAGTTTCTGGAAATATCCGTTTGTAATAAACATAGAAAATAGTTAAATGCCAGCTTTTTCGATCTATTCTTTCATTGTCCATTCCAAAATAATGTAAAATAAAATACGTACATATTTCCGAATATTTTAAAATGATAACATTATGCTTAAATGTAACCAACATCCTTCTGTCGCTAAATCATCGTTTAACAAAAATCACTTTCATATTCGATTATTTTCCTATGTCATAAATACCAACAATTTATATTTCCAATACACACGTGCATAATTAATAAGTATAAGCATTACTCACGGTTTAGTTCATCATCATTATGTCTTCAGTCCTGGAACTGATTAAACGCGTACCTTCACTGTTTCCTATTCTGAACTAACCTACACATTTCCCTGAAATTTCCACAGTGTGCATCTTTCACTATCTGCGTGCAATAGTCTGATTTAGGTCTACCTGTACCTCTTTTTTTCCTGTCTCTACACTATTCCACAAAAATACCTTAGAACAAATCCTGCCCTTCCATTTCTCCTTTTTTTGTTTTACACAGATATCCTTATTCCCCTACTATTACTATTACCACTTTGTTATTAACTTTGTCTGTCCATGCTATCATCCTTATACATCTGAAGCACAACATTCCAAAAGGCCTACAACGTTTTTCTGTCTGCTTCTCCTACTGCCCCTATTTCATGCACGGTTTAGTTCATCTGTAAATAATTAAGAATATCCAGAAAACACCAGCGTTCCAATTTTTCAGTATTTCCATTTTTCGTCTTTCAAACAACAATTACAGGGACAATCCAACTAACACAGCTTTCTTAACAAACACACCACAAGATTCCAAATTAATAGCGGGATGAACTCTCCATGTCTTAACCTTTTTTTGACCAGTCACAATAACGATAATTCCACGAATTCGTGAATTTATACCCTTTACCTTGCCCGTACAAGCATAAGTTCAATTACGCCGTGTTTTCCTGCGGGAATCTATATTCTTATTTTAAAACTGTTTCTCTCCACCTTTCAACTTCAAACTTCCGCCTCTACTATTCTCGCGTATGCCTACGTTTCGACATGTTCTGACTAACTACTCGCGGATGATTAATTTGTTTTTCCATCGGATATAGTTATTGTCATTTAATTCCCTCTCTTTACTATTGATTGAGTCGGGTTTTTTCATGGTAGTCTTTCTATTAGGTACATGAAGTGAATCCCGGAAAAGTGCGTGTGATATCATATGATTTACTTAAGTTAACGTTTGTGTTTCCTTCTGTCTTCAGCAATATAAAATAAATACATTGTAACATTATACATTGTATTGTATCGAAATGATTTATCTGCAACCTAATATTTAAGAATTTCACTACTCAGGTCTGGGTTTTTACATTGTATGAACATTATATATCTAAAATTTGTAACAAGCTCTCCTATAGTTGAGATGTATATTAATATATTCACTGTTATTAACTACACAATTCTAAAGCTTTCTGAGAAGCTGATTATGCTATGAAAATTTATTGAAGTAAATATTTTGTTTAACCTTTTAGTGGCTTAAAATAATTTATGAACTTAAGTTGCGTCCTAATATGTATTTAACAGCGATAAAACAATGCCTTTGTGGTTTTAAGTTTATGATTATATGAAATCAGAGTATACAGTTTATCCGTTTGAGATTAATTTTTCTATTTTTGCATGTAGTTTTTATTTACCATAACACCCCACGCATTATTGCCGTATTATATTAATAATAACATAACTCTTTGTTACAGATTCCAAGACACTTTAGATGACACTGATACAAGAGACACTTTAATAAAAACAGAAATTGACAGTGAACAAAATAATAATTCCATGTTGCAAGAAAACTTAGAAGTTCCACAGGAACAATCATTAATAAGTTCCCGTTAAATGTTAAACTACGCTTCAACCCCACTGGAATGGATTTGCTTCTGTAAAAGGTTAGATTTGACTGAAAATTTACTTAAGCGGCGTTTTACTTTTTAATGTTAGCTAAAGTATTACATTCCAGTTGCGGCAGTTGTACATGTATATAAACTAAAATAAATGTGCCAACTTTATGTCACTCCCAAAGACTGCTGTATCATGGATGTAATCATTAGTATGTGCTATGTTACCTAAATATGCGCTTCGTCTGCGCTTATGTTCCCGTTAGGACTGTATTATAGTAATTAAAATCCGTTTTAAGGATTTAGTATAGATGTGAAATAATCTCTCTTTTGCTGATTATTAGAGTTATTGAATATTACATTGGCATAAATATTATACTGAACGCCAAAAATATTTTGAGTCGTTAATTTCGTGATTATTGTGCTTCCTTTGCTTTCATATTTATATATACAACTTTATTGTGTATCTATACACACATTCGATTTTGATTTTTGGGCTTTGGGTCGATAATAAATACCATACTTTATAATTTTTTTATTTTCTTCGTATACACATCGAAATGACCGTAAAATATATCTTTTCAGTGGTGGATATTTCTTGGAATTAACATTAATATTAATATATTGATAATATCGGATAAATGTTACAGAATATAAATTGTATAATTCTATTCTAACGAAAGTAATATTAGAGATCTAATTTCATTTGATCTTCCATTTCGTAGAATAGAACAAATGCTTAAGCCCTTGCTAGTGTTTGCGGTCGGTATATTCATGCCATATGAATGTAGGTGGCTGCTGACAGTATGCGGTATAATGGCCATTTAATGCAGTCCCACTGTGGTTCGATAATGCTTACAAATTATACAAACATCTCCCATATCAGCTCCAGCAGCATATTCTCGCATATCTAGATGATCTATTGGAAAATCGATAGTTGTAGACACTTTCCTTTTAAATCTTTCTTGGAATGAAAATTTCCTTATTATTCAATAATGCTTAAATTTTTAAAATTATATCTACTTAAAACCAAGTATTTGCTGCAAATCATTTATTTAGGATAATTTGTCTTATTATACCATATATTTAATGTATTCATTTTAAATAAATGACTTAGACCAAACAACTTGGTTTTATATAGATATGTCAATCGATAAATTCCAAGAAACGTTTTGCAATTGAAAAATGCCAAAAGTCTAATTGTTAATACAAATAGGATGAAATTATAATGTATGGTATTTACAATAACCCTAAAAACCCAAAAAGAAAATCAAATAAATGTAAATTTCAAGGGTCTTAATCAAACTTATATAGTGTTACTGATAATCTAAATGTAAAATATTTTTGGAATCTTATTCGTATTATACGGAATGGTTAAGAGTGTAGCAGAACCAATGTTTCAGTTGTGTTATATGTACAATGTATGCTTTTATTCCTAACGTTGACTGTAATTTTTTTACAGTTACTGAAGACAAATAAACATTATGTATTAGGTATTGCTAATGAAAGAAACTTTCCATAAGAGATGTCCTGATAAAGTTTAGTGGATTTTGGAGCTAGTACTCAAACAATATCAGTGTGGCTCCATTTTTCATTTAGGATGATTTTGAAAATAACTCAAAGAAGCAAATATCTATAAAAACAATGCAATATCAGATTGTACAAATTTTGATAACTTATTTATTACAAAAGAAATTTATACTGGGTTAGTATAAGTCCCAGAATGGTCAAATAACTTTTTTATTTGACATACATTTTTTTTAATTTCGTGTGAATATGTGCTTATAATTAATGAATTTATTTAAGCCATTTTCAATTTTGTGTCACTTCCTGTTCAACCGGAAAATGCCTATCACTTTTTTTAAATCAGGCACTCATTATATTTTTACATTTTCCGATGCAGAATAAAAAACTACGTTCAGAAATATTAACATATTTTTCTATTTTTAAGAATGCATTACAAGTAATAACAAAAACTACCAATAACGTAAAATCAAGATGTCCTTGAGAACAGATGATTCTACTGTAACCTGTCAGATTGCAATTGTTTCAGAAATCATTGCTGTCACTATTTTTGTAATTGCTTTATTAAACACTTGAGAATGGCAATGAAATTAACTGAATCTGAGCATGTTGACATTTTGATGATGACCGTCAACGTTCTTTTTAAGAGGTTCCCACTTTATTTAATAATATTCATCCAGATGGATCCCCAAATTAGTAAAAGCACCCACGTTTTGCATGCAATGTTCGTAATTATTTAAATAAAATATTTTCTGCATGCTGGATTTGGCACAGAGGGCCAATTGTATGGTCAGTTTGTTCTCCAGATATATCACCACTGGACCTTTCCTTGTGGGGATACCTGAAATGTCAAGTGTATAAAAATCGACCAATTAACCTACAAGGATTAAAAGAACAAATAGTTAAAGAATTTAATCGTATCGTGCCACAAATGATATAGAATTCACTTAAGACATTTTGTTGATCAATTACATCATTGTCAACCTAAACGGAACACAATTTGAACATTTTTTTGTACCATCAATTAAAATTTTACAATAGTTTTCAAAGACATCTTGATTTTCCATTATCGGTAGTTTTTATTATTTTTTGTAATACGTTAATATATTAATATGTCTGACGGCAGTTTTTATTCTGCATCCAAAAATGTAAAAATCTAATGAGTGTCTCATTTTAAAAAAAAGTGATAAGCATTTCCGGTTAAACATGAAGTGACACCAAATTGAAAAACGACATAAATAAATTCATTAATTTTAGCCACACACTCGTATCAAATTTTAAAAAAACTGCACTTCAAATAAAAAAATTATTCAACTTTCTGGGACTTTATGCTAACCCGGTATAATAGATAGCGATTATAAACATTGAACAAAAGCAAGTTATTAAGTCAAGCTTATTATGAATTTAAAACTCTCAAGTTTGATGATATTGCCTCTTTATTAGCGAAGAAATCTTTTTTTCACCTGCTTTGGAGGTTTAACGGTAGGTGGAGTTTGTAAGTCTTGCGTTCTTTCATATAGGGCGATGCAGTTATTATCGCTATTTTTCTAAACTTACGACTATTCGTAGCAGACTACTTCGGTACAAACTTAGGCAACAACAAAATTTCTTTAGGTCATACAACTGCTTTGTCTGAAACAACCGCTAAGTTCAATTGTGACAGTGGATCTATAAAAGCTGAAGTTGAAGGACTCTGTAAATCGCTACAAAAAAAATTTGATGGAGTCGCTGCAACTTCCACAAAGTCCATGTTTTGTGCTGACAATAAAATGTTATTAAATTCATCATTACTGGATGTTATGTTCTTGGTGAGAATTTCTCTTTCGGTAAGCTCTGAAGAAGCGAAATCAATCAGTAAATATGTGAGTTATACGGGTAAATCCCTGTTTTTTAAATCGCTGTTTGCATTTGATAGAGTAGCAGCCCTCAAATAAGCTTTTGCAAAACTCTGACCTATGTCAGGTAATTCCACGATCTTGTTAGGCTTATTACGTTGCTAGTTCTTCATCTCTTGGGTGTAAAAACACAGAGAAAACATAACTGCAACATTAAGCGGACTTACACAAATTTCTACAGTGACCAGCTGCCCTCTTTCGTCAGAACTAAAACTTCCTATGTGTTTCTTGCTTTACAAAGAGATTATTTTAACAGGTTTGTTAGGGACATTGGTAATTCCCATCTTGTCGCTATTATATATCATACTTGGAGTTAATGAAAACTTGTCATATAAGGAACCAATATAAGCATAAAAAGTTTCAACAGACACTTTGTTAAAACAAGCAGCACTCGCAGCAGAAACGTTTTCTGCAGTTTGTAGACTTAATTGTGGATGCCGTCGTAAAAATAGATACAGCCAATCCTGGCCTGTTAAGCATGCATCTCTAATAAAGTTGTGGGGTATTTTATTGAGCTCTGCAAACGCAAATGCCAAGGAACGAAGTTCATTGTAGGATAAACCAAAAAATCTCTGCTCCATATCAACAATATGTTCAACGAGAACCTTTTCTTAAACATTTGCAAAAATGGTAGTGTACCTATACAGCTTCTTCTTTACGGCTTTTTCTGAGGTTTTTCCACTTTTAATGCACCTGCTTAATGAAGCAACTGATATACAAATTGTTAAGCAACTAGGTTTTGACTAAGTGTGCCAAATTCCACAGCAGTTACAGTCCCCTCAGACCACCCCTGCTGATTTGTTTTCCACTTATACTTGTGCATGGCAAATCTGAAACAGTAGAACACTAGATAGGTATATAAAATATTAAACTATTGTTACTTTCTTTTGCGAACTGAAATGAAATATTATTAAGGCGTAAAAGGTATTTCACTTTACCCCTATGATAGAATTTTACTTTACCCCAAGTTGCATGGGTTCCCCTCATATTTTAAAACCTAACCACAAAGTATATACTGTCTTAAAGTGATAATTCAAGTTAATCATACCCACATACCAAAATTAAAAAAATATCAACCAAATGAACATTTTACATTATATACTACTGCTAAATATTACGACTAAAACAGTAAAATCACACTTTTTGCATAAAACAAAATAATGCTGTTTGACCTGTCCATAAACATAGATAACTCGAATCGAATGCCAAATGGGGAACAGTTAGCAAAAACATCAAATGAAGGCGCTACGTGGTTAAATTTCACTTTGCCCCACTTCCACTTTACCCTACTCTCCCCTTGTAACATTTTTGTTTTCAGTAATAATTATTTGCATTGAATTACAAGAATAATGCGCTAAGCGTGCATTGTTCCTTATTGATCTACTTATATTAATATATCTGTGTCACATAAAGCTATTTCCAAGCGCATCTCTAGTTGTTTATTTCGTATTCCACGCCTCTAACATCCCGACCACTCGGTTCTAGTTTCGACAAGTTAGTCGGCCGCTGGCAACAGCTTTATTAAGATGTACCAAAGTAAACTAACCGACAGGTTACTTACAAAAATGGAGTACAAAATATTATCAGCTCAAGGTGATAATCAAAATCAAAGTAAACTAACCAACAGGTTACTTACAAAAATGGAGGTGAGTGCACATCACCACTATAACTCAAAGTGCTGGAAGTTTTGTTTTTACTAAACTTAAACTTCTACACAAATATTTCTCAAACCAAAACTCTGAATACAAAACCGAACCAGTCAGGGCTGAAATCTCCTTTACCCTACTGATTATCATATCACTAATTTTCAAACATCATCACCTATTAGTGATGGATCAAATGGTGTTCACTATGCAAACCTCTAATCTTACCAAACAAAAAATTAAAGAAAGGTCAAAATCTAGGGTAAGAATATGCCAATATTCTCTCTACCTAAATATGTAGAAATCACTAACAAATTACTAAACAATTTGTATAGTCAACTTATTTCTACTTTCTAACAATATCTTCTATTAACGCGTGACAAACTTAATTAGTATGTACATCAATGTACACTACAATCTACAAAACTACTATACAAAATTTTGACTACAAGTTTCCATACTCATACAAAATTTGCCAAACAAAATAAGTTGCAAAAGGACAGTCTTCATTTAGTATAAGTTATAACCATACTAAATTAAAAATCAGAACAAAACGAAACAAGCAAACAACTGATTTACTTATAATCAAAGAAATGACTGAACTGGAACTAATCTTCAGTATCATCATTCTCATCTGATGTGTCAAATGCAGCAAAGATCTTCAAATCTTTGAGGTGCCATCTACCGGCTTTAGAATCATCAATAAAAAAACTAATCACGACGATAGCTAACAAAAAAAAAAATATCAGTGTTCAGGTACACTCTCACCCTAATATCAACCGAACTGTCGAAACAACTACAATGCTTTACAATGCCTAAATTTGCTAGAATGACAAACCCTCTACGAGTCTCACCTAGACTAACAATCAAAAATCACATCAACTCAAAAAATTATGATGCAAAAACTACTAGAGCGACTAACTTACCTCGAGTCTCGTCTAGACTTACGTAATGCTGAGCGACCAACACTTCCTGAGTCTCGTCTAGACTAACATACTGCTGAGCGACCAACCACGACGACAAGTTCCGCCTAGACTAAATTGCGTTGCAATGCCGATCTAAATAAAAAATCTGCTATCAAAAACAAAAACGTGCCCATGCACAAGAGCAATTCTCAAATGATACGACAGCTCAAACCGATGTACCCTTAAAAATAGAATTCGTAGTATTATCATCAAATTCGGACAAAAATGTTCTTTATTGACTCAAGCGAATTAAACAACCAGGTTCTTTCACTTATTACACCTCTATTCCTAAGTTCATATTCCAGTTCCTCTTTAAGTAAACAAACAATTTGGAATTTTTCAGACATAATTGTTATAGTCTAATACTTTAATGAAATCAAATTGATAAATCTAAATGGTTTAAGCCTTACGAAAATTGTCACATGTAATACCACAAGAGGTTCAAAATTATCGGGTAATTCCCGATAGGTTCGTTGCAAACAAATGAAGAGTCAAGTTTTTCAGTTTAAAAATCACGAGCGCGAAGCGAGTGATTTTCTGAAAACTTGACGACTCGTTGTGCAGGAACCTAGAGGAAATATCAGAAATTAAGCTCGATTGTATCGAGATATTTTACCATCCAAATTTTGTCCAATACAATTCCATCATGAGACAAAATCCATAGTTCAAAATTAAATACCCACAATTATTGATTTAATTCATATTCAGTGTGTTACAATTAAAAATACAATTGTTATAGACATTAGAACAATTTTATTCAAATCAGCGTTATTGGTGATCGGTCCAGAGGAAGTGGAAGGCTGTGGGTGTGCAACGGAAGGGAATGGAATTTTGCATTATATTCACTTCATTGCGCTCATATTTACGCAGCTTCTTCAGAATCGCTTTATGATGTTCTTGATCCAGTTGTAGATAAGGCCGAATTGAATGAGTAGTCGCATGCCCAGTAATTTTAATAATTTGTTGTTCTCCAACTCCTGATTTCGCCAGATTAGAAACAGCTGTTGCACGACTTGAATGATTCGTGATTCTCTTGTTTCCGACATCAAGACCGGCCTTTTCGCTGACTCCTTCACCCACTTCGCAATCATATTCTCGCCTACTGGAACATCTTTATACCAGCCACTGCTACCTGGATTTCCCAGCTCGGATTTGGAGTCAGGAAAATCTATCTGTCGTTATTTTCTCAGTTCTCTTAACTTGTAATTTTCTAAAGAGTCTCACTGGACACTTATTGGGGACTACTGTATTCTCGGCCAACCACTTACTATCAGACAACTTTTGTCACCACCTTGCGTAGTTTTGCTGAAAATTGGATTGTATTCAATTCTGCCAGTGAGTTCTCCATCATTTTGCCTCTCTTCTCGGAAGTGATATATCATTGTCTTGGATCCTTCACCACCTCGCCAAGCTAACTCCACTGAGACAATCATGAAAAATTTTTTGTAATCCCTCAGGTGTTTCTTCGTCCCATGCATTAACCATTGTATCCCAATCCTTGTCTTCTAGAGCTACTGCACTCGCCTTTCGTTTTTCTGGTATGGCTTGCAGAGCCTTGCGTTTAGCATCACGAGCCCTCTGGCTCCTTTGAAAACAGCATCAGAGAACGGATTTATTTTCACGTTGAACTCGGTCGAATATTTATCTTGGAGTAACTTCGCAGTTTTATTCCACATTGCCTTCACTGTACTTTCCTTATAATCATCCCGTTAAACTTCTTCATGTTGTATCCCCAGTCTTTTAAAATATCCGCCAGTTCCTCTTCAGTGGTGTCAGCCTTCAATACGACATATTTCTGATCACAAAACGCAGAAAATTGTTTCCACACGGAGGTGTTTGACTTGATGGTGTTGATGGGTACATTTCCTTTCACTTTTTCATCAATTGTTTGCAAAGACAAATCCCCAAATCGACTCATTTTATATTAGAGCTTATCAATTGACATAATATAATTCAATCTGTCAGATTAAATGGAGGGTTAACTAGATTGGAAACCTTTTGTTTTTTTTATATAGGCAAAATTACCAGTGAAATTATCAAAAATTATCAGTTGAATTGCGTGTAGGCTATACGAAATAATGTCGAATGGTGCAATTGTATTCGCTGAAATTTGGATGCGAAAAATAATCAAAGTAAATTTTGGGCAACAAACGGTCAAAGTCAAAAAGTGAATTTGGTAAAAATAGATTTTTGCCAAAACAATATCAAACAGAATCTTTATTGGGCCAAATAAAATTTAAAGTTAAAAATAAATTTGACTAAAGTAATTAACTGACTGAAGGAAGGTCAATGTCTCAACTAAATTGGTGCCAAAACAAATTTCAAGAACAATAGCAAATTTAAGCAAACAAATTTTGAAGCTAATAGCAAATTTAAGCAAACAAATTTCGAAGCAAAATAAATGTTGAGCAAACAAATTTCGAAGCCCTACACGTTGCGGCGTCACTGAAACGTTTTTTATTGCACGCCCCACGTTGTTTTTTGTTTTATGGGCGTGGTAACCCAATGATAGGACGTTGCCTTCTTTACCAAAAATATGTCTTATAAGAAATAAGACGCAGCTCCTGTAAGAAATTGCAAAGATTAAATAAATAAAAAAAGTAGAACACCATGTGTGTCCTATAAAAATATAAAAAAAATTAAAAAAATGTATATCCAATATGATATTGGCACCAAATTATTACTTAGAAAAATTTTACTTTTGTGTAATTAGATTTGATCGCATTTGATCAAAATAAAAGCCTTAAATTTGAACTAATTGTTTACTAAAAAAAAACTCTTTTAAAATATCGGAACTTTTTAACAAGAAAAAAATTGTCATTAACAACTACATCAAAGTTAAAGTTTTGACTTTTTTTAAAACAACCAACTATACTTTAAACATGAACCTGTTATAAATATTTGAGTGATAATAATTTGTAAGCATAACACACTGAATTACGTTCTAACCTGGGCAGATCTTTTTAGGTAGATTACAATTACTAGAATCTTACATAACGTGGATTTGAACTTTCATATCTACGTTTAATAATTTATGTATAGATAAAAGCTGATCACAAAAATAGGAATGTTTTGTTTAAATTCCATTACAGCTGCACAAAGCATCTGCTTTCAAGACAACATCTGTCAACTGTGCAAAACAAAAAATACGACGTCGAAAACATACGTTGAAATTATCGAAGGTTTAAATGGAACAAAGCTTGTTATTATAGAAAGCTAATCTGACAAAATTTTGTTCTACGGCTTATAAAACAAGTTCAACAATAATTGAAATTTACACCATTTACATGTTGTAAACATAATAGCAAGTTTACGTGCTCTAACCTTTAAAACACATGCATGATATATGTTATAACTAGTAACGAACCAAAACTGCTTTTGTAGCTTCCCGATAAATTGAGATGGAAATTTCGTTCTTCAAACAAAGTTACCAGCCATTTCTAATTAGATACGACTGCATTCAAATTAACATCCATAATTTCTTAGTAGACAAATTTCTTATTAAACAAATTTCAAATCGACTGTTCCTAAATAACGGTAATTCTAAATTTTTGGATCCTACATGACGAATTCTACATGTTTCATTCTACGTGTCGCGCTAAATAAATTAATTCAAATTAAATTAGTTTGTAAAATATATACTTTACCAACCGTTAGTAGAAGATGTCTCAATAGTTAATAATTGATGCGAAGGTTGCCAGCCTCTAGCCGAAAATACATCTTAATAAAGCTGTTGCCAGCGGCCGACTAACTTGTCGAAACTAGAACCGAGTGGTCGGGACGTTTGAGGCGTGGAATACGAAATAAACAACTAGAGATGCGCTTGGAAATAGCTTTATGTGACACAGATATATTAATATAAGTAGATCAATAAGGAACAATGCACACTTACCGCATTATTCTTGTAATTCAATGCAAGTAATTATTACTGAAAATAAAAATGTTACACCCTATGTATATTGAAAAATCTTTAAGGTATATAAATAACATATGTGCATACATAGAATAGTCTATGTATTTTTTTAAAAAAAGCATAGTACAGAAATAATTATCTATATATGCACGAATATATACCTACGTACATACACTACTGTTAATTTTAAAAAATGATGGAAATTTACATTTATATTATGTTCCTGCAAAATTTGTACATAAAATGCAGCACTATTTTTAATCAATTGACCCACAGACAAAAGACTCAACGTCACTGTAAGGTTTTTAAAATATCCAAACCGGAATAGACTTGCGATAGTGCTTCATGTATACGGCTTGAACATAAGAATTTTTTCTTTCGTTTGCTCTTCAGTATTGTTGATGGGATTGCTCCGCATTTCCCTCAAATCTTCATTACTGAGAGGTCATCACTTGCTAATATAAATTCCCCGAGCTTTTCTACTGTGATATCTTCCATTTCAGAACTTTCAATCATTGCAGCGGTCTTCAAGCACCTCTTTTTGTACATACACGTCACTATTAGGAGCTTTCACAACCTCATGGCAAGTATTATGCCAAACACCATTGATGCAGCTATTTTTTACCTCTTCCCATACTTCGTCTATGTTAGATATACCATTCATTATGTTATATGACTTACGACAACTCCTTTTTGTTTGTCGTCTTCACATTCAGTTCCATGAATTATTAGCTAAATGTGCGACGATGGTAGTATCGTTTAAATTTTGCAAATACTCCGTGTTCCATAGACTGTAAAATGGATCTGGTGTTTGACGAAAGGAACATTACTTTTACTTTCAAGATAGAGGGAATATCAAATGTTGTGGAGTGTTCAGGAGCATTATCTAAGAGTAATAGAGCTCTACGCAGAAGTTCATTTCTATCAAAGTAAGCTTTAACTAACAGGCAAAACCTGTTGGTGAACCAATCATGAGAGATTTCTTGGGTCACCAATGCTTTCCTGTTAAACCGCCACACAATTGGGAGACTATCTTTATTTATACCTCTCATGACATGTGGTGTTTCTAACTGGTACACTAACATAGCATTTAATTTAAAATGTGTAAATCTTTCTTTCGCTGCTGGCCTGTCATTCTTCTTTAGCAACGAATGTTCGAGATGGTATCTTTTTCCAATAAAGCCCAATTTCGTCGACGTTAAAAACAAAACACGGTGAAATTCTTTTATACATAATAAGGCCTCGAAGTTTATTTGGAAATTCAGCAGCGGCTGGTGTATCGGCGCTTGCTGCTTCCCCCGTTATTCGGATGCTGTGTAGATTTGATCGACGTTTAAATTGATTGAATCAACCTCTACCAGCACCAAAGAATGGAATGAAAGCACCCTCGCCATCTTGTTCCTTTAGCATTGGAAACAAAGGCCGAGTCTTTATGCATATTAAATCTTGGCTTAAAGGTGTGTTCTTTTTATTCAAGTCTTCTATTCATGTACTAAGCAACTTCTCCATTTTTTTCTAGGACTGAATTTCGCTAACGACTTAGTTTAGTTATACTCAAAGGCATCGCACAGTCAATAGAAAGCGTAATTTTTTCGCGATTTTAACAATTGTTTTGAGTCTCAAATCACATGCCACGATTGAAGCTCTGCCTCCATTACCCATCCTTCGTAACACTTTCAACTTCATTTCTAAACTCAAGCTTATACGTTCTTTCTTATTGGTGGCATTTTTCGCAACTACGAATGTATGTACATTGGTACATACATACAAGAAACGAGTTCACCGACATATGTATCGTATTCGCAAGCAATTAGAATAACAACTAAAGCAAGTGCTAAAAGGACGCAGTCTCCGATTGGATGGACGCCTTCGCGTAAAATAGAGCATTTTGTGCGAAATTTGAAATTTACGTTGTAACGAATCCATGTAATGCGGGGTCACATAATGCGGGGTGGGGTATTGCTGTAAAATTGTGAAATATTTCGAAAATATTGACCAAAATGGGCATAGGTACAAGTTTATAATTCTAAGTTATTAAAACTTAATCACTGATTTAATATTTCGAATTCTAAATTATTTCCCAATTCATCAATGTCATTGATAAAGTCCTTGGCAGCAGTAGAGTTAATAAATTTCAAAAAAAATTTGGCATCAATAATTTTAGATTTATGTTTTTTCATTTGATAGCAGTTTCTTAATTGGCCATAAACTGGGCAATTCAAATCCTCCAAATGCACGTGTTTTGGTGCCCTGGATAATTTTTCAATGTTTAAAATTTGAACTTGGCCTTCAAAAGCTTGCTTCATATAAAGATTAAATGGTTCATTTTTAACAATCTCTATTTATTTTGTATTCATCCAATTAATCATATTTCCATCAATGTCCACTTTCCTATTCGTAATGTGATGTTCAAGTTTATTTACTGAAAGTATATTTTCTTGTTTAATTCTATTAACAATAAGTTTTTATTTTTTTCTGCAACTATGCATTACGTCAATATAATATGAATCAATGTAAAGTCATACGGCATATTTTAAGATACTTTCATTGTTTCCCAATTTGCAATGGCTGGATGGCTAGATAGAAAAAAATGAACTGCAATAACTATAAGAGAAGGGTTATTTTGTAGAACATGTTGCAATAACAGCATTGTTTTAATGTAGCCGTTTTGCCCTCTACACGAATCTGACCACATAAATGTGTAACTGGTTTTTGAATATATTCATTAATAAACGTTAAACACGAAGCAATTTTTTGTGTTCCTTTACCAGCCTTAAAGCCAAATGTTAAAAATGTCAATTTTTGTACTTCCCACGTGAATTCCAAGGTTATAAAGATTTAATTGGTGGGAATAAAATACAATATTACTAGGAATATGAGGAAGACAGTGTCTTTTGTAAATCAAATATTCAGACTTTCTTGAATTATTTAAATCGTCATTCATAATATTTCATGCCGTTTCGTTACGTGCGAAGTCGATGCTAATGATCTGAATGCAATTTACTTTTCCACAAAGCTGTTACAATTATAATGCACCAGCTAGCTTGCAGTAGCAAGGGGGTGAATTCTATGAACCCAACTGCAAAGCTTTAACACTTTCACCTGCCTGAGAAGGTTTCTGAACATTCAGTCTAAGAAAAATGTTGAGCACCTAACCACCCGGAGTTTGGTCTATATAATAAATGCTGAGTAATCTACGACATGACTAAATAGTAATTTGCCACGCAGGTTAATAGAACCCTGTGTCCATCTTTTTTTCTACCTACTGATTTAAACTAAGCACAAATAATAATAAAACTCCACGCTGTCGTGTAACCTATATTAAAACGAATATCTCAATATTGAAAAAACACAACCATCACAAATAAACTAAACTTGTTACGATAATCCATGCGGACAAGAAAGAAAAAGTAAAGTAAGTATAGCAAATAGCTCACACCGGGTACCGCAACAAAACAACAGGGGGCTGGGTCCAAAGAAATCCATGCTAGCTGGAAGGTCGTAGAGTGGGGTGGCTTGCACAGAAAGAAAAGGAAACCTCAAGAGAGAAAATTTATGTACAAAACCTTAAGTAAACAACATCTTATAAAAAAGGAAAACCAACTTTCAAAAAAACATTTATCTAGAACGCCCCAGAGGATTTACACAGTAAGTACTCCCTGTATGTTTGTTGTGGTTTGTTTAGCATTCTTCTTAATCTTCTTTGGGAATGAAACCACTCATAGTTTTTAAAATCTATTTTATTTACGTTTCGATCCATGACCTAGGATCGTTGTCAAAATAATAAAAACTTCAAGTTTGACATTTATGACATAAATTGAAGGTGACTTTGATTTATTTATTTATTTATCAAAGTCACCTTCAATTTATGTCATAAATGTCAAACTTAAAGTTTTTATTATTTTGACAACGATCCTAGGTCATGGATCAAAACGTAAATAAAATAGATTTTAAAAACTATGAGTGGTTTCATTCCCAAAGAAGATTAATAAGATTTACACAGTACACAAAATCTACGCAAAACAACTAGTACACTCAATTACCGCAATTTATTTTTTAACTGAAAATAAGCATTAGCAAAAACATTATGAGTCGCTTGGTTGCTAACATTTTTTTTCTTTAAAAATTAATAGAAGAAAAAAATAGTTACTTACATATTTACAGCAATCAAGGAGAACCGTATTCGGGCTGAAATAGATTTCTTCCCTTATCTGAAAAAATATTATTATGAAAAAAGCATCACACCTAAACAATTGTGTAACTTTAAATTTATATAAACAAAATTTATAGGACAGTCAGTACTGAACTATTATCTAATAAATGCTCAACCAATAACAGCTGTCACCATAACGTTTCTGACGATTGGAGAAGAGAAAGTTTAATTTCAAACCGTGACATCTCTAGTTGTGCGATGAGTAACCTTATATACTTACAGAAAAAGAATCCAAACCCTATATTTCACGAGAGAAGTCAGCAAAATGATGCAGAGACGAATTTGTTGCTTATCATTACGTTCATGTCTCAAGCTTATCACAGCGTGATCTTTAAGGTTCTGATAAGTGACCGTTGGGTCACAGCGACTTTTTGTAGTCGACATATTGGAACACATCGCACGTCATACTGGTAATTCGAATATATAGGATTATCCACTTGACTGAATAAAACAGTATCAACATGCTCATTAATTTACCTCCAACCAAAAGGTGTCGTGGTTTAATTTCAGTGTCATCTATCTTGCGTGTAGCAGGAAAAACGGATCCAATAGTCCCATGATGTTTACGATTTTACTTCATTATTTGACTAAACATTACACAAATAATACTCTTCCTTATTAAAGGAGCTAAGATGTTTATAATTTTCCACAAGCGAACTAACTGTTCCGCGATAACTCGTACAACCAACTTATAGTTTCATTCTGACAAACGGAACTATTGTCAACACTCGAAAAACCCGGTCAATGACTCCTCGGGAGAACCGGTCATAGCGTTTTTAGAACAACGCGAATGTACCTCAAATTCTATTACTTATGAACGACGCCACGTGTAAGAAAAGTTGCCAAACCTTTCGCATAAAATTATATAAAGTGTAACATCTCAATAATGTCATGTAGGATAAACAAAGCGGAAATTGAATGAATCTAAATTGTTAATAAATAGTCAGATAAGTAAGAAATGTAAGATTTAAGTAAGAACAAAAATACTCATGGGTAGGTACTGTGCGTAACAAACTCTCTTAATTCGCCAAATTCCGTGTATCTAAAAGAAAAGGAACATTTTTAATTTATTCAAGTATAATTATCCAATAGACTTGACTGGTTTATGTAAATTTCTACAAATATAATTGTGCTACTTTTTTCTAATACATTACGCTCTTACTAAGCGTGCACCAATTTGAATACTAATAAAGTATGTTTAAATAATGGAATGTACGTCAACAGAATAGCTAAAGCTAAAATTCTATCACTAACAGCTTTTAGTTCGACTACAAGGTTCAACGAACCCTTTCAATGCAAGACAAATTTTGGAGTCAGTAACCCATATATCCAACTTCTGTTGATGAAAGGTATTTACTATAGAAGCTTTCACAATGTAATGGCACCTATATCCACAAGTACTTTTGCGTTTGCGTTTCACTTTCTTCAAACCAGGTTTCAAGTTACCATTATGCAAATTACTGTAAACCGATTCATCCATCCGACGATTATGCTTGTCACTTCACTGAAAACTTGTATTCAAAGATTTGAATAAAACAATGCCCCTTCCATTATGCCATGGCTGTATTTATAAGCTATATTATTGTAGGGGATTCCAAAATTTCCTCTATTCACACGGTGTGTACATGTTGTAAAAGATGCTTATGTTTAGAACTTCCCCTAGTTTTGTGTCCGCATTTAAGACATCCATTAGGAAACATCAAATTCATAATTACCGTCCATTTCAATATCAGTACCATAGGAGTTTTTGTATTCAACACTTAATATCGATATCAGTTTTCTGTAATGTTTTTCTCGCTAAAGCTCCTTTCAATAACTTAAATTAATAAATGCTTTTCTATAGACAAATGTATGCTTAAAAACGCATTAGCATTATCGCTTTTAAATGTTTGTTGTGTACATCCTTTAATGTTGCCTTTACTTCTGCACTAGCAGAGACACAACTAACTTGGAGGATATTGCAAACTTTACAGGTTTCCTTTTTCAAAAGTTTAAAGTGCAAGTTAAATTGTTTGTAAAAATGTCTTTGTACGAAACTGTACTAACTGGTAGAGTATGTTCTTCTGTGTATGTTCTATACATTATTGCCAGACTTAAACCTTGTTGTTAACATTATGCATCTGTTTTTGCATGAAGATAATGCGATCTCCACCACAGAAATTTGTTAATATGATTAACTACCTCATCAATCTTATCTTGGGCTAATAAATTCTTTCACCTGCTGTTTCACCATGTTTATCGTTCAAATAATCTATAAATTATTTCAAGTGCAATATATACACGAAACATATATCTGAAGGGTTTTCAAAAATGTCTTTTGGCAAGCTTTAATATTGCAAAAATAATATTTACGATTCGTTTTTCGTTTCAAACATCCTTTTTTATATGTTTATGCTGTAGGAACTTCTTTTACATGCTCAGCAATATAAGCAGACCTTATTTCATGCGAGCCTAATTCCCAAAATTTTTAAACTCTGCAGATTTGATTTTGTCGTTTATATTTTCGCATTTTTTGCAAAGACACTTCTGCTCAATTAAATTTCCTTTTGTATTGTAATATGCTTTATTCTGGTTTAATTTTTTATTTCTTGATACGATTTTGGGAAGTATTTTTGTGTTTGTGCACGATTAGGTGATCAAGAGCATTTGCAGTTTCGGGATTATTTTTTAATTATTTAGTTTATCAATTATAGCTGTTGTAACAAAAAAAATCAATTTCATTATTTAGAAAATGAGTTACTACGTTATTCCTATACATATACTGGAGAACTCTGAGCTAGAAAAAACGCCATTCTCAACTGTGGAATCATATTCGGCATTGAAAGATAGATAATTATACTAGGCTCAGAATTAGATTCCACTGATAAGATTAATAATTCCTCATTCTGCAATAAATCGTTCTCTTTCATCAGAGAGGCCGCAATGCAAATGTTATTGTCTGGAAAAGTAAAATTATTTATAGCATCTAATAGGGGTGATCCGACTGAGCATTGTTCTCTAAATTAATTATTGTCATCAAGTCCATCGTCCACTAATTATCAGTAGTTATTATGCCATTGCAATCACAAACACTATCATTTTTTATATTGTAAAACAGCCTTCGAGGATAAATTCACATCTTTGGTAGCTGGCATATCTAGAGTTGGTCCTTTCGATACACTAGTTCCCGGAATTAATGTGTCCTTATTCAGTTTTGTAGCCATCACAACAAGCAGCTGTCCTCTATTCATTCTAGATATTTAAGGTATTTAGCCAAAAGAAACATTATTCCAAATTTGTTGCTTAATTGATTATTGCTTAGCATCATTCATATTATAGTTGATACTGTTATTAATATTTATTCCTGAATATTATATTTAATTGCGCTGTTTTCTTAGTTGATCATCATCCCATAGAAATATTTATTCCAGTTAGGTTGTGTGGTTGTGTATACGATTTAGATTTGTAAATTTTCCAATTGTCGTCATCGGTCTTGGTGGCGTAATTGGTAAACGCATAGTCATAGAAAGACTAAGGCTACAGGTTCAAGTCCTGTCCAAGACCTTATATTTTCCTTCTTTCAATTACTAGCTCAATTTGAAATGATCATTTGGGCTATGCATAAAAGTCTAAGTTATTATTTCATTCTAACAAATTTACATTAATTGTGTTCATCGAGTGGGAGAGAACACAATTTCACAACCGGTCGTTTGATACAGCCTTGTGATGTTTTCAGCGTGGCTACACGAATGACACCATCATTATCAGGTTGTGTTTCCATGACCTTCCCCCAAATACTAATGTGTTTCATAAACTCTCATAAACTTCCGATGATTAAAATACACTTCAGGAAGTTTCTCTAAACAACATTCTAATGATAAAAATCTTTTGAGCGCAATTGCTCTAGAGTCAACAAAAAGAGATTCTAAACTTTCAAACGGCAATAAAACTATGAATCTACCATTTTCATTGCGAGTGTAATTTTTACTAAAATCTTCCTCGTGCCTTTCTTCATCAGGCAAGTCTGATTTCTGAAGGAATATTTTCAAAATTTACGAAAATCTTGGTCGAGAAGTCCTACAAAGGCACAAAGCGAAGTATATGAAGTAGAAGGAGAAAACACCTTCCCTGATAATATCCATCCAAAGGTGGTACGAATTGCCGCCGGTTGATTGGCCTTGCCCCAGTGAGATTCATTCAAAATTATCTGGGCGAAAATATCTGTTCCCAGTAGCATTCCTATTTTTGAAGAAATGCGAAAACCTAGGTCAGCCAATTGTATACCTTTTATACGAGGCCAGGTGTTTATGATTAACAGAATTGCAGGCAAATGATTGCATGTGTTAAGAATTACAAAAACTTCAGTGTTATATTGTGGTTTTTATGCTAGACTTGGAGTAATAACACAAGATAGCTTGTTTGATACCGAGGAAAAATTCAAACCCGAACCTTGAACCACCATATTTGTTCAGGAATTCCTTAAACCTAACCATTGATGACACCTTTCGGTAATAAAACTTTCTTGGCTACAGTTGTCAATCAAAGCTCGAACCAATTGCAATTTGCCAGTTCCATTCTTTACCTAAACAATTGATGTTACCAAGAGTGTTGTCGTACGATCACACGAAGTCAAAATCAACGAATTAGTGAAAGGATTTTGCTGCACTATTGTACCTTCAATGCAAAATCTAGAAGATCAATCTTCAGTTTTTCAGAGCATGTACATTTTCGTGCAGACAACTAATTAAAATTCACAACACTTTAAGGGAGTTACTATTCGCTTTAGCGCATGTTCTAACACATTCCAATAAGTTGAAATGAGTAATCTTTTGGACTGACGATTCAAAAGAATTGAATGTTTCTTGATAATTATCTTCATGCATAAATAAATTTTTTATCAATGCGTGCCTGCTAGGATCAAACACGTCCAAGGAACAACAATTTCTGTAAGCGATTCAAGTTAATATTGTCATCAACTAATTTATGAAACATGGAATTAAACGCCTCCCAGTTAGCTATCCTGAGAAGCTCGGAATGTTTCACTCACGCAAACAAATATTGGTACCTAACGAATAACCATTTTTTTCAGTACAACCTGCGTTTGAAATTACCAGTTTACTTTCTACTAAATCTTGAATTTGCATGTCCATCGACTTAATAACTGTTAAACACAATGTAATCAGCTTTGAATATTTTAAGGAATCTTCGTCCATTAACGTGGACCTTTGCATAGTTTCAAAGTATTAGCTTATGTCCAAAAGATTTGACAATAAGATTTTCTTAAAGCAACATTAACCTTATCCATTGTAAGATCTTTGATTTCACCAATACTAGAGACAGCCTACTATCAATCATCTTGGCGTCTACCACCAATTTATCGAGTGTAGAACCCATTTTCATAAACGATATTGATCAGAATTCAACAATTAAATTAATACTGCTGATTATCACATAAAAACCTTGAACGCATTTAATTTCAATGCTCCTAAATAAATTCAAACTATTGCAGCCAATTACTACAAAATACCATCACTTATTCTAGTACAAGTTAAGGCAAAAGAACCCTAAATTAATTTTTAGCATTTTAAGAATCACAAAACTAACTTAGAAAGGATTATTTTTTAAGGTATGCTAGCTAACCAATTCTAAGCAAACTGAAACCCCAACCAAGTATTAGTACTGTAAGGTCACAAGATCTGCAATTCTTTAATCTAAACATGACATTTTAAAAGGGGGTAATCTTGTTGGAGTCAACACCACAGGCTCCCAAATGACTAAGACAAAGATAAATAATTTTTAACAAAGGAACGTGTTTTCAAGCTTTAATTTTTCAAGGATGAATTATGAACTTCACAATCTGTAGCATCTACTAGAAAACATCGAGTACCCGTTTTCTTGGAACAAATAAACAAAAAGGCGTACGAAAGCCTACCACATAAAATGAACGAATTTTTAATGATGCTGCAGTTTACAAAGCTATGTTAAATTTATTTTTTAAACGAGTAATTTTTGTTACTTGCAAACACAAACAAATACAACTAATTTGCATATGATATTACGAATGAAGGAATAATTAATAAACAAACATCCCGATGAATGACCAAATGTTTGGCATGAAGGCCATTATTAATATAATTAAACAATAATCAACGAAATATTTGCTGCACTTACCACCAATAAATAAACACCCACTTTACGAAAAATCGAAAGTGTTTAATGATACAAAGCAAGCTAATATTTGCATAGCCATAAATGAAAGAATTTGTTTGTTTCATAAAGGGAATAAACATTCATCGACTAGTTTCGATCTCTCTAGATCTCATCAGGATGAAGTGGTAGTAATAGACTAGCGATTACTCACCTGATGGCGTTCTTATTTACTCTTGCCATGTTACAGAAGTTCTTTTGAAGTTATTATTGTCTATTGTTTTTGGTTGTCCATTAAGGGTTATAAACCACTTCATCCTGATGAGATCCAGAGAGATCAAAACTAGTCGATGAATGTTTATTCCCTTTATGAAACAAACAAATTCTTTTATTTATGGCTATGCAAATATTAGCTTGCTTTGTATCATTAAACATTTTCTTTTGATTTTTCGTAAAGTGGGTGTTTATTTATACATCGTATATACTGTTCTATTTATTAAATTTGTTTTAATATCATATATATATATATATATATATATATATATATATATATTACTATGATAATAGGGTTATTTAGGGGTATATATATATATATATATATATATATATATATATATCATAAGGGTAGCACATTACTTGTAAATAATACTAAAAGCTAGAAAACTAAATAATTATATCATGAAAAGTACGTAATTCGCAAATTATGCAAAAAGCAAACATTTAACACCCTGTATAAGAATCACAATTGACTTTAATTAATGCTGGGAAGCACATCCTTCAATAATACAAACATATTCAGTAAAATAAACAACTCTGTACGCAATTAAATTCATTTAAATCAGAAAATCATTCATAAACTCTAAACAAACACGCATTAAGGGCATTAAAAGCTAGAAATCATTATTAGAACTCTGGTAAAATAAGACATGCAACAGTACAAAGAAATAACAAAGCATCTTCAAAATAAACGCACATTTAAAAGACCAATACGTTTCGAAATGCAGGATGTAAAGATGCATTTCAATTTACGTCATTATAAAAATTCGTGATTTTTAATATGAAAATAAATTCAAAACCCAAAACATTATCTTAATAAAATAAAGCCATAAGTTTGTCTACGTGAGAAGTCGACTTAAGATTTCCTACAATAACACCAAACAGACGGATAAAAGTTCATGAATTATAGAAATTCACTATATAGAACTGGTATACTATGTGACCACAGCATTGTTCCGACGAACTATTATCAATATAATACCTGAGAAAGCCCAGTGTTAAAAATATCCTATAGCATGTCTTAAACCTTGACCGTAGTACGCCAATAACCAATCCTATTAGATGGAGGTGTTGCCTTATATACCACTCAAATTTGATAACAGCCAGTCTTCTTGCAACCTGAGCACGCTCGACATCAGTATAAATTATATATTTAGGTAAAAGTGAACATAGAAAATTAAATAATTATATTAAGTGAAAGTCGTGACAGAAAAATTAGAAACTCACATAATAATGAAAAATATACAAGAAAAATTTTGCCGTTAACTGGAAAACGGCTCTAAGGAATCTAAGTAACTGGTAGAAATCTAAGTAATAAATAAGAAATCTGGAGACTCAGAAATCTGGAAAATCCGGGTGAAACTCTTGAGTAATAAGCTGAAATCTGGGAAACTCTAAGAAATAAATCCAAATTTAAATCAATCTAAAATTGCATAAAAATATTGGTTTGCATGTACGCATCGGAGCACATAACGGAGGATTGTTTTAAGCATTGAATGGGGTTTGGCCAAGCGGTATCATAAAATCAACAAGTGAATTCAACTGAAAGCAATCCAAGGTATTGGTTCACAGCACGCAGTAACAGAACAAAAAGACACGCAAGGCAAACTAGAGGTCAGAACTTTATCTAAATAGCATAAAGCAGTATTTTCTTTTGTATTGAACATTTTCTATATTTTTTATTATACCAGAATATTTATGTATTGGGTCACCAAAAATCTTTATACGTAAAAATTTACGTAAAAGGGAAAGGTCATCGTTCAAGGGTGTTTCCAAAAGAGTACGGTGTCATTTTTGCTGGCTCTAAACCAATTAGGAGCACGACTATTTTTCGCGTTTAAACCCAATGTAGTACCTCCGGGTGGAGCATTGGGGACGTGGCCGCAAGTATAGCGGCCCTAATTCAAATTATAATGGCTCTAAACCAACTAGAGGGAGCTATAATTTTGGGGATAAAAAATTGATATTATTATTATTTGATTCAGGGGTTTATTTGTCAAATAGTGAATCATACTAAGCTGTAAAGTGCATATAATTTTTTGTTGTCATACAAATCTTGGTCAATTTCGTTTTTCTCATTCAAGTAGGAAAGTATTAGATAAAAAGGGGGTAACTTCTTTGTTATCGTAACGTTGTGCACTCTGTGTGAATTAGACTGCGCTAGCCGACGCATATTTAAATTTTAGGTTGTTTACAGACACAGAGCGCTGGCGGGCAGCAGGAAACTGAAGGTTAATTACATCAGCGTGCAGCGTTATCATAGATATATATATATATATATATATATATATATATATATATATATATTGAAATTAATAAGATGAAATAATAACTTAGACTTTTTAAGTAAAGCCCAAATGATCATTTCAAATCGAGCTAGTAATTGAAAGAAGGAAAATATAAGGCCTTGGACAGGATTTGAACCTGCATCTCAGTTTTGCCGGAACTGTGCGTTAACCAAATACGCTACCGAGGCCGATGGCTATAATTGGGAAATTTACAAATCTAAATCGTGTACAGTACCATATATAAACCTAACTTTCAATTACGTTTAGCATTTTTGTCAATCATATCTGAAATTGTCAAGTTTTTGACTTATGTCAGATATAGACAGGAAGCAACACTCAAAATCACGGCTATAAGCCAAGTATTAATATATAGATATTATAAATAGTTTTTTTTACACAAGGTAAGTTGAAAGTTAGGTTTATATATGGTACTGTACACGATTTAGATTTGTAAATTTCCCAATTATAGCCATCGGCCTCGGTAGCGTATTTGGTTAACGCACAGTTCCGGCAAAACTGAGATGCAGGTTCAAATCCTGTCCAAGGCCTTATATTTTCCTTCTTTCAATTACTAGCTCGATTTGAAATGATCATTTGGGCTTTACTTAAAAAGTCTAAGTTATTATTTCATCTTATTAATTTCAATACGTAAGTATTATCAACTTACCTTGTGTAAAAAAACTATTTATAATATATATATATATATATATATATATATATATATATATATATATAAAAGTTAATGGCAAAATTATATTGGCAAGCTCCAACGAGCGGTGTGCGTGGCTTCCTATAGAAACAAATGGAAAAAAATAGAACAAAATCGAACAATCAAAGAATTTACCCAGGTACAATTTCAAACTACGTTACTAATAACATTTATCTTGAATGGTTTTCAATCACTGTCACATTCATGCGTGCGAGTTTGTTGAATCTTGACTAGTGAAAATCCGTTAGACGATGTGCAATCCGTGGAGGATTTTGAGTAATTTTACCGCCTGATGCATTTGAATTACCCTCGCAATTAATAAATGTATTCAATCAAGAAAACAATGTCACTACATCACATAAATGTACTTTTAATATCACCTCACAGTATTATATCTGTAAACAAGTATATATAAAAACTTTAAGGTTACCTAAATAACTCTCAACATCATTCCATTGTAATATAATAACATATACATGCGTTATCTAAATAAAATTTCAGGAATACAGCATTTAAGATTACATAGTTTAGTCACTTTCGCTTGGTCGCACCATTGGTTTATTTTCATATAACAATTAAATTACACCATTCACTTTGTTAACAACTTCCAATGTCCAGACTTTGTAAATCTAATAAAACAAACAATATAACCCACAATACAGATGGACATTTTACACTTTTAATGTTCAACGAAACAGGTTTCGCCCTATAACAAAAGAACAATCTACACTAACCTTATAACTGCTGGGTAATTTAATTAAGATCATCCATCTCACCAGCTGGAAGCTACAATAGAAAGGATTACACAATTTCCCATCAAAGTGGTATGGACTAACCGGCAACGTTTAGATATTGGGCATTGTCGATTTATCTGCGGATTCACCATATTGAACACTCGGTTGCTACTTCCTAACCAATAGAGTTCTTCAACTTCCTGTTTCTATGCCTTTCACGTCTTTCGTTTATTCGTTCGCCAGTAATTCATAGATTTCTAGTGGTTGTCTAGCTATGTCACTTCTCCCTCTCTGCTTGTGTTTATGTGATGGTATGTCATTGACTGGTCTGCTTATTGAGTTTATGGAAAGAAACACGTGATTCTGACATAAACCATATGACTCTATCACAAAAACTAAGTGTCCATGACTTGAATTTTTTTAATCAATCTTAGCAACGACATTGGAAATATTCTTACTCTGTATGGAATAATATAATTACTTATCTGTAACTTAATCTTCGTAAATCTTACCAAATCATCTGTGTTACAATGATATTTTTTTTAATACCTTGTTTGGAAGTTATATTGTAACTATAGCAGTAATTATTTCAATGTATTATTAACTGGAATTGTTGCTAATGAAAATATACAAAAGCTTTCTTAATTTTATGCAAATAATGCCTAATATTAAAATGTTTTCCTTTTTATGGATTTTAAATAAGTTACAGATCTGAATTATTAAAATTTGTATAAAATGAAGCGTTTGTGGTTGTTGACCTCTATGACAAATTTCCTGTAATTGAATTAAAAAGTTATTGAAACATGCTTAATGAACATTATTATTCATGAAATCAAAATATAAAGAGTACATCAATATTGAAACCGTTTTAGGTTGATATTTCCTCTTTTTCTTCAGGTTTCTATTTAACGTACGCCAAAGATCTGATCTAATCTAATTTATGGAAAGTTGAAATAATATTTTTACAAATATTTATCAGAGTACTGGTTAACGACATGGTAGAATTTTATTAAGTACCCAACATGATTTGATAGATTGCGCAGAAATACCATATCAGTGGCATAGTTGAATTATTATGGAGATTGTTAGGGAAGTACGTTTTATAAATACTCTCACATACAAACGTATTTTTTATTAGTTCCCGATCAGAGCAGAGTAATCGATTGAAATTAGTGGCGTGATACGTAGTTATCGAATGCTGATAGTATAAATGAAAGAAATGGTAACCAAGTCTAAACAGACACAAGGTAATTTCTAATTGGTTGATGACAAACTAGATGCCACTGATACCTGAAAACTACAATTCCTAATTATATGTAGTGAACTCTTTGTTACGTTCAATTCCTGAATTTGCATATTTCCAATACCCTTCATTGATAAATTATTACCAGTTTAAATAAATATCCTAATTCGCTCTTTTTGACTATTTTCAAAGTTATACCTATTATAGATACGATGAACGTAACAAATCCCCCTCAGCACATTAACCTATCAGTTTATTCATAAAGCAGTTTGGTTTCTCTATTAATATTAATTCCTTATAACCTATACTACAATTTAGTATACAAATTATCGTCTTTATCAACGCCTGGTAATTTCTTGTTTTAACGGGATTACCTTGTTATAATAGTAGAGATTCTTAATTGTTCTGTTGGGAATTAATTCATTTTTACTTTGTACTTTATCACAAAGTTGAACAGTTACCTCCCCCTGGTCCTATCGCTCCTAGGGCCAAACCATCCTATCCCTGGCAAGTCATTTCCTGCGACATAGTAGGTCCTCTTCCTCGTTCCACTCATGGTCATTCCTATACCCTTGTAGTGGTTGATTACTTTACTAAGTTTCCTTTGTTATTTCCTATGCGTAGTGCCACTGCAGTATCAGTATCCAAAATCCTTGAAGACCAAGTCTTCCTACTTTTTGGCATTCCCCAATACATTATCACAGATATTGGTGTGCAATTCCGTAGTCGTCAGTTCATCTCCTTGTGTGCCCGTTATCATTCCAAAATCCTTTTCACCACCCGTGTGGGTCCGAGAATAGAATAGTCCCATGGTACGACCTGCCTGTCGTAAGAGGCGACTACAGCGGTCAAACACACACACATGCACTCTATACATGCATAACACGCACACACACACCCTTTCTTCCCCCACACATACACATACATGCATGCACACGCTCACTCACACCTACTCATATATAACTACACTGGGATTCTGTTTTATTTTCTTTTGTACGATTTTAGTTTTTTTTTGGGTTTTGTACTTGTGTTGGTGTTATTCTTTTTGATTTTTTTCTTATTTTCTCGTTCCTTTCGTTCCACTTTCCTTTCCCAATCCTTTTGCTGGCCTGCTTTGCTGTCGGTCCCTGGTCCGATTGTGTTTCGTCCATCTGCTCCTCCGGTAGGTGCTTTCTAGTCCGTTTTTCTTTCTTCGGAAGCCACGACTCAGTCGACTCTAGGACTAGTTAGCTGTTCTTTTCTTTGGTTCTTCAGTTACGATTCTTGGTTACCACAGTTGGTAGCACATCGTTTCTTTTACCAGCGTTCCTCCTCTCTTCCTCTCATTCTCCCTTGTTGTTCCTTTACATCCTTGAGGCTTGACCTTTGGGTCGTTTTGGTTGGCACTCTTGGTTTTCTTCTTCGTTCCTTTTTTTCTTTGGAGGTTGATAACCTTACTGTTTCTTTTGAGAAACATCCGTCCGTTGACGACTCCGCAGTGCTGAGGCCGTTCCACCTTAGTCCATCTTGATTACTTATTACCTGTCTTCCCTTCTTTTATTCTCTTCTTCTTCTTTCTCCCTTTCTATTATTGGCGCTTCGAGCCGGACAAGAATTCGTTTTTTACTGATTAGAGTTATAACAAATGCTTGGTATCTATAATAGGTACAACTTTGAAAATATTTAAACTGGTAATAATTTATCAATGAAGGGCATTGGAAAGATGCAAATTCAGGAATTGAACGTAACATCTTCCAAACTGATTTTTGTTTTATGCACGATGCTGGGTTCTTCTTAAAGTGAAATACTTCTAGTAGCTTGCTAACATAAATGCAGAATGTAATTACATAGTTTCCACAAATACTTATCCTTAATATGTACATACATTCTTATCTGTAATTATAGTAATTATGTTATATAGTGAAACATCAAATGCATATATTGCAATAACTTCACCTGATAGAAAAAATCTAAAGTCAAATTTGAATTTAGGAGGAATAGTCACATACATTATAATTTGAATAAGGGTCGCTATACTTGCGACCATGTCCCCAATGCTCCACCCGAAGGTACTACATTGGGTAATAGTCACGTATAGGTTACCTAGTTCCGTTAGAGTTGCAGAAATTCTGCTGATCAGTGTAATTGTATTGGTATTAGATTATTAATAAATTATGGTTAGACCTTCTTAAATAACACTGGACATTAACGTAAATGTTCATACAAAATTGTAGTATACAATAAATTAGTCACATTACCTATTTATGAAAACCTTATATTAATTCTAGGTATATAGACAAACATTTTTGGTCATGCTTATTGAAATAATCTCAATCGGAGATGTCAATGTTGTACTAGTTGTCATTTCTTTAATATTGTATATTATATAAAACCATTTCACAATATTCAAGTAAATAATGCTGAAAATAACTTGATTAACCTTCTTGTTTCAAAGGAATTGTCTATGTAATTGTTTAATAATTATTATGAATACACCTTAACGATAATGCTTATATTATTAATGAATTTAAGTTTACCAGATCTTGATCTTCATAAAACTAGAACGTGTTAAATTGACGTTGTTTCTGAATTTATTTTGCTCTATGAAAGCAAATATACTTTTAGAAGTATATAACTTCTGACACTTCTACTAAATACTTATCCCCCTACCCTGAAAGGCCTTTAAATTCTTTTTGTCTATGTAAGACTTTGAGTGCCAACCCACCCGAAAGACACAAATGTAGCCTATGCAGAAGATGGGTGTTCCAAGCGACAGTTTAATGGTTATCACTGTTGTTATTATAAAAATGATCTACCCCTAATTTGACCAAATAAGTGTTTAGCTAAAAAAAACTTAAGATTAACAATGATGCAACTTCATCAAGAATTAACCCATGTAAATTTTACTTGCTACTTTCCTTCTATAATAATGAGCTTTTATATTTGAGAATTCGATATAATGTGCTTTAAATTTACATAAGCATGAACAAACATGAATAGCCCTTCTTCTTAGTTTAATTTTTTTCAAACAACATTGTTTCCTTCAAAGTAGTTCCATACAGTAGCTACACACCAGTGGAGTCGTCGTTCCATTTCATGTTAGTAGCGCTGATAGGCCTCAACTGATAGGGTCTTTGACATGTCGGTTACATTTTTGGAATGTTTTCGTGTCCCCAAATGATGTCCTTTTAAGACATTTTTCAATTTCGGAAAAAGAAAGAAGTCACAAGGACTCAGATCAGGTGAATAGAGGGGCTGTGGAACAATAGGAATGCCTTTTGAAGTCAAAAATTCCACGATGGAAGTGGTCGTGTGACATGGGGCATGGTCATTATGTAGCATCCACTTGTCTGCAATATCCCATCTCACTCGATTCACTCCTTTCCTGAACCTTTCAGGGACATCTTTGTAAAACACTTCGTTGACAGTTGTCCTGGAGGGACAAATTCTGTATGCACAATAAGACTACTGCCAAAAAAAGCAAATCAGCATTGTTTTGATCTTGGATTTGTTCATTTGAGCTTTTTTTGGTTGTGGAGATGTCACAGTGTGCCACTCCGCACTTTGCTTTGTCTCTGGATCGTACTCAAAAATCCAGGATTCGTCACCTGTGATCACACAACTGAACCATTAGGGACCATTGGCAATTCTCTCAAGAAGATCAACGCACACATTTCTTCAATTGTCCTTCTGCTCAGTTGAGGTTTTTGACACCATTTTCGCACAAATCTTTCGCATTTGCAAATTTTTGGTCAAAACTTGGTGTACGGTGAAAGTGTTTAAGTTTAACAGGTCACCCATCATCCTTATTGTTAAAAGTCGATCTGATTTCACAACAGCACGCACACGTTCAACGTTTTCGTCAGTTTTTGACGTTCAAGATCTCCCTAAGCAAGGTTCATCTTCAATGTGTTCTCAGCCTTACAAAAATTATTTTATGTCAACAAAAAACGTGTACTCTTGATAAGGAATGTTCCCAATGGCCTGTTTTAACTTTTCAAATGTCACACTGATGCATTTCCCAAGTTTAACGCAAAAACTAATGGCATGATGTTGCTCTAAATTACGCTGTTCCATTTTCGTAACCCACGACAAAAACACAACTTCACTAATAGCACTCTCGAAAATTACATGCTGCCTGTACAGAGCTAAAACGCAGAGTGAGCATCTGGAAAAGATGAATACACAGGTCTAGACAAGTACAACAAGTAGAACAACACAGGTCACAGTATTGTCCGTCTCGTTATTTTGCTCACAAACCTCGTATATTACAATCAATTCCAGTTAATACAACAAACAGCATGTAATGGTTACAATCAAGAAAACAAGAAAGTCGATTAACTTGCAGTTTTTGTTTTATTCTCTCAGACATTCTAAGTAGGACTCGTCACAGGTAAAAATCCAACCTGTAGTGGTTGATAAAATCTACCAACACTGGTCACTTTCCAACGATTCTGGTAATCACACCTATGTTCTTCATGCCTGAAAGCCCTTTTTTAAGTAACAGCCTCAAGGTTTGGCTCTCGTCATGTTAACTTCGTGTATCTGGTTTCCTAACGTGATCGAGTTCGAGAGCTTGCCGTCTGTTGGCTAATAACGCTCTGATACCTCCCTTTTATTATCGATCAGGTTTAATATTTTTCATCCCATGTTTTACATGTTGTTTTTAGTTCTCGCGTTTTATGTCTCAACTATCCTATTTTCGAGATCAATGTCGTTATGTCCGTTGAACACTTACTTTATTACGACGCTTTCACATTTAATACCAAAAGCTATATCATCGTTAACCGTTCGCAAAGCATTAATTCTATGGCTGGTTTAATGAGTATGTGGTTATTGGGGTGTTTCCATGATTACTGTTCTTTGAACCCGTGTGAATGTGTTCAAATAACGTTATGATGATGGTGATTTCCTAATGTTTGATAAGCAAATCATAATAAATAAGTTACGTTTGTAGTTAATTAATAAACAGTTTGAACGCTAACTTTATACATAACGATAACTTCTTTGTGAATGTTGCAACTGAGTAGAGTAGGTGATTAATACCAACCTTCATTAAAAATTAACCAATACCACTACAATAGTATCTTAAAACAAACAATTCTAGAATTAGCATGTGTCATTGAAGTGTTACATATAAATGCAATCTGTATAACATTGGTTCTGCATCTTCACCTGATCCTACATTGAAAAATTAGCCTAGTATTAAATACATTTTAAATGAACCTAGAAGTAATTTTACTTGTGAAATAATTATATAAATGTAAACAAGTTACCTACATATTCGGGGATTCCCCTAAATACTCAATGCTCAGTAATTTGGTACTTGGTATACGTAGAACCCAAAAAGCTTTGTATGTACAGGGTTTATCAGAGTTTGAAATATTTACCCTCAATTATATTATATACATTATAACACGTAAACGAAATATTGAACGAAAATTTTAAGAATTCCAAGTGCAATGTGATATTGTAGAAATTGAAAATTTTAGTTTTACTTTATATCTTTAAATATTTTTAAAATGTTATAATATACAATATATTTTATGAAATGTGTATTAAATGTATTTTGTTGTAAATAATATAAGTCTATTATACATAATTATATAAGGAAAATATCAAGAAATAAATGTTTGGTGTAAACTGGTAAACCGAAAAAGTATTTTACTATTTATCCATATCAAGCACCTTTGTAATTCGCTCTTTATCTGTTGGCTGTAATGATGTATTAGAAGTCAGCTCATGTCCTAAGATTTTATTCGTATTCTTTATATATTGCTCTATAATTTCCTCCAATGTTTTATCAGCATCCAATACTAAGACAGGCACTGTGTTTATACTTTCATCGTCAGACATCAACCACCGCTCATGACTCTCATGTAATTGCTCTAAATACTCAAGCTGCACACTCGCTTCCTCTGGTCGATGGCGCTTTTTCATCCTTTCATAAACCACGTTTGGTGAACTTCTAAGATATACTGAAATAGAAATAAGTTCTTTAAATTTAAAACATTATGGAACTTTATTATAGATAACTGTAATTTATATCACAGTTTAGACTACAAAATCACCTATATACATTTAAGTACATTACAGCAAGCACAAGAAACTATATTAAAAGCATATATTTGTATTTATTAACCTTTTGAGCCCCGTGACATACACTGCATACGTTGTTGGTAATCGGACGCTAACGACCAAGACGTACACTGTGTATGTCGTCACTCTAAAAACACTTACATCTTTACTTTTTTCTATACCCTTCTGGCTATACACATAGTTGGCTTCTACCCTACATGTGATTTTCCAATGCTCCACCCAAAGGTACTACATTGGTCAGGAAGCGAGTTTTTTTTTTTACCTAAAAAGTTTTGAATTTTGCCAAACACTTGTTGTTCCAAGCAAGATAAGGATCTTTAACATGCGTGACAACACACACACACGGGACCTCCATTTTACCTCTCGTCCGAACGAGTGCATATTTTAGTGAAAAATACTGACCTAACATTTTTCAAGTGGACCTTGTCGGGATTCAAACCCGGGACCTTGGGCATAGTAGTCACATGCATACCAACTACGCCACGGAACCATCTATTTGGTTTCTACCTTACATGTGATTTTCTAATGCTCCACCCGAAGGTATTACATTGGCCAGGAAGCAAGTTTTTTTTACCTAAAAAATTTTGAATTTTGCCGAACCCATGCTGTTCCAAGAAAGGTAAGGATCTTTAACGAGCGTGACAACACTCACACACGGAACCTCCATTTTACCTCTCATCCGAACATGAGTGTATTTTTGTGAAAAATGCTCGCCTAACATTAATTGGTTTCTACCTTACATGTGATTTTTCCAATGCTCCACCCGAAGGTACTACATTGGCCAGGAAGCGAGTTTTTTTTACCTGGAAAATTTGGAATTTTGCCAAACCCTTGCTGTTCCAAGCAAGGTAGGGATCTTTAACGTGCGTGACAACACTCACACACGGGACCTCCATTTTACCTCTCATCCGAACGAGGGTGTATTTTTGTGAAAAATGCACGCCTAACATTTTTCAAGCGGACTGTGTCGGGATTCAAACCCAGGACCTTGGGCGTAGCAGTCACACACATACCACTACGCCACGGAGCCGCCAGTAGGTTTCTACCGTTCATTTACATTTCCAATGCTCCACCCGAAGGTACTACATTGGCCAGGAGGCGAGTTTTTTGTTGCCTGGAAATTTAGAATTTTGCCGAACCCTTGCCGTTCCAGGCAAGGTAGGGATCTTTAACGTGCGTGACAACACTCACACACGGGACCTCCATTTAACCTCTCATCCGAACGAGGGCGTAATATTTGTGAAAAATGCTCACCTGCCATTTTTCAAGCAGTCGGCCGTGTCGGGATTTGAACCCGGGACCTTGGGATCCGTAGTCTTACGTTTACTACATTGATCCACGGCGACGCCTAGTAGTTGGTTTCTACCACTAAATATGCTACAATAAAGGGATAGGTTGTAACGTTTTATTTTAAAACATTCAGAAGTAAAATTTCTTAATTTAGAAGGTAGGGACTTTACTTGTGAAACCCTGGGATTAGAAACGTTCACACGAATCCCGGCGCCAGGCTTATCAGGACAAACGTTGATGCCGACGCAGGTATGCGGCATGAGAAAGCGTTTACCTTCCCATGAACACCAGCACAAGGCATCAACCTCGGTTCGTGGGAGAAGACATAAATAGCTAGGACCATCAATTATTCAAAGAACTCTTGATCTTATCGCCACAGATACCGCTTCGATAAGATATCATACCAGCAGTGCTAACACGAGTGTTGTCACCCCCACCTACCTTACCTTTCCTGTAACATCTCGCAAGAGGAGCTCCACCTTCGAAAGCAACAGGAACTTTTAACATCAGCACCAAGCAGAATGAACCGTGCCACCCTGAGAATAAGAGCAGTACGATAAAACCAGGGTAAGTGCTTTAATATTTTTAAATCGTTTACCATGAATTTATTGTTAGAAGGGAGCGTTTAATCATAATTAAATTGAAATTGCGTTCGTTATAAGGTAGGAGACTAATGTCGATGCAAAGGTTGCACTTCATGTTCTGTTTAGTGGGCAGTGGACAGATGTCATGCTACATGCCAAAAGGCGATGCACAAAGTGATTTTAGTAATTAATTATTGTAGGGGGTTTCTGTATAATTAATTTAGGGATATTACACATGTTTGCGTAATAATTAGAAAATAACTTGTGTAAATGATCTTCGGGGTTTTTCAAGAATGGCCCTTTATTATCATGTATTTTTGTGGTGGGGACAGTTCTCACGGTTCGTAATACTTTTGTCATTTGTAACGCGAAGTGTTATGCAAGACCTGAATTGGATGGGAAACACATAGTACTTAATCTTGAACGAACTAACTTGTTTATGGAAACACACTGTAGAATCTTAAATTCATGCAAAACAGTGTTTAAAAACCCAGACTTGTAATTTAAATCCATATTTTTATTCAAATTATACTAAAAACCATAAAGTTAATCGTTTTATTTCTACAAATACATAGGGAAACTCGAAAAAAGGGTTATAAATTATTTTATAGTCACAGGAATGTAAGTGAACCAACTCGAACCACAGGAGTACCCAGTGAAAGATGTTTCGGTAAGCTTTAGCTTTATGAAATGATTGGCAGAGACCATAAAGGTTGGTATGACATTCTAAGACACACTATTGCAACGTGGAAGGCAACGGGAAACCACCACATTACCTCCCAAGTACACAGCGTACTTAAATTGTAAGTAGCATGAAGGCATCCTCTGGAGTAAAGGATTTCGAAGTTAAAATAGTCACCCATTCTGATCTCCGGGAAGGGAACTGTTAATTAAATAACAAACCAAAATAAACCAACTTAATAAATTATATTATAAAACAGACATAATTATAATTGTTTAACATCACAAAACAGCAGGCCACCGGATCAGCCATCATGACATACACATCTTGACTACCAATGACAATATTCCACAACTATAGAATGAATGTCATTGACCAATAAAGTGCGCCAAAGTTTAAATTCAAATTATAAACTGATTTATAATGCTAACTGTAAGAACGAGAATAATACATTTAATAATTACTTAACAATTTCCACCTTTCTCGTTGTCACCCTAAACCCTAACAAAATTAAAATAATTCCTTCAAAAACATTTTTAAACATACATGTCCAACCAGTTTTGAGACGGAAACCTAATGACGAAAAAATAAGTGCAGATAAATCTGATGACTATTATAAATAACTACAGATGTTGGTTGTGAAATATCTACAACTAATGTTGACTGTGCGAAAAGATATATTGGAAAAAATATTAAATCGGCAAATGTTCAAGTGCTGGGGGGACTTGGCAGCCACAGGCTGCTTACCCCCTTCATGACCACTGAATGTCGGAGAAATAAGGTTTATAATTGTAAAACAATAGAAGAGGAACAAACTGCATTAACAAGATGATGAAAGACAAAAAACATAGAAACAAGAAGAAAATTGTTGAAAGCATAGATGTGGAGCACAGCACAGTATGCCTATGAAATACGGGCAGTAGGAAAAGCAATAACAGCCTCTTGGAATGTTGTGCTTCAGATGTATGAGGATGATAGCATGGACAGACAAAGTTAATAACAAATATGTTATAAAAATATTAGGGGAACAATGACATCTGTGGAAAAATAGGAGAATTAGAAGGGCAGAATACGTTCCAATGCATTTTTGGGGAATAGTGTAGGATATATTACAAGCAGAGATAGGAAAAAGGAGGTAGATGTACACCTAGATCAGATAGTGATAGATGCAGACTGTGCAAATTTCAAGGAAATGTGTAGGTTAATTCAGAATAGGCAACAATGAGGGTACACGTCTAACCAGTTTCAGGACTGAAGATCTAATGATGATGAGACAAAAAATTAGGCAATATGAGGCAACATCTACCAAGATATTGGCAAGGTACAAATTAGTCCTCAAACAAATAGAGAAGTCTTTTTTACAAATAATTCAAACAATCTTTTTAATAATGTTCAAATTCGATAGTTATTAGCAAAATTTCAAAGAAGTATTTAGTAAGTACATTAAAAACAATTATATTGTAGTTAAATGCAAGTTAAGTTCCTAAAGTTAAATAATGCACAAACAACGAAATAATTTTAAGTCAGATTCTATGAAAGAAAATAGTGAGAATGAACAATATTTCTTAGGCTTATCTCTAAAATCATCAAAGATATCGGAAGAAAATTCCCTACTGCTGCAACAGTAAACGTCAACTGTTCTCTAAAGGGCACTGTGTGATCGGCACAATGAAAATCCCCAAACAGAACGCATTGATTCTAACATCAACTAAGACAGTTCCTGAACTTACGCAAAAATCAAATGTTAAAGACAAACCCAGAATTTTAGTAAACTAATTATTCCAATCAAAAATAGTCCCATACAGCTGAAAGTCCTTAAGATGCCAATGGCCCCGAGACTTACCCTGCATGTCTTCTAGTTCATAGACCAACGAACTAACAACTCTCGTAATTTTACACAAAATAAACTTGGGAGAAAGCTTAGCAACAAATTTCTTTCTAGCGTCAGATAATACGTGATTCTTCTTACCTAATGCATAAGACACATTATGCTTTTGCAAATCATAGTGACACTTACTTTTCTCATACACTTTATACAAATGAAGACGAACTTCAGAAAAACTATTAGGTAATTCTTCTTGGTGTTTATCCCAGCGAAATTTTTCATCAATCTCTAGTACATCAGTATCGTCAGGACGCGGTCCATAAAATGTACAGTCTACAGTTATATAGTGACCAAACACCAAAAAGGAAGGTGAAAATTGAGAAACGCCGTGCTTAGAACTACAGATAGCCTGTGCAATTTGAAAAATATTTTCATCCCGTCATGTTTATTCTCAATATGGGAAAAAATAGCAGTTGCCATTACACGGTTCACACGCTCGGTCGGATTAATTTGTGGGTGGTATCTGGCATTGAACCACACTTTTTGCACCTTGTACTGAGTCATATAGCTTTGGAATTCTCTCAAGATAAACTGCATTCCATTATCGCACATAACAATTTGAGAAACACCATAAATGAGGAAGACATTTTATAATCGAAGCAACAGTAGCCTTGGCCAATAGTTGGACTAGTACAAATTTCTAAAACCAGTCAGTTACCACTAACAAGTGCTGGTTACCTCTCTCTGACCTAGAAAATGGTCCCATCAAATCAAGTGAAATCAGTTGAAAAAGGTAAGATACATTTCTATGTCCCTTTAAACCTGGATGTGATTCCTGATGACTTTTCTGTGCACCTCACACAAGACAATTTTCAGTATAAGTACAGATAAAATGACTCACATTGGGCCAATAACAAAGTTCGAAAATTTTCGCAAAAGTTTTCGATATGCCTAAATGGGCACAGGAAGGTTCATCGTGAAACATTTTCAACACCTCTTCTCTATTACCAGTAAATATCACTAATTTCCAATCAGATAAATTTAAATTTTTAGATATATTCGAAGGCACAAACTTGTACAAACGATCCCCTTCAACACAAAAATTAGGAAAACAGTTGAGTTTTTCAGCCACTTTCAAAAGCATGTCTAAATACCAGGCATCAGGAATGAGTTGAGGTATATTTCAGGCATCAATATCTCTAGATAAAAATCAGGTACAATATTAAGTTTGCCGGAACGCTGTTTAACACGTCAAGCTCCGCGTAGCATTTAACTAAGCCTCACTATACTAAATAAGAAACATTACATCAACTAATTTATTAAGACAACGTAATACTAAAATTCTTGAAACACAAGTTTGTATTCTTAAATTCTAAATACCCTAACTTAATTTAGTAAGACGGTAATGTACCGTACGTCAAGGACAACACAACCATTCTTATTCAAGTTAAAAGCGAAACAATAAAGTAAACCCAGCACGTCGACTGTTAAGTAAATGTTGCAGATATGAAGGCTGGAATGTGATGTCAACGCAAATAAAAGATGAGTAATTCAGATAACATAGATTTCATTAATTTTCACGAATTGTTCAATACACAAACATACAGACAGTTATAGGTAATAATACATACCCTTACTCAGGGCCGCGCCAAGGCTATATAGCGCCCTGGGGCAAAAGCATTAAGGCGCCTTTTTATTGTAGGAGAATTTTTTTAATGGAGTAGAGTAGGAGCGTGTTGCTTGCATCTTAGCTTCTCTTACATTATTTAATTTTTTCAAAAAATTGTGCCTTTGTAACAAAGGTTTTGTTCTTTACTCTGTACATTATTTTCAAAAATTTATAAAATTGCCTGGCTAGGGACAAATATAAATAAGTACCTAGAACTAAAAATTTTTCATAATTTGAAATAAAAGTCGTATATCGTTTTATACTATACATAAACTTTATAATAAGATAAACGCTAAAATGTATTATCACAAAAATATTTTTAAGTAGTACCACCAAAAAGTAACGATCGACATATTAAAAAAACAAAATATAAACTTATAAACATTTTAATCAAAAATATATCTTACATTTTTATAATATTTTTTAAATTATACATAGCTAGAGTGTATATATAATAGCATAGTAGTAGTAGCATTGCACTAAACTAAACGAACTTGACTTTGTGTGCTTTATTTTTTGCAAATTTATTTATCAATTCTTCAGTTCAGATTCAATTGAAATAATAGCAAGATTTGCCAGTCTTTCCTGAGCCATACTGAATCTTAGATAGTTTTTTATCATTTTTAATTTTGAAAACGAACGTTCTGCTGTGGCGACAGATACTGGCATAGTTAACAAAATTCGTAAAGCCACATAAGTGTTTGGAAAGGATTGTTTCAAATTATTATTAATAATGTAATTTAAAGTTTCTGTAGGAGTGGAAGTGTTCAGTTCACTTAAATTAATAAACTGTAATTCGTGTAGGAGTTCTACACCACTTATACGTTCATTGAGATTTAGATCAGTTAATACTATTTCAAGGTCTGTACATAACTTTAACTGCTCCTGTTTAGAATATTTGGACAAATTGGAAATGTCCCACAAAAAGTTAAAATGATTTGAATAAGCTGATAATAATTGAAATCTTTCATTTACAGATTCTATAGTTATATCTAACATATTAAAAAAAGAATTTACTTTAAACTTTAATTTTTCATCTTCAGTGGGTTCATCATCGTGTTCGTAACTGAATTGTTTCTTAACTTTTCTCACCCTCAAGCCATCCTTTTTTTTAAATTTAAAATCAACGTCTAATGAATCAGCTATTTCACGAGCATCGACTAACAAGTCGTTGAATCCTTTATCTGATCTGTATTCTGTTAACCAATTAACTAAAGTTTTTAAATTAGCACAGGCCTCTGCTATATTAAAATCCTCAGTTTGTAAAAGTTTACTTACAATATTGACTTTATTTAAAATATTATACCATAAAATCAACATACATATAAACTCAACATTTTTTATTTTTTTGGCAAGCGATGATGCCGTATTTTTTGAATTATTGTCAAAAGCTTTATTTCCTTCACTAGAGATTTCAAATAGAGCATCGTATATTTCTCCAAGCTGATATCTTAAAGGAGTTAAAGCATCAACTCTACTAGACCATCTTGTATCAGATAAGGGTTTTAAGGTTAAATTTGATATATTTGTTTTTAAGACTGACCAACGGCTAAGTTGAAGCGGAAAAAAAATTATAAAATTCCTGTACTATAGAAAAAAAATGTACACTTGAAATATTTGATTTTGCGGCATTGTTCACGACAAGGTTTAAACTATGGTTGCAACAAGGCACAAAGAATACTCTTGGATTTATATTAAGAATTTTTTTTTTGTAATCCATTATGTTTACCGCGCATGTTTGCACCAATGTCATATCCTTGGCCGCGTAAATTATAAATATCTAAACCATTTTTTTTCCAATGTTTCTATTAAGAAATTTTTCAAACCCTCACCTGTACAATCATTTATAGGGCAAAAAGTTAAGAAATGTTCTTCGACGACAATTTTATTTTTTTCTGAATTAACGAATCTAACACATACTGATACTTTTTCTTGATGACTAGAATCCGGGGTACAATCAAGTACAATCGAAAAATATTTAGCTGTTTTAATCATGCCTAAAATTTTTAATTTAAGATTTTCTCCTATTAAATTAATTATTTCGTTTTGAATTTTGTCCCCAAGATAATGAGGCATTTTTATCTTTTCCTGCATTTGGATCCTTCTCGTGTGCTCAGATATTATAGGATCAAATTTTGCTAACATTTCAATGCATTTTAGAAAACTGCCATTATTTTTTTCAAACAGTTTGCTATTGGTACCACGTAAAGCCAAGTTTTGCTTAGCAAGAAATTGAATAATATAAAAAATGCGGTCGATAACTCCATGCCAATATTTTGTTTCTATATTAATTAAATTTTGAGCCGCAGAATCAATAGTTGCCATTTTTTTAAGCGAGTGAAACATTCTGTTTTTTTCTGTTGAATATAAAAGCCACTCCCGTTCGACTTTTTCATTATTAGACAAAATTCGTGAATAATATTTATTCGAAAACCTTCGGCCTGATATTTTATCATTGGGATAATTTATACAATTTTTACTTCGATAATGAGTAAGCCCGTTTTCAATTAATATTTGTACATCTCTAGAAGACAATATTTTTGGCCACAAACCTGGATCTTGAGGAAGTTGTGTATCGTCCACTTCCGCAGAAACTACGTCTTCGTCTTCCTCAACTTCGTCTGTAGATGTTGATGGAATCTCTTGTAGTTTAGACTCCTCCCGGTCCTCTCTCGAAGTCGATGGAAGATCTGCATCTGTTTGTATATTTGTGCTTGAAGGTGAAGGAAAAAATAGCGTAATTTTGGAATTCGTCTTCTCCAGTTCTTTTTCCAGCTTTCTTTTTTTCATCAAATTTCGATATCCTGAAGGCTTTTTTTTTCTTTATTAAACATCTATAATAAATTAAAATAGACTATTACAGAATTGATATTCCGCTAGATACGCCAATCTTAAAATTTATTTATTATTTTTGTATTCATATCGGCAACAATATACAATTTACGAAATTTTGAAATTATGAAGTAGCGATTTTGGACACCCTGTATTTCAAAAACTAACTGTTAAACTTACAGCTTTGTCGCAATGGACACCTTGATTCATTAATAGGTCAAATTCTACAACATATCAAAATTTCGTCAAATTCTGACCGAAGGGTATTTATTTTCCATTTAAAACGTGCCCTCTCTATCTAATTGTAAAGTAAAGTTAGAAACTTACCTTTTACCTTGAATCCTCTAATAATGTATAATATCGAAGAACACAACTTTTTTAATTCAGGTGCACAATTTACAGTCTTTACAACACTTCGATACCCAATGTTAAATAAATTGTTTTTAAAAGCACGGCGGTATTTATAAAGATTCAAGACTCAAGATTCAACAGGAAGGAATGAACGGGAAAACTTGCAGAAACAAGAATAAACTCGCTCTCTGTGTTCTAGTCAACATATAGGGATGAGCAAGAACGCTGTTATGGCAAAACATCGATAACCAATAATTATCGAATACATAAACATAATAAAAATAAAATTGTGCAACTAGTGCAACGTCGCGATATTGGAGTGTTGCCCTAATATTGTAGATCATCATCGGTTGAGAACATCTAATACAAAACATCGATGTTCCAATAATTAATGGAATTTAATTAGTTATTCATAGCGAATGCGCGCGTAAACATACAGGGGACCTTTGGGAAGTCTCGTGTCTCAAACAAAAATAAGAATTTTGGTAAGTTTTAAATATTACCATGAGGCGCCTCACGGTGCCTTTGGACTCTTGGCGCCGTGGGTTTTTGCCCTTGTTGTCCTTATGGACGGCGCGGCCGTGCCCTTACTATGTAATGGCTGCTTCTCTCGTAGTCACCACTAGACCACGTTACAGCACGAAGTCGTAAGACAAAGTAATGACACAAAAGTGGTGCAAATTCAATACACCGCAACACCTCGCTTCTTCATTGTCGATCAGGTGGATTCGTTTATTTTGCAGTAAGCGCTTCTCGCATATATAACAGGAGAGGGCGTTATTAGTATTAAATGTAGTATTTTATTAAATTAGAACTTCATGTTTTAAGGGTTGCTGGCGAACTGTATTATACACAGACGTACTGTAACAAGCGATAGTAAAGTTCCTTTTTTTAAGATACTCCGTTCTCATCAACTATAATAACCCCCACCATTTCAGCCGAACGTGCTAACCACAGCAACATACTTTTAGCCTGGGAACACAAACATATGCGGTTTATATACCATTACTGGGTTAATGTCCTGGAATTCATAGGAACCATATTCGTGTAACTTAAATTAAGGATGGAAAAAAATTTCCTCATGCTGAGTTTAAAAATTTCTTAAAATTAAATATTAAAATAAAAAGTAAAGCCAAAAAAGCACGACAAGTGATATACAAATTTGGCATGAATCTAGGTGTTAGAAAGGACAGTTGAAAGCCTAAGTTTTGAGCATAAAGAAAACATAAAAAGCCAACACAAAACTATTTCAAAAAATTCAATTTGGTTTCTTCGGTTCAGAAAAATAATAAAACCTACCTTTCAAAAATTTATGGAAAAATCTTAAATCTTGTTCAAGAAAATTAATTCAGAGTTCATACTAAAATAATCTTTATATCTATTACCTATCAGATCCAGGTTAATATCACAGTTGTATTTTGCCCATTTAAACCAGTCGTTGATGATGCTATAATCCACTTCATTTAATGCTCCACTTCTAAATGCTTGTTCTACAAAGCAATACCTATTATTCTGAATTGATCTTTCAAACATCTGTACAGTAGTATTAGGACTCTTTGGCGGACTTGTTTGAATTTTAAGTCTTGTCAGCTGTACATACATTTGGAAGGTCGTGTAAAATTTCTCAGAGTCTGCATATAGAAGCTCCAGAAGATTATGTCCATTTAAATTTCGCCACCATTCAATGGGTTCCTGAAAAACATAAATAATGTGTTACAGTAACTTTCTGAAATAGAGAGATTCTGAATGAAATTGCAACGACCCTAATTGAAAAAGCTAATCTAAATCTTTTGTTATTTTTAAAGAATAACAAGTTCAGTATTCAAATATTAAAACCGCCGCTTGTTATATCCAATAGTTATTCGTTAAAACGGACAAATACTTTTCCTTGAAATAAATGCTATTGTAAAAACACTTCTAAAACCGAGAGGATCGCATTTAGCAATTCTTCGTAAAGTATTCTAACTGCTGGTCGTTATATTTGCTGGTCGTTAAAACTACTTCTAAATAAATTCTTTGGAAAGACTAAATGCTTAAATGTGTTTGTTATTTGTCTGTGTTCTGTGAAATTCTATTTCCTATATGGGCACGTGTTCGTTGCTCAAATCTCATGGGTAATAATGTTCTTCCTCATTAAGTTATTCTGGGAATATTTGTAGTGTGGATCGATAATCATACCAACCCCTATTCTTTTCTAAAAAGTCAGGCCACTCCATATGCTTGGCAGTATTTCTGGTTGTCTATAAATCGCAGGGGCATTTTAAAATATAGTTTGCTTTCGCATACGAGCAACAGAATTCAATGGAATTAATTATCGTATTTTGTTTTCTTGATTGTAGGAAGGTTTTTGCCATTATACATATTTTCGATCCTCATTATCTGTTTCCTCACTTTCGTGTCATAAGCACACGTGCCTATTATTCATTTTGGGAGGGGCGCCCTTACATTAATATGATATTACATATTGCTATATTATCTTATACAACAGTGGGCAATCTTTATACAATGAATAATAGATTTATTAAATATAAGAAAAGCAAACTGGTTATTCATTGGTAATGAATAATTTTGTCTGGCATTGAGGAAGATTGAAATTTAGCAAACGTAAATTTAATGATTGAGACTGAATGGTTTTCAAACTAAATCAATGAGGCAGGACATTTTTTCACTATGAAATAAAACGTAACATATAGACCCAAGAGAATAATTAACTCACCTTAATGCTTAAATATGCAGGGGAGGTATGTAACGTATTTACTTTTTTGTCCCAACTTTGCCATTGATATATTGAAGTTATAGAAATAAGCGCAGTTTGATTTTAATCTTGTTGACCTCTAATTGTGTTATTTTGCAGGCAATATATATATATATATATATATATATATATATATTATATATATTTTATATATTATATATATATATATATATTATATATATTATATATTATATATTACAATTATTATTATTTTTGCCTTAAAGTAAACGTATCTACCGTGAAATAAATAAATAAATATGAAATTATATTTTAAATAACTATCAAATTTTATTTATACTTACTGCATATGTTTCAATGCCCGGAAAATTTGAAAAGTAGTCGATTAAAGTAGATTTTCCAGCACCTATGTTGCCTTCTATTGATACTCTAAATGGTCGTCCTGTAGGAGTGATTATATTTGTCAATTCTTTTTGAGGTGATATTCCAACAAAATTTGTCCGCTTCCTAGGGGAATTTTTATCTGGACTTACAATAGACCTTTTTTCTCCTGTCGTTGTTATAATATATCCCTCCATATGCTTAAGAAAAGAAACTTGTTTCTGAAAATGCCTAAAAAATCAATAAATATAAATAAAACAAATCTAAAAAATTTAAATGTTAAAACAAAAAATAGTTTAATTACAGTCAAATGTTCATATTTGTGTAATGAGATTAATTTTTAATAAACCACGTTAGATCATAATTTTAATACAAAACACAACATATAGTTTTGTTGAATTTCATCTAATAATTTCTATCAACTTTATAACAGTAAAGCAAGAATTATGAATCATGTATACAATAACCTATTTAAAGCAAATTATAACCCAACCTTTAACATAATAATACTGGAGAATTCTCCGTGCAAAGTTTAAAAATCCCTTGAATCTAAATAATACAATAAAAGATGAAGCTTTTTAAAAAAAGCACAACAATCGTCTTAAAGCTTCAAAAAGAAAAACAAATAAAAAGCTTATATTCACGGAAAACTTAAATTAAATTTGTCTATAAACGCTACCTGGTTTTTTAAACCGTAGCACTATTTGCAATACCAGAAGACGGAAATGAACAGCCACCCAATTTTAAGGCTTACTCGACTAAATGAGCACATGTTTTGTTTGTCGTCACACCGACCACACAAATTTACTCGGGAGCATGAGACACACACTTATAACCAACGCTTGACTTCACTATAAATCTAAATACAAAGATTATTTTCACATTCGCATACAAATGTGTACAAATTTACATTCATATCTTTGAAGGTATTCTCTTAAGCTAAACAAATTTTTGCTGACTTTTAACAGAGTAAGGCGAAATATGATGCAATAGCAAAAACGTTAAGTTAACAAATTAGCCAGTGCTACTGCATGTATGATACATAATTTCTTAATCCTACTCTATCAAATACAATAATTAAACGCAAGCTAGATTTTTCATGCTTCAATAATAAATACTACCTTTGGTCATAAATATCAAGGGTTTGGAAAAACAGATAGATAAAATAAGTTTCTTAAAGGCATTTTACAACGTAAAAGATACAGACAATTTATTTAGTTAAAGGATAAGCCTAGATAAAAATAACATCTTAGAGATAATTGCAGAGAATGATAAATAAATAACCATCTATGAGTTAGAGTATTATTTAAGGTACGATAAGATCCATGATATCTTCATCATACGTCTGTAGCACCACATTTCCTGTTCGCTTCTTCCACTGTCCACATTTCACAGCTGTACAGTGCTATGCTCCACATATGTTTTTAGCAATATTCTCCTTGTTACTATCTTTATTGTTTTTGAATACAGATGTTGCTGTTTCTTGTTAAATGCAGCACAGCATTGTGCTAGTCATTGTTTTTTATCTGTCGCACTCTTCCCATCTTGTGTTATTTGACTTCCAAGGTAGAAGAAATCTTTAACCTCTTGAAAGTTCTTGTTTCCTATTTGTATTCTGGTTTTTGACTTATTTACCCTTCCTTTACATGCTAATACTTTAGTTTTATTTTTGTAATTTTTCATACACTATCCCTCTGTTATTACTGTTTCTATTTCACTAACAGCTACTTTCTAACTCTTCCTTGCTAGATACTAATACCACTATATAATCTGCAAATCAAAGCATATCAATCGTTTGTCACTGCGTAATAATTCCAAATGTCTTTCTGCAATTGTCAGTATTCATTGCCTCTTTGATGTACAGGTTAAAAATTAACAGGGACAGGGCACATTCCTGCCTCATCCCTTTCCTAATATTTACTTCTCTATGTTCCTGCTCTAATTCTATCACCACTGTTTGCTCTTTGTATAAGCTATGTACTATTTGTCTATCCCTATAACTGATTCCAATCTTTTTGAGTATTTTGAACATATTCTCCCATTTTACATTGTCGAATGCTTTTTCCAGATCTACAAACCCAATATACACACTTTTTCATTTTTCTATTGTTATTTCTATTAACACTCTTAAAGCTAAAATGGCCTCCCGTGTTTCCCTGTTTCGCCTAAACCAAAATTGATCTTCTCCTAGTATTTCTTCAAGCTGTTTTTATCCATCTGTCTTTGTATAATTCTAGTTAATATTTTTAATACATGCACTCTCAAACTTATTGTTCGAAAGTTTTCACATTTCTTTATTGGTCTATGGTGTTAAGTTTGAAATCTTTGGATATCTCACCTGTCTCATACATATAACTTACAAGTTAGAAGAAATGTTCTGATACTGCTTGTCCAGTGGCTTCTAAAGTTTCTGTTTACACCATATCTATACCCGGTGCCTTATTATTTTTCAGACCCATTAATGCTAATTCAAACTCTTCTCTAAGTATAAGATATCTCAAGTCATCCTTCTCAATGTCCAATTCCTGTTCTAGTACTTCTAGTTCTTGTCCTGCGTATAAATTCCCTATATATTCTAGCCATCTAACCACTTTATCTACATTTCCTATAATGATGTTTGCTCCAGTGCCCTTTATATTTTTGCTATATGGTTTTATATCCCTAAAATTTATTCTAATTAGTTTGTATGCTTCGTTGTTTTCCCTATTTCCATCTTAGTTTCTACCTCTTTACATTTTTCATCAATCCATTATTCTTTAACATTCCTGCATTTGCGAATAATTTTCCATTTTATGGCATTGTATCCCTGTTTTCCTTCTTCGTCTGGTCTAAAGTTTCGTATTTCTTCTATTAAATTCAGAATATCCTTTGCTGCCCATAGCTACTTATTTTCTTTTTGTTTATATCCCAGAATACATCTGGCCACCATATCTACGCTGGATTTAATCTTATTCCATTATTTCTACTTCCTCAGTATCAGAGATTTTCCTGATGTCTTTCAGAACTTCGTTTGACTTTTTCCCATATTCTTTGTGGATATCTTTATCTTTTAGTTTCTCAAAGCCAAAGTGCCTTTTTCCTTGCCTTTCTTTTCAAATTTTTTAATTTAAGCATGGTTTTCATAATTACTATGTTGTGATCAGTGTCTATATCTGCTTCTGGGTAGCTTCTATAGTCTTTTACTTGATTTCCATATATCTCCTGGAATCTTCCACGTGTATCGTCTTCTAGCATGATGTTGAAATAAAGTGTGTGTGATTGTTAAATTGCTTTTCTCACAGAAGATAGTATATTACGAAAAAAAATTTTAAAAGACAATCTAATTTTGATTCAGAGGTCTGATACTTATCAAGGCGCACCACTCTTCCTATAAATGTAACAACAAAAAAGAAGACTCCCAAAGGAGTAGAGTGATCTGTAAGAATTTAAAACGAGGTTTTTGACTAACGTCTTCTAAAAGGAGAAGTTCCGTGAAGCGACACTCGTGCATAAAAATGGCATCAAGAACCAAATATAAAAGGGAATGCATTCCCTGCATGCTGCTCACAGGTCAAATCACTAACAAATTCACTGTCAAAGACATAATGTACATTAATGACAGAGAGTGGCAATACACAGCTAGATGGAGGTTTCCCACATCCATGGCCCAATACCATATAGTAACAACCCTGTAACTATGCAGCGACTTCAAAAATAAATAAAAAGTTGAAAAATAAATAAAGACAAAAAGGGAGGTTGGAGATTTGGAGCTTTATAACAACCCATGTAGAAGAGAGAAGAGGACGGGCTCGCATTGAGCATGGCGATAGAAAGAACAGTGGATAACAAAGCACTACACAACCATCCAAAGTGTAGTCGGTAGCCCGGGGTAGAAAACACCACTCTTATGTGATGGACGGTTGTCTCGGGACTAAGACAGGTCTACCACAGAAAAAATTAAGGTTGAAAACGAAGATAAAAAGATAAGAAAAAAGTAGAGTTTTAAGATAAGCATCCTAAAGAAAAAGTACAACGAGAATATTCCTATTAAAATAGATTGGTCTAAAGGACCACCTGCAATGTTAACGATAAGATAAAACCTAAACCACAATTCACTTGTTTGTTGTGAGTAACACCAGCCTGCGGGCGAAGAGAATATCCTCGATAGTGTTTAAAGCAACAATATAGTAAATTGTATGTTGGGAAGGTTCACTTCAGCCTAAGTGGTGAGGAGAATATCCTCTGAAGTGTTCCAGAACAACAGCTAATTATTATTTAATTACAGATTTCCTACTGATGATGACCGCATAGTGGTCGAAATACGTATCTGGTATTTTAAATATTTTTGTGGTAAGGGTTTTTTCATTTTATTTTATTAAACCACCACATAGATACTTAAAAATAACTAGGTTCCAAATGAGACCCAGACAAATCATCTTCTTACCAAGCAAAGTCACTGAGATACGAAAATCAAATAAAGTTAACGTAATCAAATTAATTATACCCACATTACAATTTCAAAGACATAATTACTATGGACACAGCAGTAATGCAATGTATATGATAGACAGTTAATTGAAGATAAAAATATAACATTTTCAATACAACCACAACATAAAGAGTAATATTTGAAACGACAAAGGCGATAGTACCAAGAGGTTCAGCAAAATTTAAAAAAAAAAATGCATTAGCATTCCTATAAAACGATTGCTAATGAAAATTACAAAAAATGATTGAAATATAAGCATAAGAAAACACGTCAAACAGAAATTTCTTGTGAAAACTGATTCTATGAGTATCCAAAGAGTAAAACATCAACCCGAGACATCAATTAGTGGAGTCGTAAAGATTCGTTGGGTTGTTCAGACGAAAAATATGTCAACCATGATAATGACAGTATTAGATTGTGGAATAATAACAAATTGGAAGATAGGAATTTAAAAAAAATTGGATTTATTTGCGTGTTATGACCAATAGAAAAAATTTATAACTAGGAATGACAAGTCTACCTTTTAAAACTAAAAACTATATATGGCAAGACAAGGTTTGGAACACTTGTAGGTTAAGGGATAAAAGCCATTTAAATGAGCAGTAGGATCCATCAAAAGTTAAAAACTAGATTTATGTAGAAATAAACAATAAAAAAGCTCGATAATTAGATAATATTACAGGAAAAATTTTTCCACGAATACTAAAGCAGGCGAGGCATATTTACATAATTAAAGGTAAGAGATGACGGATTGAAATTTGAAGGTAAAATTTACAATTAAAATCATGTAATCCCTGAGTTAACCATGGTAAAATCGATATAATTTACATAAAGTATCATTAGAATTTAGTTTTTGAGAAAAACTGCCAATTGTGTCAGCAAAATAATTTGATTTCATTTTCAGTTTGTAAAATGTCAAAAGTAATTTTTAAGGTTATGTTAATTTAGCAATATAAACGAACTTAAAAGTATATTGTTTTCCATTTTTTAGGCGAACTTTTTTTTAAATATTGATAATTGACGCAAAAAGATACCGTATGTAGAAAAACCAAAATATATACTAGAAAAAACAACATTAGATTTTTACAAAATCACTCAAAAAATAAAAATTAAATACGAGAAATTTATGCATGCATAAGCAGGATATTGAACTATTAATGAAATCTCGCAAATTTATTAAAAGGAATATAATTTTTATTCAAGGTTATGTATACAGATTAATGATTGTAAGTAAGTTATGAAATTCCATTAAAAAACATCATTTTGTAATTAGGAAAAATTGTATAAATACGTGAATTTAAAGTTGGTGTTTCATTACAATTTACTTGCCCAACCAAAAGAAAGGTTCCAACATACTACAAACCACACATCTGATTTTCATTGAACAAACAAACAAACAAGCGCCAGTTTGTTAGGTTAGGTTCCTTTTTATTAGAAATTTTCAAGAAAGGCGAAGAAAAATTATGACACATGGCATTCTAACAGTGATAAAGAATAATTAGAGCTTACCTTAGTTAGATATTGTTGCAATCCACTATTAGGCAACCTGTCAAACATACAAACGCCCGAGGCACATCATATTCTCAAATATTCCAGAATTCTTCTAGAAAATACTAGATCAGAGGTGGGCATTAAGTCGATCGCGATCGACTGGTGGACCGCCGAGTCATTTTAGAGTGATCGCCTTTAATATTTGTCTTTTTCACTTAAACTACTCCTTAGAATATAAAAAATTCCATTACTCGGGGTTAAAGAACTGAACATCGATGCGGGACGATGTAGCTCTTAACGCACTCAAAGCAGAGGTCGATTTATATTCTTTCTAGTATGCACGTATCTAGATAGCGTTAAGCTTTCTACGCTCGAGCTACATTCTCTCATCGACGTTCGATTCTTAACCAAGTACTCAGCTAAAAGATTTTTATACCGAGTATTTTTATTGTTAACATATATAAATAATTATTAAATTTTTAAATATGGAATCTTCAAGCACAAGTGCCAAGAAAAGGAAAACATACAACTTTAATTCAGAATGGGAAGAACAGTTTTCTTTACAATGGTGAAAGAAAACTGTGTATGTTTTATATGCAGTGCAAGTGTAGCACTCCCAAAAAGGAAACGTTGAAAGACACTTCAAAACCATGCACGGTAGTTTTGATAAGAATTATCCGTTAAACAGCGAATTGCGCAAACGAAAGTTAAAATAACTTAAATCACAATTAATCGGTCAACAATCATATTTTACTAAATCAATTACCATTACTAAAGCTGCAACTGTTGCATCTTTTCGTGTGTGTCAAGTGTTAGCAAAACACAAAAACCTTTCGCAGATGGAGATTTGGTAAAACAGCCTTTCTGGAAGCCGGGATTCATTATTTGACACTTTTAAGAACAAAAAGAAATCATTTCGCAATTAAAGACATCCAACTTTCGGTCGAACTGTTACGTGGCGTATAGAAATGATGAATTCTGATATATCTAATCAACTGAGAGAAGATGTAGAAAATGTATTTGCTTTTCTTTACAGTTTGATGAATCTACAGATTTAGTAGATACTTCTCAGTTATGCATTTTATAAGAATGGTTTTCAAGGACATGAGCGTGAAGGAAGAATTGTTAACCATATTGCCTTTAAAAAGAAAACCCCGAGATGAAGATGTTTACGATGCATTTAAAAAGTATATAGTTGAAAATAAAATTCCAATTTATAAAATAGTATCAATGACGACCGATGGGGCCCCTGCAATGACAGGAAAAATCAAAGGATTTTTGGCTATTTGCAAACGCGATGATGATATACCAAATTTCTTGAGCTATCATTGTATAATTCATCAACAAGCCTTGTGTTGCAAAGTATTAAATATGTCTCACATAATGGGAATCTGTATGAAAATTGTCAACTCGATTCGAGGAAAAAGTCTTCAAAGAAGAATGTTTAGGGCACAGTTAGAAGAAAATGAATCTGATGCCGGGGAATTGTTATATCATGCTGATGTTCGTTGGTTAAGTCGGAATATATTTTTACAAAGGTTCAGGGAGCTACTTCCAGAGATCAAAGATTTTTTAAAATTAAAGGATGAAGAGTATGCTGAACTTAGTGACGACGTTTGGTTAATGGATTTAGCTTTTGTTGTGGATATAACAAATCATCTTAATGAATTAAACCTGCAATTACAAGGACAAAATCGATCAATAGCAGAATTGATCGGATATGTTAATACTTTCAAAAGTAAGCTAAAGCTACTTTCCTCCCAGTTAATAAAGAATGAACTAAAAAACTTCAAAAACATTTCTGACGAGTTTTGCAAAAACGGAGGTATTTTAAATAAGGAAAAATTTTATGGGGAACTAAGTAATCTTAGCTCTGAATTTGAGAATCGTTTTCAAGAATTTACAAAACTAGAACCAATAGTTGCATTTATGTCTTACCCATTTGGGAATGTTGATGTGGAAGAAATAACCAAAAATATAAACGAATTGTTTTCTATAACTATTGAGGAAGATGAAGTTCTTCTTCTTCAAAATGACATAATTTTAAAAGCACATAGTTCAGATCCTACAAATATTTTTTGGAATTTAATAGACGAAGTTAAGTATCCTAATTTAAAAAATCTCGCATTGAATTTAACATCGTTCTTTGGCTCTACCTACCTAAACTAAAATGGAAATTAATTAATTCACACAGAAAATTATATACAAACGATGTTGATACAAACTTTACCGCTACTGAATTTAATAACTATTTTATTGGATCTGTAAGTAAAGTTGTACAAACTTTAAATATTTGTGATAGGGGTGTACCAGTTTCTCCTTCTGTTGTATCTGTTAATGACAAAAATAAATTTCAATTTAAAGAAGTTTCGTATAATCATGTCAGAGATCTAATTACAACTTTAAAGAATACAAACTCCAGAGATCTCTTTGACTTGAATAGTGCACTCATAAAGATTATATCTAATACCATAGTTATACCGTTAACAAAGCTCATAAACTTCTGCATTAAGGATTCCATATTTCCAGATGTTCTGAAACAAGCAAAGGTTGTCCCAGTTCATAAAAAAGGTACCACCTCATTGATTGAAAACTACAGACCGATTTCATTGTTACCTATTATTTCAAAAATTTTGGAAACTGTGTTAAAAGATCAATTGGTATCTTTTCTTGAGGAACATCAACTTCTAACTACCCACCAATTTGGTTTTCGGAAAAATCTCTCTACTACTCATGCAATTATTAATCTTGTCGAAAAAATTTCTCAGTCATTTGAAAAAGGTCAATACCTTTTGGCCGATTTCATAGATTTTAGCAAAGCGTTCGATTGTGTTGACCACCATGTACTAATTAATAAGTTGTATGCCCTGAACTGTGATGAAAGTTGTATCATGCTTATTAAATCGTATTTACACGATAGGTCTCAATTAGTGCATTACAAAGATAATTTTCTTCTCTAGTTAATGTCCCGACAGGTGTACCCCAAGGTTCCATATTGGGACCTCTTCTGTTCCTATGTTTCATCAATGATTTACCAACATTCTTATGCGATTCTAACCTTATTCTTTATGCAGATGATACGACTTTGCATTATCAGGGGGATAATTTATCACAGCTTTTACAAGAAAGTACCAAATCCTTAACCCTAGCTCAGAATTGGTCTACTCACAATAAACTTTGTTTAAACAATAATAAGACTGTTCAACTTGTCTTCTCACTGAAATCTGGAGCATCAAATCGTGACCAGATTGCTAATTTTCTGGGGTTACAATTGATGCAGTTTTAAGTTGGGATAAACATTGTCACAGTTTAAGTAATAAACTTTGTAAAACACTATATTTCATTAATTCACTAAAAACTCAGTATCTTTAGATGTCCTAAAACTTGCTATTTTTCCATGTTCCATTGTCATATGTCTTATGCGATTGAAGTCTGGGGCCATTGCTCATCCAGTAAACGTATATTTCAATTACAACGCTGTGCAATACGTGCCATATCACATCTAGGTTTTCGTGATGACTGTCGCAATAATTTTGTTGAACTTAACATTTTAACGCTTCCATGTATTTATATTCTGCAATGTTCCGTTTATGTCCGAAAAATCTACCTAAGTATAGTAAACATATAAACAAACACAACTTTAACACACGTGGCAAGTTTGACTTGGTGCCATCCTGTCATAGGCTGTCTCGTAGTAGGTTTGGAACCAATTACTATGGTTGTATATTTTACAATGCACTGCGTCCCTGTATTAGAGAATTGCCAATTACTCAATTTAAAGCTACGCTAAAAAAATTTCTAGTTAAAAATGCCTTCTATTCTTTTAATGATTATCTTAATGAAGCAGTAAATCTCCAGTAACCTTTTCTAGAGTCTAAAATTAGTTTATATATTATTATTATTAATTTAATAGTTATTTTGACACATCCAACACATTTAATTGTATAATGGAAATAAATACATGATTGATTGATTGATTGATACCTATGTGAATCTGCATTTTCTATGATGAATATAATTAAATCAAAATATCGCTCCCGTCTTACAGACAATCACCTCGAATGCAGTACAAGACTGGCAGTTAGTAATTATATACCAAGATTTACTAAATTAGCAGAGGATATGCAGTGTAAATCTTCTAATGCTGACAATTTCACATGACTTTCTCTTAAATAATAATTCGAATCGGAATATTTTTTATGAACTTGATATTTTTATACTTTTATAATCTTTAAATTTTGTTTGAAAATATATACCTAAGTTCCTTTCTATTTTCATTTTTTTAGTTACCTATGTACATTTATACCACATTGTTTATTATAATTATTTTAATAAATATCTGGTGGACCGACACATTGTAAAAAAATTAGAAGTAGACCGCATCCTAAAAAAGTTTGCCCATCCCTGTACTAGATAATGAGTCATATCTTTAATTCAGGGTATATATATAAGGCCGCTTATGAATGCAAGAGTTAGTCTATACTTGAATGTCTAATATAAATTATATCGTGTACAGTAAACGTATTTGAGCTTTTAGGAGTTCAAGAATATATACATAAATGATATATGCTGTGTCTAATGTACATGCAGCTTGTAGTATACATAAATAAATAGGTGTATAAATAAATAGTTGTGTTAGTGTTGTTAATGGACCTATGGTAAAGAAGTTAGTTTAAAAAGATATTAGTGCTTGTAAATTCGTTAGTGTAATAGTGCTTCATTGTTAAGTGGACTGAAAACATCTATAAATAAGGCATATACTGTTAATTAGACTTGTGAACAGTGAGTAATAAAGACCTTTATTATTACTTGTTTTAAATTAAAGAAACGCGGTAGTAAAAGCCCGTTTCAATATTAATCCAGAATAGCAAAGATTTTCCGTTAATTTAATGTAACTAAAACTACTTCATATAACAGAAAAGATTACTGTAACACAAATTATTTAAGAATATTTAAAAATAATTGGCACAATAAAAACCGTTTAAGATTAACTAGAATTATATGTAATTCATGTTTTTATTATTCAAGATACTGTTAGATTGAGAAAAAGAAATGACGTATCGGTCATATTTAATATTATGTTTACAGTATTGCAAACCATGGAATCGTATACCGACAATAATACCAAGGATAAAATTTTAAAATCGATAATTAAAGGTTTTTATCTTATTTGTTAGAATGTTTTCAGGTTTAAACATTGTCACCTTAACCCCCCCATTCAGAGTTAAACTACAGAGGTATATATTATGCACAAATAACACCTCAGTAGTCCTCTGCTGATGCAATGATTCCGGTCCTCAGGGCGAGTTTCGTTGTTGCTTCCTGCAGCTACTGTTCGTGTTGCTTCGCTGTGGATTGCGTGTTGATACGGTATAAGAAAGGAGGAATGTGAAGTGGGAATCACTTGTCGATACAATAACACTCCCACAGTCAGCACTCAATGAAAATTAGTAAAGTCTGGAGATACGGTACTTTTTTCCCATGTAAATGTCTACCCCTCCAGAAGAAGTTGAAGCACTCTGATGCAAGTTGGTGGGAACAACGCCGTTTCAGCCGTGAAAATTGTCCTGTTAGCATAATCCCAGACCACAAAGATAATCCAATAAACTGAATATCCGTGTGAAGCACAATTTTATGTCGTTTTCACAGGCATTGGCGTTACAATATTATCTGCTGGGAATTTTCCTATGCAGAGTTCTAAAAAAGTCTCCTAAACCTAAATCAATACAATAAATGTTGTAGGTTTATAAAATAAAGTATAACAACATACAGTTTTGTTTCCTAGTTAGGTATTAAATACAAAACAAACATAAAATTAAATAGATAGTATAAGCTAAGAAAATCTATTTAAACGTGAAAAAGCCTACTCTTTTTATAAACACTTAAATTTAAAAGGGGGCCTCATATTGTTGGGCGCTACTGAAACGTTAATTTTTAACCGTCAATTTCTACTTTATAATATTTACAATAAATAAAATTAAATATTCTCAAATTTACACGAGATTAAATTACCTGGAGCGTTAAATGAGTCTTTAATTTTAAACTAACACTTGCCCCATGGTTGTTCTGATTCCGATGCGTCGATTATCTCCGGGTGTGAGATGTCCCATTATTTGGTTGTCAGTGGCTCTTCTATAGAGGAAGCGTCGAGATTTTGTAGAACAGTAGAGGAAAGGAACGAAAAGAAGTGGGTTACTTCATCGACCGACCGAGCTTTACAAACCATCGTCCCCCTCCAACATAGGTTAATCTCTGACGCACATTGGTAGACATAGCTGCCTTGTTAAGCATAGGAAATGCAATCTTGCCGTTTCCCAAACCACAAATCATAAGCCAATGTCCAGATTTACGTGAGAACCAAAACTGTGTTTTTCACATAGTGCTTATTTTTAACATAATAATACTGGAAAATTACAAGTGTGGGGTTTAAAAAGCCCCTGAAACTAAATAAGACAATAAAAGTTGAAGCCTTTTAAAAAAAGTGCAACAGTGTGCAAAATAAAGTACTTCTGTAATTTAAAATTGAAGATTTATAAAAAATTAAGATTAGCACATTTAAAACCAAGGTGGATTTCCTCAAACTTCCATATGCATTTCAAAAGTCACTTATATGCTCCTATTGCTGGTACACTTTCGAATGTAAGGTTGAATTTGCATGAAAATCGCAAAAGAAAGATTAGAAATATATATAACCATTTTAGTTTGATAAAGCATCAAAAAGAGGATTTCGATGACAAAATTCATGGTCAAGGCAAAAATGAAACGCACAGCGAATCTCTCTAGCCCTCTTCTTGCTACCAGAAGACATCTGATCGGAATTCCATTGTACACTTTACTGAAATTGAAACAAGAAACGAAAACGTAATCGATAAAGTTAACATTATTTCAGATAGTTTTAAAAAGGTGCTCCAATGAAATTCTAAAGTACGAGAAATGTGAGCAACACAGCACTATAAAAAATGTGGAAGAGAACATCAGTTCTTCATTTGGAACAGAACCCAAAGTCAAAATTGTTAAATGTGAAATATTCCCAAAGAGTAAGAGAACAGAGAACGAGAGAAAAATATCGTCGAATGTCAGTGTTTGATAATAAACAATTTTCTTATATTGAAGCAAATACAACAAATTATGGATTAAAATGTTCAATTAGAAGATCATCGCGTGCACAATTTAAATCTGTTTTAGAAGATAACTGATAAAGAAAGATATCACGAATTAAATGAATTTCTTAGAATGTTGTATAACATTTCCGTTCTCAACTGTCACCAATTCAGAAATAATAATAAATACGAGGAAGCTATAAAACAATTTTGTGATTATATGTATTACATAGAGGGAAGTCTTTTCTACCAAACATTGCAAGCAAATTTAAAGAACACCAAACCCTCAATTTTATCATTAAATCACTACGTTGAGAAAACTAGTCGAACAATTGAAGGTGATTTGATTTTGAATATTTGTTAATTTCCTTAGACAAAAGTAACATGCCTATATACATATGGGTTAGTGAAGATAGCACTCATGTTACAGGAAAAATTATACGATTCAACAATAAATGATTAGACTCTACGCTCCCTTTAGTGAATTGCATCCCAGCAAGAAACATTTACATTGCTAGTTCAGCTAAAGTTATTCAGGAATATTTCATCGAAGCCTCTAAATCAAACTATGATCACGTTAAAATGGCACAACCATTATCTAATTATGCACCCGCATATTGCCTAGTGCTTTTTTGGCACCGACAATAAATTTACATATAAGGATGTAAAATCCAGGTGGAGTTATATAACCAGTAGTGCTAAAACTGTAATAGGTTTTTGTCTATTGGACATCTGCGGCTTTTTAAGGCCGTGCAACAAAAATATAGACTTTCAGCTCCTGATCATAATGAAACCATAAGCGCAATTGACCGTGGTATAAAATGACCCATGATAGTGATATGGATAACCTAGTTTGTCATATGCAATACGCTATCCATATTGGTACTAAATTGTGAAATCGTTTTATTAAGCAGTCAATAATATTACCAATTTGGGGAGGGGAGCACATACTGGCTTGATTATACCAGATATAACTAGATATGAATAGGTGTTTTATAACCAAGCGACATTTTCAACTTCAAATATTAATTTTCAAGGTGACTTTTAATTCCTTTTACAATTCTAAAAAAAGGACTAACAAATGATTACTTAGAATATTTAGATACGAAAACAAAATTTGCTTTTAACAAATAAAATCTAATTCTGATACAATATAAATATATACTGTGATATATCAATAATTATCAAAATTAAAGTCTTCTAAATCACTTTATGGATTAGTAAAATAAAAATGCTTCCCAAGTAATGTTGAATAAAGATTTGAACGCATAAGTTTGAGCGATTTATAATATTGCAATATGCAATAAGCTGTGCTTTGCATAAACATAAAACTTATAAATGTGAGTAGTTTCAAACACAAAAGTTATTGAATGCGATTATTAGATAAAGCATCGTTTGTTTTGTAATAATATTATGGAAGTTGAACGTTCTTCGATACGAAAGCTACTCTGAAGTTAATTAATTAAAAATAAAAGAAGATTCACTTTTAGTAACTGATGTTCTAAATGGAGATTTGAAATAATATAAGCAATCTTGCAAGCTGAGATTTTAATGTCAATATAAAATGAAATCAGAAGCTTTTAATATGGTTAATTACCAGCTGTATAAGCGCTATTTGATTTTACAAGTATAAATTTAGATTTGTTTGTTTGTTGATTGATAATATTTGTATATTTTATAATTTAAATTTAGAATAAGTTGTCATTTTATTATTTGTAAAGGAATAATTTGAGTCAAATTTCGAGGTCGAAGTTTGAGATATTTTGACCTTTACTAAATAGACTATCTGTCAAGGATTTTTGGCCAAACAACCTTACAAGCGTGAGAATATAGAATGGGTAGATTATCCACCTATTTGTGTATCTGTGAGTACATATTAGGTAAGAATTTTGATTATTTTCTGTATAAACTCGAACTGTGAATTGTTTTATAAACTGTTTTATATGAAAGAAAAATGTTTTTAAATGTATAGATGTTTTATTGAGATTGCTGTGATTTATTTCATTTTGTAAATTCCATAACTTCTGTTGAGCTAACCAGGGAAAGTAAAGAATAGGAAGAGACAATAATAATTTCTGATTTACCAATTGCGGTACCATTGTCACATCACTTTTTAAGCGACGACCAACGCGAGGCATTGTCACAGCACTCTTTTAGCTACCACTTCAAAGAGAAGGTATCACAGCAAAATATAATATAAATATATATATATATATATATATATATATATATATATATAATTTACGTTTGGCATTTATGTCGATCACATCTGACAGTGTCAAGTTTTTAACTTGTCAGTTATAAACAGGATGCGACGTCCAAAATTATGGCTACAAGCCAGGTATTAAATATATACATATATTAAGTAATTAATTACACAAGATAAGTAATTTTGAGCGTCGTTTCCTGTCTATAACTGACATAAGTCAAAAACTTGACGCTGTCAGATATTATTGACATAAATGCCAAACGTCATTGAAAGTTATATTCACGTAGGTTGTGTACAGGATTTAGATTTGTTAATTTTCCAATTGTTGTCATCGGTCTCATGGCATAATTGGAAAACACATGGGCTAAAGCCTAAGATACAGGCTTGAATCCTGTAAGAGGACCTTATATTTTCCATCTTTCAATTACTAGCTCAATTCAAAATTATCACTTGGGCTTTGCATAAAAGTCTAAGCTATTATTTCATCTTATTAACTATAATACATAATACGTTAGTATTTATCAACTTACCTTATGTAATTAATTACCTAATATAACAAGTTTTTTAATGCATTGTATGCAAATTGAAAAGACCATAAACGAGCTCTAAAATACGGCCTGTTGAAGAAGTTTCAAATACCCTTTTAAACCATATTTTAAAACCTGCTCTAAAGAGTGCATACATTAAAAGTATTTTAATGCAAAACGCGAATTTAAACAAACTACTCAAATCTTTCTAGACTTCTACATTTTTGGTGTATTCGTTGAAGGAAGCTACTTTTATTCGAAAATTTTCTAAAAATCACTTCATTTGCTAACGAAGATAAGAATCTATAAATCAGTTTGTAGGTGACGGTTGATTATTTCTATGTTAACAACTAACATTACTGAATGATCCAATTGGTGATAATATAAAACAAGATATGACTCTAAAGACCATAAATCACAAATGGCAGCTAATTATTTTGTACGATAGCAAGCAATATGAATAAACGGCCCTATTGGTAAAGCGCGATAAGACTTTTTAATAGCCCATAAATTATAATCCAGCGCAATAATGATACCAATTAACAAAGATAAATAAAAATGGTACGACCTAATAAACATGTAAGTTCATTATCCTGATGAGTCATATCACCTAGAAAAGTGTAGAAATTCGAGAACTAATGATGTAGAAAGCATTTTGCTATATAAAAACCAGTAAATAATTAGACACATTAATGCAAGATCGGTCGATCTTTATACAAACTGCTTGCCAACGATACTTTTTGTCGGTAACTATGAATTGTAAGAGTTGTAATTTTCAAATTGCAAGCAAGATCATGCTCGACGTTTAAATATTGGTTGAAACAATCTTTTTTTAACGTAAAACTCAACATATAAAAATAAAATCTTATTGAAATAAGAAGCACTTAAATGGAATTTGGACTTAATAGTGTCATAAACAGAGGAATTGAAAACTGATTTTCTGATGCCATTATTATGATATAAGATTGAAAAAATTTAATCAACACCGTCTTTAAGAATCCTGCATAATTTAATGGTCAAAACTGTAAATATTTCATTGTTTAGATCTTTAGATAGACATTTCGTGATATAATTAGTCTAAGTACATAAGCTTGCATTAGATTTTTGTGTATAAATATTTTTCTGTAAATGAATATTGTAAGCCTGTTTGATGTCGATTCGATAAATGTGACCATTATCAAAGATTATAAAAGAGTATCTGATCAGCTACTTTTTTTAATTTTTCGGAGATAAGACAGTGTGACATACATAAAAACGTTTAAGGAAGATTATATGCTCTCTCTAGTAATCACTAGTAGTTGTGAAATGTTGCGTTTAGACTAAATTGTAAATTGCATTTATAGGTTTAATATATAAACAGTGTTCTTCTTTGTGGTTATTAATACGCACTTGTATTAATCTCGTAGAGATTTTCGTTAGGCTTTCTCATTAATCAAATTAATATAAAAGTATTTCTTCCTGTTTGTGCTTATTAACATGCAGACGTGTTAATCTTGCAAATAATTAGTTATAGTGTTGTAAAATAATTGCCAGCATTGTAATTGTTTTTTTTTCCTGTGTATATATTGACTTAACGTTGCAGTAGTGTATCCTCACCATCCGCCCTAGTATTAACCTCAAAGTTAGAGAAATATTCAAAAAATATATAAATGAAGGATATGAACTTAAAGTAGATATTATGAACAAAAACTGTGCTGATTATACAACAAAGTGGATAAAACACCCCTCCAAGATTTCCAGAAAGTAAAATGGATAAAGTTGAAAAAAGAATCCCATTTGGCAGAAAATTCACGACTCTATATTATTTTTTACTAATGTTGGGGTTGGTGTAAATGAGGAATGATTATTTGTTCAATTTTACAACATGAAACTATTTAAAGTCAGCTTTTAAGGATGTAGATTTTATTAGTTTCTCATAAAAGTGGATAAAATATTTTCAAGGTGAGCCTCTTGAAATAAAACAGTCGATTACTACTAATTTACTAGCTTCTTTTTACTATAATGGAACAAAATGCTAATATAGACACAGTATTTTCTCTAGTTAATTCCCAGTGGATCGACGAACGTATCTGTAAAATCCATTTTGATTACACAATATACCTTTAAAGCTTTCGATTGTGAACAACTCTAAGATTATATTGTTAGGAGTAAATTTGTATTGAAAATATAGACAGACCCCAAAAATATTAAAATAAAATTTAACAGAAAACCATTAAAACGTTTTCAAAATTTTTAATTTTCCTTTGTTAAATTTGTATAAGATATTTTATTTTTATATACCAATGAAAATATTTATATTTAAGTTTGTTCTTATACTAGTTGATACCCAAAGTAAACATTTTTTGGATGTCCTGTTTTTTAGTATACTAAATTATAAAAATGGTAACTTTAATAAAAAGAGTGCATCAATGTACCAAGATGACTTGTAAAACATTCTCAAATTTAAAACGGGGGTCACACGCCTACTACGGAATTGGGAACATTGCTTCGAAAATACGCTACCGAGTTTTATGAAACGCCCATCACTATGTGTATAACACGGCAGCTATTCCTTTTTACAGTTAAGAAATAATAATCAAAGCTAATTGTTATTATAAAGTAATATTATCACGGGCCAAAACTTCAAAGTTCACGCACTTAAAAGTTAACTTTCATGTATAAATTAATAAAAACAATTTGTAATTAACCTAAAAATACATAATCCGCATCATAACTTAAAGAAATACAGCAAAAAGTAGTAGTTTAATACAAGCAGTGACAATGTGGTTTTTTAACAATAAAATTCGACACTTACCTGCAGCTAAAGGTAATAAATTTAGTTTTTAATAAATTTGCTATTAACAGTTTTGATGAATTTTGCATTAGAACATCACATAGATTACGCGGGATATCTTAAGATTTTTTCAAATTTTAGGTTATGTGTACTGTCTATAGCTCCGCCCTGGTAGTATAATAATAGAAAAACGTGTTTATTTTGGTTGTAATTTTCCCTTTTAATGTTCTGGACTCTAACTGCATCGAATTCAGTACATCTACATACAACCAACTCCCCTAATTTTAAAAGGGCGTGGTAATAAATTTTCCAATAAACAGAAAAGGTATCATTTTCATTAAATTTTTAAGTAGGTACAATAAGCACTATAAAAGAAACTGCTTTTCAGTAAAACAGGGACGGGAGCACCTCTAGTAATTCAAAATATGTAAAGAAATTTCAAAAATATGTACCATTTTAGAGACTATTTGCGACAACACAGTGCAATTGTAAAATATCACTATATTACAAATGTGTTTATATTTTTATTATGCAGTACAAATGCACTTTTACAAAGCTAAAAAATACATGATGTTAAATATGTAAGTTTTTTTAAATTTTTTTGAAAAAATTTTGAAATCAAGTCTGATGTACGTTTATTAATACTGTTTTGCAGTTGCGTTTCTTGTGTTTTGTAAGATGCTCCTTCATCTCTCGTGAACTGTGCTGTGCGTAGTATACCTTGAGCTACATTTGCTCCCCCAAGATCGGTGAATTTTAATGCTCTAGTCAATTTTTCAGCTCCTTTAAAAAGTTTATCCATTGCTTCGTTTTTGCAAAATTCTTGTTTTTCCAGTTTCCCTAAACCGGTCTCGAGCTCAGAAATTTTTTTCCTCTCAGATTCGCGTTGCTCTCGATTGAGTTTTTCTTCTTCTTTCCTTAAATCTTTTATTCGCTTCTTTTCCTTCTCTTCATTTAGTTTTTCTATGTAGTTTTTGTAAGAACTATGTGCGCCTTAGCTAGTATTAATAAATCTTTCATAATAGGAACCAACTCCACTTTGCTGCCATACTTGTTACTCACAGTATCACAAATGGTTAATATCGAATCCGGCATTCTTTCACCCATTTGAGCTCTTTCTTTTGTAACAATATGGCCTGATAAAGAAAATCCACGCTCAATGGACGCATTACCGTGAGATATACACAAAATAACTTTTATAATAATAGCTAGTGATGGATATTTCAGTTCACCATTTGCCCATTTTATTTTAAAAATGCTAGTCCAATATTCATCAATTCTTTGATCGTCTTTCAGGAATGATAATTTTTCAAATTGAAGTAATCTCCATTCGTCTTGAATTGCATGTACAGGCATGTCTAAAGGTAATTTTTCAGCTATTTTACCTATTTCAGATATAAATTTCTTACATTGTATTCGTGCAGGATCTATACATCTTAGATATTTAAGATTAAGGCAAGGTGCGTTAATTACAGAGATCTTTTTAATTATATGAATACAAGCTGCCTGGTAATGTTTTCTAACATTGTTTTTAAATATTAATACTTCTGGATAAAGTATTTTCAAGATTATTAATTTCGTGTATGATTTTAGCACGTAAGTCCATATTGTCCAGAGGTAATAAATTATTTATAGAAAATGCTTCTGTTGTTTTTTATCCTTAATCAATTTTAAAACTTCACGTTTGCAAAATCTAAGAATTAAAGTATGTAATAATAATTTTACTTCACGATACAAAATATGAACCGATGGTTCATCACGCTGAAAAGTTCCAGTAAATTTAATAAAATCCCTCGCACTCAAAATCACAAATGAAATAATTTCCAATTTAATGCTTGGTTTCTTGAGAATTTGCATGATATTTTTGTATGTATTGCTTTTTTCAATGTCCTGTCGTTTAGTGGGCACAACTTTTTTAAAATATTCCCAAATTGCTGCCCACTGCTCTATTAATCTAGAAGCAGCTTCGTACAAAGTTAACCATTGCGAAGGCACATGTTTAATAAAGTGATGGCGTGGAATTTGTAATTTAATTTGTAGTAGTTCATAATCACTCCAACGAGAAGGATTGTCTTTAAAAAAAAAGTATTTAATATACACTACTAAGTCTGCAACTGAAGCACCAAATTTTCCAAGCCTTTCAAAAAAGCATTATGAAGTGTATGTATGCTGCATGTACCAACGTGGAATAAGAAACTCTCTCGAAGTGATGATACTTCTTCGTTCATTAAGCACAAAACTTTTTTATTGACATTGGGGCCGTCACACCCTAACATTATGATTTTATTTCTAGACAAGGAAGCACTATCCACTACAAAATTAATTTTATTAAGTAAGTCTTCTGGTGTAGCATAATCAATAAAAACTGTTTGTTAATGTCGAACCACTACAATAGCTTCAGATTCACACCAAAAACGTATTTTAATCTGGAGTTCTTTACTTCTCTCTTCATTAGTTGTTTCGTCATACATTAAGCAGTAATGGCCTAAAATAAAAAAAAAATAAATTGATATCTTACTGAATTCACTTTCTTAAAATTAAAGTACCTTCTAAAATAGGTCCCGAAGACATCTGTGATTAAGTAGGACATTTTTTAGGGGATGGGGTAAATTCCTTTAACCATTCGCACTGAGGAAATGTTTAAAGAACTTCTTTAAGACCTTGGCACGAATCTAAGGATTGACCACGAAAGGAACATATATCAGTATACAGTACAAGCACGACATCGGGAACAATCAGCACTTCAATAAGAACAAACCGTACCTATACAGAAATTACGGGTCAGGCAACACCATCTACGTCGAATCAGGATTTTTGAATGAGGACAAACCAAGTAGGCCTTAAGAATTAATGGATATGAACACCAGCGCGAATATATAAAATGTGAAATGGAAAAGGATTTGAATAAAAGTTTATTACCGATAATTAAATTGAAAATTGGAAATAGTAGAGATGTAACACTCATTGATACGGGAGCAGAAGTGTTATTGGTGTCTGAAGATTTTGTTAAACGGGAAAAGTTAATGGGGAGAATGATGCCTATTAGGAAGTTTAATTTAATAGCACCGAATAGCAAAAGATTTGCAAGTGTGAATAAGATAATAATTCTGGAATGTGACGTGGGTAAGATGAAATTTGAGAATGAATTTATAATAGTGCCGGGGTTAAGAGTAGATGTAATATTTGGTATGGACATAATTGATAAGTTGGGATTAAAAATAAATGCCAAGGGAAAGGTAATAGATGTAAAAGGGGAATGTATAAAATGGGATAATGAGGAAAGTATTGAAGTCGAAGGAGACTTAAATATTAATCAATTTGAGGGTGAAGTTGATGAAAAGGGGGATATTGATGATGAAATAAAATGTCCAGAAGAAATGAAAGATAGAGTGAAGGCATCAGTAATAAAGAATTCAGAATCCAGAATAGCAGCAGAGGGTATGCATAAATCAGAAGTTGTAGACACGGAGCCGTTTAAAATAATTCCACCAGAACGCGAATCAAGAAAATATATTGGTTTTTATATGAAAGGGCAAATTTATAAGTGTGAAGTGGTTCCTTTTGGTTTGTTAGAAAATAAGGATGTGATATGGGAACCGTATGAAGAATTTGGGAGTGTTACGTTAAAATTTAGAAAAGACTTTGAAAGAATTTTGTTGAAATTAAATTTTGTTGGGAGAAAAGTAAGTAAGAAGAAGTGTGAATTCTTTCAGGGGAAACAAAAATTTTGGGATACGAAATAGGATATATTAGGGGGAAAAGCAATGCAAATAATAACTTAACTTTAGAAAATAATTTTGAAAAGATAGTGTGTAGTGGAAATAAGATGGATAAAATTATTGCCGAGAGAAAACTTTTGATAATGGAGAAAAGTGTACATACTGTAAGATAAACTAGTGGAAACAGGGATATAATTATAAAGTAGGATAGCTTTAGACAAATAGGAGAGTTAAATAGGGATATCATCAGAAATTAGGATAGGTTTAGGAAAAGTAGGAGTAGCATAGGTTGATGGAAATGGGAAGAAATATGTAGATAAAAACTAATTTAGTAGAAATATTCGAAGAAAACAATATTTAGTAAAGGTTGATGTAAATAAGAAAAAGTATAGATAAATAAATAGGAATGATTCATAAAATATAAAGAGATGATGACACATTTATGAAAAATGGAAAAAGTATATGTTGATGGAGAGAACATAGATAAATGGGGATAGATAGACGGGCGAAATATGAAGAGATGATGATATGTTTATGAAAAATGGGAAAAGTGTATGGAAATGGAAAAAGTATAGATAAATAGTGAGTGAAACATTAATAGAGTACAAAGGTAGTGTAGATGTATGAAAAATGGGAAAGGAATAAATAGATAGGAATTAGGGAGATAAAATGTTTAGTATAGAGCCTTGTGTAAATAATAATCATAAGTTAAGATAGGTGTAGATAGAAATTAGGATAGCAATTTAGAGATAGGATTAATTAGTTTTTGCGAAGAAAATAAAAATAGAAGAATTTTATCAATGGGAATTTAATTTCACGTTGGGCGCCAAAAACGGTATTGATCAACAATTTTCTATTTTAATTTGGGGGAATAATGCTATGATAATAGGGTAGTTTAGGGGTAGGTTAAGTTATGGGGGTCGTAGAATAAATATAAACCACTTTCACTTTAAGAAAAACACAATTCCAGAAATCATAATAGAACGGTCACTCTACCTATTGTTAATTGAGAGGACACTGTATATAAAATACACGGGATTAAATGCATGAGAACATAAAGATGTCTAACTGTAGTTTACAAGTAAAGATAAGATTTTAAAACGCAACAAATTGCATCAAAATTAAATCACCGAGAACCATAGATAAATTGGCATTGCAAATATTTAACAATTGCGTCGAAAATATCATCGTGCACGCATTCTAAATAATGCATTATTAGAAAATCGTTACGTAACTGGAATAAAACACATTTTTTCAAAAATACAATATTCTGTAGAAATAAATAAGCACCAGGCGATTCAATTAGACGATATAATTAACAAACATCCAAATACGTGATTTAATAAAAGTCAAAAGTTGGAAATTCTCGAATAATATGCGGGATGCGGACGTGGCAGACAGGGCATACATGGAAAGATTTAAACTAAGTAATTGGTAAAAATTCCAAGGTATGCGAGATAAAGTAGAAGTATCGTCCTAGAATGTCAACAAGCCAATGAAATCAAATGGAGGTAGGGCTTATATATATATATATATATATATATATATATATATATATATATATATACGATAGTAACGGAGCGACATTTTAGTCTATATTCAAACTGAGCAACGACTATGTTTAAAGGTGTTAAAAACTTACGTAACCAGTGAATTATAAATCAAAATAAAATCAGAGTTAAAAGTGTTGAGAATTTGTACAACGAAAATAAGCCGATCTGTAGATAGACGTAAGTAAAACGACTTAATTAAATTCATTTCTAATATTAATAAAACAGGGCTTTTAAATTTGGATTTTAATTTTGGATTTTAATTTGGATTTTAATTTCGACTTTAACTTGGGACATATTTGATTGAGATGGCTTTAAGTTGGGATATTTAATTGAGACGACTTTAATTTGGGATTTCTAACTTTGAACATACTCTAAATTTGGAAATAATTTAAAATGAACATATTCTAATTCTAACTTTGTACGATTTTAATTGGAAGCGATTTATGGGAGCCGATTCTTATATGGGGCCGACATATCATATCAAACCGAACACAGAAAGGGGATGCAGATTATAGACTAGGATGGAACTACAGAACCAATTTCAGGTTAGCAATCATAATACACTTTATTATTGAAAACTGTTTTTGATTTAATATTTGCCACATTGTATATTTGTAAAGAGTCGTCAAAAAGGTTCACTTAAAGATTTATGAAAATGGAATAGGTATCTTGGAACGTTTGAGGATCCCTGAATAAATTAAAAGATATTTTTGCTGGCTTTCAGAAAAACATAAATCTGGTATATGTAGATATTCTGTACAAAAAGGAAAATTTGAGTGTTGTAAATATTATCAATTATTTTATCGTGTATTACAGAACTGCTTTATTTGATTCAATAAGATCTATTCAGTAAGCTAGTCGGGGTAAAAAAAAATCCTAATTTAACATTTCATAACATTGGGGCTTAAAATAATAAAATTATAATAGGGCTATATCATAGCAAATTTATTACGCCCATCGTAGGGGCTCATCAGACTTTTGATAATGGTAAGAAAATCTACCGAAACGTTAGGTTTTGATTAAAAACTATTTATTTAATTGTTTTGTTATTGTACTATATTCCAAAAAAATTCTTTGACAAACTTCAAAACTAATGGCTATTTATAAAATTTATTAAGTATTGGTGATTATCATACAGTATACATTAGAATATGCAATTTGATTTAGAAAAATAATACTTATAGTTGAAAGCTGATTTACTTTGGTAGACGTTCTAAGTCATGCATTGCATGTAGAGCATGTTGGCAATATGTAACTCTGACAATTATAATGACTATTAATGTTCTTCTACTCTTGTGACCTAAAATAAATATTGTACTATATTGAATTTCTCATATTTCGTGTTATGCAATTAATCTTATAGAATGCCAAGGTTATCTGCTACTTGTATAAAAATTAGTAATAGAGTAATTAGACCAGTTACTTACAGACATATCACCTTTGCCCTGTTGTGACTAATATTAATTTTTAAGATAACCTAAACCTATGTTTAATAAGTTCAAGATCAACATATTTTTTTGCTTGTCATGATCGTCATAAATAAATTAAAAAGAGATATTCAATGACATTAATGGATAGATTTGGTACAAACATTTAGCTGCTAATTATCTGTATATTCGTACCCTTGACTGCTAAGTTATTAAATTAAAAACAAATAAATATTTATTTTTGTTCAATTTCATAATATAATATCAACTGAACAAGTTGACTAAACAGATTTTGCAAGTAGTAATTATAGGAGCAAATATCATTTGTATTAAAATTTTCTACATTGAAAATATCTTGAATATGACTCTGGTATCTTTTCTGAACAAAGATGGCTATTTATCAAATCTATTTCAACATTAACCAGCTGAACATGTTGTATTTTTGGTTTTAATTTTTCCACTTTTACTAGTGTTACATATATTAACCTTAACTTATCACCAATATGTATATACGACGACCGTTCTGAACGAACCTGCACCTTGAAGAAGTTATAGAATACTGAAACAGGTAGAATGGCTTTGTGTGTTCCAGTGAGCTAAAGAATCGAACTATAGATTTAACCAAATTAGTGAATTCTTTAGTTGTTACAGTAATCCAAGTGAACAATATAGAAAGTAGTAAAGTAAACAAAGAAACTAGCCCGCACCAAGTACCATAACAAAAACAAGGGAATTATAAAGAAGTAATGCAGTGCTAGCTAAAATGTCATAGAGTGGAGTGGGTCATAAAAAAAGAAAAGGAAACCTCAAGAAAAATTTATTTACAAACTTCTAGTTAAAACCAGCATAGAAAAAGAACAATTATAACACCTCCAATTAGAAAAAGATGTTACAAAAGAAAAAGAATACCAGTTCACGTAGAGAACAATGTCTTTACAAAATATCCCGATGGATTTTCAGAGCAAAAATTTTCACAAAATAATAAATACATTCCTAATATTTTTTACAAAATAACCCGAAGAATTTTCACAGTACTAAAAAATTTGAAATAAAAATAATTAATGCATTCCTGATATTTTTTTACAAAATATTCTGAAGGATTTTCACAGTACCAAAAAAAATGGAAGCAAAAATAATTAATTTCTTCCTAAATTTCTTGTAAAGTAATTTAAATGGTAACGTTTCCCATGCACATTAAACAAGAAATTTTTTAACAAAATCTAGAATGGACTGCTTTCAGTACCAAAAAATTGAAATAAAAATAATTAATGCATTCCTGATGCTTTTTTACAAAATATTCTGAAGGATTTTCACAGTATCAAAAAAAAACCAAAGCAAAATAATTAATTTCTTCCTAAATTTCCTGTAAAGTAATTTAAATGGTAACGTCTCACATGCAGATTAAAGAAGAAAATTTTAAACAAAATACAGAATGGACTGCTTTCGTTCATGCTATATTTACAATTATTAAATCTTTGTTATCGAAATAATTTAACTGTTAATAGGTCAGAAAAAGGATTTATTTACATATTTATTGCAATTATAGGAAATCTTCTGCCTTCAGAATACACTCCTATAGTAGGACTAGGTGATAAGAACTTAATTGCTATAATTGATACTAATAACAGCTGTCACCATATTGTATTCCAACGTTCTCGAATAAAGTGAAATTCTTATCCAATACCAAAAACTTGAAAAAAAAAGATCTAGCCCAAATCTATGGTGGTGAAGTCATCGACTGCAGTAGTGAATTTAACAACTGGGGATGGTGTTTTGCATCTCCTTATATAATAGTAAAAGTAATTTTGGCGTTTTAGTGTTTCTTAGCTGCTCCATTTTCAACGTTCAATATTAAAGATATGATTCACTTTCAGGACCAACATGACAAATTGTCTTAAGTGTATTTAAAACAAATGTCAGAATTTACTTTATCAAGTTATAAACAAACGCATCTTGCATCTTGAATAACTGTATCTTATGTAAAGCGTAGGTATTGCAAAATATAAAATAAAAATAAATTACAAAAAATAGAATTAAAGTCTGTTGACAATTCCCATCATCAACGCTAGAAACAAAGAAATACTTCACATTTTCAAGTGGATTTCTTCAATACATTGCCGTTGCGGTACTAACTTCACGCTTATTGAATGCACTACACTATTTGTATCACTAAAATTAACAGCTAAACAAAAACCTCATAGGAAAATCAACACAATAATGCCTTTTTATTCGCGACGAAACTTTCCTTGTAAATAAAAAGTGGAGATAATCACCTACCTGAAAGGTTCGTATTTTTCCTTCAAAACGTCACCTGTAAATAACAGATACTAACAAAGCTAATGGCCTCGGTCATCATGGGCAATTCCACAAATAATGTCTGCTTGTGAACCAACTGTGACATTTTCAAAACAATCCGTATTCAACCAGCTAGGCACATCTCCAACCAATCTCACAGAATTATAGAGTTAGTTGTAGGCTTGGTGGCCTATATTTCATATAAAAAGCTTAGATTGTAGCATAAACCAAAGTAATAGCTACAGTCCGGATATAACCTTGGAGAAGCACGTACCTATCATCTTTGAAAACAAGTGTTTTGACCAGCAAAACAACACTTTCCAATTTATTAAATCGAATACATATTGTTTTATAATTCAGGTGTACGTATTCAGCGCCACTGCTATAGTTGGCAACACTGATACTATGCACGTTTCACAGTATTGCACAATAATGACATAATTACGTGTCAAATTGTATCACATACCAAACACGTTTACAATGATACAATTTGCACTTTAAAAATGTAAATAAAACAAATTACTCACTTAAAACGCACCTTGCAGTTAATTTCAGGGCATCTCCTTGTTGTTTCCGAGTGGGTTACGTCACGCCATTGTTGATCCAAATTTATTCGCCTTTCCTCTTTCGTCATTCGTAGCGGTACGATAGAATAGAGGTAGCGGTACGATAAGGCAAGAGATAAGGAAACCTACATCCTAAAAAGAGAAAAGACAAAAACACGACACAGGTAAACGTTACCGTTCAACGTCTCGTGGCTAATAATAATCGTGTCGCAAACCGTGCACTTGCCCATCACTCCACGTCTGCGCATTCTTTTGTGCAAACGCAACTGTCCGAAATGACGGAAATGAAAAGGTCTATTTTAAAGTAGTGGCGGGAATTTAGTCACATATTTAAAAATGTACAATGCCAATTTTGGCATGTAACAATTGCCAGTCTTTTAACCTTTGATAACCTCAAACCATGTTTCATGTTATCAAAATAAAAATATTTCTAAGCAAGTGTTTCAATAACTAAATATGTTGATAACTTATTCAATAGTGCATGTTGTTAAAACAAAGTTGTACCTTATTGGAATGATTCTGAAGCAAATGTTTTGACCAGTGTTCCATACTTTGTAATAATGAAACCCTAGGTTTTGCACTTTATCAAAATAGAATAGATTCAAAATATTTAACTTTGTCACTGAATATTTAATAGAACAAGATTTGGAACAAACAATCGTTTAAAGTTAACAAATGCTATGGGATTCGCTAATAACATGCAAAATAACCGTGAAAACCATAAGAGATATGAAAGTTTACATTAAATATGAGCCAAATTATTTAGATACAGTGACGGAATGTAACATAGTGTTGTAATTCAATGCAATAATAGTAATTGATAATTAATCGAATGACCAGTATATAAATAATTATATGCAAACATAACCATGTATGTGTATTTAAAGCTGTAAACAAGTACCACTCACCTGTACTAACACAACACATCTTCTCGTCTGGAAGGCTGGCGACGAATAGCCCTCAGCGCTCTTGTTTCAGCAACCAAGTAACGAGGGTTGACAGCAGATGGTGTTGTGGTTTCATTAAATTGAAATATCATTCTAATTGCGTCCAAGTTTCCGTGCACATATTATCAATTTAACCCTTAAATCCTAAACATTTACTGAGGAACCAGACTAAGATGGACTCGCAAAAGAGGGCAGCGGCTCTTTTGGTACTTAGAGTGGCAGAGACCATATGGGTCAGTATGGCATTCTAAGACATTCTAAGTCACCGCACTACCTAGTATACAGTGTACCAAAAACGTTTTAGAAATGAGGGCATCGAAGACATACTAAGATTTTTAAAATGTCATAAAAATTTAATAATTACGGGAGATTTTAATAAGTGGCAGGCGAGGGTAGGGAATGAACAGCAGTAGGTTTAGACACAATGAATGACAGCGAAGATAGGCTGGTAAAATTTTGCGATAAAAACAATTTAACCATCAAAACTACATTATTTTAACATAATGCTCGATGACGTTACACGTGGAAGATGCCAGAAGACATAGGGAGATATCACAGAGATTACGTTCTTGTTAGACAATGGTTTAGGAATCAAATAAAAGAATGTAAAAGCTACCTGGAAGCAGATATATATGTTGAAAATGGACGTTGATATTTAATAGACAGCTTGCTTGTATGCTTCTACATATATAAAAAACGTAGAAAGCGTCTGTCAAACAAGCATGCACTTTTACTAAACAATTCCATGTTATCGTACCTTTTAATTTTGCTGTTACAATATAACCAGTTTTCAAGCTTTATTATTATTTTATGCTATCGCAATTCCAAAACACCATCAAGTTATGGGGCCCAGGTGCGTTTGCGTGCGTAAAATAAGTAAAAGTAATATATTTGACGTTTAAAATATATATAGTGACGTTTGTTGATATTTCCGAATCGATTTTGGTGAAAAACAAATTGGCTTGTTTTTCTAGACAAAATGAGTGTTCCGATGTCTGATATTAAATTGCACATTGACAAATTGGAAGATGTCGCTGGATGGCCTAAATGGAAGTGGCAAATGCAAATGTTGTTTGTGCAAAACAAATTGACGAGCATCGTGGACGGATCGGAAGAATGTCCAACTTTAGAAGCTGGAAATGACGTCAAAAAAGCTAAATATGAAAGCTGGGTTACAAGCAATGCTGCTGCCTGTAACAATATAATGGGTACTCTGGGCAACAACTTTGTAGATTTGGTTCTATCAACAACCACAGCATCAGTGATGTGGACCAAATTATGTGCTCGGTTTGAATGCACAAGCACCCAAAGGCGTGACAGATTATTTCAAGAGTTATTTAACATGGCGCCAACCTCTGTAGAAGATGTGGCTCAATTCATTGCACGTGTGACAAACACTTTTCAAAATCTAAATGCAGAATTAAAATGTGGTAAGCGGAATGAGCTAGATGAATCCGTTTTAATCGCACGTGTTCTAACAGCGTTAGAAAAGGATTCGCGTTTTATAGATTTTTGGAATATTTGGGAGGTTGTTCCAGAAGATAAACAAAAATTAGATCTATTGACTGAAAAACTGTGCGCAATAGAGCTGCGAAAAATTGTATCATATGATTCAGGGTCTGCATTTATGATTAAGGCTAAATCAGTAAATACGTCTAATAGCAAATTAGACAAATCTGTTTCCTCGAATAATAAGAAACGGCGGGAGAAATTTATTGCAGAACAAAAGAAAAAGCGTCCGTGCAATAAATGTGGTAAGCTCGGTCATTGGGCAGCTGAATGCACTGTAACTGGGTGCAGAAAAGCTAACCAAATTAGTGCAAAATTTGGTAAATCGACGAGTCCGGTTTTACTGCCCAAGACGCAGTATCACTAAAAGAGTGTGATGTTTGGATTTGTGACTCAGGCGCGTCGCAACATATTACCCCATACAAAGAATTTTTCGCGACTTATGAAAAATTTGTACCGCCAAAGATAATTCATATTGCAAAATCTAAGAACTTTATGCTGGCATATGGTTGTGGGCGCATCAACGTAAAAATTTGGGTACATAATAAATGGCAATGCAGTCATTTAAATAATGTGTGGTTTGTACCAGACGCAGAAAAAAGTCTTCTTTCTGTAACTCGTTCAACGGATTTAGGACATGCTGTAACTTTTGATAAAACATCAGTTATTTTTCGTCGTGAAAAGGTAACTACCTTTACTGGCTACAAACTTGGGCGAGAATATGTATTAAAATTACGTATGATTAAACCACAGGTTGCAGCAATTGTTAATTTGGCAACTAATGAAGAAAGTATACAAGTCTGGCATGAAAGGATGGCGCATATTAACAAGCACCAAGTAAAGACCGTGTTAAAGCGCATGGGTATCGATATTCCTGTTGTCGATGGAGAATTTTGCGACGGTTGTGTATTTGGAAAAGCGCATCGGCTACCTTTTCGAACTCGCACTCATTTAGCTACATCAGTTGGTGAAAAGATACACGCTGACGTAATGGGACCTACAGAAAATTCATCATTTGCCAATAAACGCTATTATGTTTGTTTTAAAGACGAATTTTCAAAATATAGGGTACTGTATTTTATGAAACAGAAAAATGAGGTTGCTAGTTGTCTAAATGCCTATATAAATGAGTCAAAGACGCATGGGCACACCATTAAAGTGCTCCGCATGGATGGTGGTGGTGAATTCGACAATCAAGAGGTTCGTAATATTCTTACTGCAAATGGTATTTTATCTGAAATTACACCTCCTTATACACCTCAATTGAACGGTGTTGCAGAAAGAGAAAACAGAACAATTGTTGAACTTGCTCGTTCGATGTTGTCTTCGTCACGAATGCCAAAGGTTTGTTGGGCTGAAGCATGTGCAACTGCTGTCCACGTATTAAATCGGGTAGGAAAATCTACCGTTGCACAGAAATCTCCGATTGAGATATGGCGAGGTAAAGAATATGGTAGTCTAGAATATCTACGCATTTTTGGAACTGAATGTTTCGTACATGTACCGAAACAAAAGCGGCGTAAATTTGACAATAAAGCTATCGGTGGTCGAGTAGTTGGCTACGTTAATGATCGTGATGGTTATCGCGTGTATGTACCTTCCAAAAATCAAGTTGTTTGCAGTCGTGAAGTAATTTTTAAGCCTGAACGTACGTGTTCAACATCTTGTATTGAATTATCACCGACTCCAACGGCTGTTGTTCCGGAGGAAGTTTTGAAACCTTGCAAAACCACTATCAATTCAACTGCATCTGAATCAGTATCAGATTCACAAGAAAAACGCTATGAGACACGCAAAATTGAAGAACGTCAAAAGCCTAAGAAACTTGATGACTATTATGTTTATTCAGCTTCTGATGATTTTGTTTTCTCCGCTGAGGAATTTGTTGATACTATTCACCCTCGTTCTTATCGAGAAGCAGTATCTTCAGTTCATTCTGATAAATGGCAGGAAGCAATGGAAGAGGAATTACAATCGCAATATAAAAATGAAACGTGGGAACTAGTAGAAAAACCCCCAGAAGCCAAATTGTTAAACAGTCGATGGGTCTATCGTATTAAAGTCGATGCAAATGGTCAAACGTGTTTTAAAGCACGTTTTGTAGTCAAAGGATGTGGTCAAACCTGCGGCTTTGACTACGATGAAACGTTTAGCCCGGTAGCGCGTTATGAAACCATTCGAAGCGTGCTGACTATCTCTGCATGCGATAGACTACAGTTGCGACAATTTGATGTAAAAACTGCTTTTCTCTATGGTGAACTTCATGAAGAAGTTTATGTCAAGCAACCAGAAGGTTTTGATGATAACACAAGCCGTGTTTGTTTTTTAAAGAAAAGCGTATATGGACTGAAACAAGCGCCACGTGGTTGGAATGAAAAATTTGTTGGGTTTATGCAATCAAGTGGAATGCAACAGAGCAAAGCTGACCCTTGTCTGTTTACTCGTGAACGAAATGGCAAAAAGCTGCTTGTGGCCATTTACGTTGACGATGGTCTTGTAGCAGGGAGCGATTTGATGAAATTACTGTTTTCACAAACGATCTTAAGAAAAGTAGACGCTTTTGTGAATTTAGTTTTTTAGATTAAATACTCAACGTTGGAGGAAGTGTTGAAAATGGACGTTGATATTTAATAGACAGCTTGCTTGTATACTTCTACATATATAAAAAACGTAGAAAGCGTCTGTCAAACATGCATGCACTTTTACTAAACAATTCCATGTTATCGTACCTTTTAATTTTGCTGTTACAATATAACCAGTTTTCAAGCTTTATTATTATTTTATGCTATCGCAATTCCAAAACACCATCAATATACACTAATCACAACATAATAATTATGAAAGCAGCGCTTCAATTTAAAAATTTGAAAAATAGCAACAGAATAAGGCATTTTAATTTTGAGAACCTAAAAGATAAAGATGTCCACAAAAATTGTTGAAAGATATTGGGAAATTTTCTAATATTAAGCGAGTTGAAGCAGAATTGGGTATCTTTAAATCCAGTTTAGATAGTGCTGCCAGAGATATTCTGGGGTATAAACAAGAAGAAAATAACAAATGCTTAATACAGAAACAGACCAGACGATGCAGGGAAACAGATACGAAGCCCTAGAATAGGAAATTATTCACAAATGCAGGAAAACTAAAGAATGGTTGAACGAGGAAAAGAAGCATGTAAACCAATTAGAATGATTAGCATTCTTCTTAATTTTCTTTTTATTATTTTGACAACGATCCTAGGTCATGAATCGAAACGTAAATAAAGTTGATTTTAAAAACTATGAGTGGTTTAATTCCCAAAGAAAATTAAGAACAATTAGAATGAGTTTATTAAACAGTATATCAAAAATATAAGGGGCGCAGATGCGACATCGTTATAGAAAACGTAGAGAAAGTACATAGACGACGAAAATATATAGGGAATTTATATGCTGGACAGGAACTAGAGCACTAGAATTGAAAAGAATGCCATGGGATATCCTATACTTTCCGATGAGTTTGAACTAATAATAAGGTACATGATTCAGATAATGTGCAACAGAAACTCTAAAAGTCACTGGACAAGCAGTAACAGAACGTCTCTTTCAATTTGTGGGCCATATGTATGAGACAGGTTAAGATACCCAAAGATTTCAAACTTAACACCATAGTCACTATACCAAAAAAGAGAGGTGCGGATAGATGTGAAAATTTTTGAATAATAAGTTTGGCGGCACTGTGTCAAAAATATGAACTAGAATTGTACAAAGACGGATGGAAAAAGGTGCTGAAGAAATACTAGGAGAAGATGAATTTGGCTTTAGACGAAACAGGGAAACACGGAATGCCATTTTAACTTTAAGGGTGATAATGGAGAAATGCGTATAAAAAGAAAAAGCTTGTATGTAGGGTTTGTAGATCTGGAAAAAATATTCGACAATGTAAAATGGGACAAAAAGGTTTGAAATACTCAGAGAGATTGGAATGACTTCTTAGAGCTTACACAAAGATCAAACAACTGTATTAGAATTAAAGCCTGGAATATAAAGAAGTAAATATTAGGAAAAGGGATGTGCCCTATTTCCATTAATTATTAACTTGTATATAGAAGTAGCCATGAATACTGTCAAATGCAGCATGTTCTTCAAACGTAGTAGTTGCTTTTTTTTGTTAGGCGCAGCACGCCCTTATGGTAATCTTTGTTTTATATCATTTGCACATTTCCATCTTGATTTATTTGGCTTCCTACGAAGCAATAAAACTTAGTCTCTTGTAAATTCTGATTTCCTGTTTATATTCTGGTTTTTTACTATTTTCCCATCCTTTACATACTGATACTTTAGTTTTATTTTTGTTAATTTTCATACCATATCTCTCTACTTCTAACTCTTCTTTGCTAGATGCTAATACCGCTATATCGTCTGCGAATTTGAGCATATTAATCGGTTGTCGCTGCATAATAATTCCAAATGTCTTTCTGCATTTGACAGTATTATTTGCCCTATCGGTACATAAGTTGAAACTTAATGTGTATAGTGCACATCCCTGTCTCGCCCCTTTCCTGGTATTTACTTTTCTGAATTCCTGCATTAATTTTATTGCCACTGTTAGCTTTTTGTATAAATTATGTACTATCTGTATAACGCATTCCTATCTTTTTTTAGTATTTCAAACATCTTTTCTCATTTTACATTATCGAATGCTTCTTCCAGATCTACAAACCCTATATACACGTTTTCTCCTTTTTCTGTTGTTTTCTCCATTATCGCCTTTAAAGCTATGCAGCTTCCAGTATTCCCCTGCTTCGCGTAAACTCAAATTGATCTTCTAGTATTTCTTCAGCTCATTTTTCCATCCGTCTTTGTACAATTCTAGTTATTTTTGACACATCTGCATTAAATTTATTGTTCAAAAATTTCACATCTATCCTGGCGTTTGAAATTTTTGAGCATCTCGTCTGTCTCATACATGTAGCTGACAAGTTGGAAGAGACGTTCTTTTACTGCTTGCCCAGCAGCTTTTAGAGTTTCTGTTGCAAATTATCCGGATCAGGTGTCTTATAATTAGTTCAAACTCATCAGTAAGTATAGGATATCCCATGACATTCTTTTCAATTCTAGTTCTTCTAGTTCCTGTCCAGCATATAAATTCCCTATATATTTTTACCATCTATGTACTTTCTCTACATTTTCTATAATAATGTCAGCTTTGTGCCCCTTATATTTTTGCTACACAGTTTGATATTCCTAAAATGCATGCCTGCACTTTATTTCTACCCAGTAACTTTTGCTATTTAATGCTAATTCAAACTTGTCCTTCTGGTTCCAGTTGTGCATATAAATTTCCTATATATTCTTGCCATCTATCCACTTTTTTCCATGTTCTATAATGATGTTTTTTCCTGCAGTTGGTATATTTTTGTTAAAATTCATTCTAATTAGTTTGTATGCTTTTTCTATCTTTCTAATTTCCATCTTAGTTTGTTACCTCTTTACATTTTTTCCTCAATCTATTGTTCTTTAGCTTTCCTGCATTTGCAAATAATTTCCCATTTTATGACTTGAAGCAGGACTTTCACATTACAACCGTTTGCCAAAAATGCTCCAGTAGTAAGTGCCGTACAAATTAAGCTATGCAAGCTTCTGTTTCGAAGAATGTTTTTTTCCATGCATGGCTAAAATATGAAAATTTTGTTAAAATGTGCTTAAATTAAGCGGTTAGAGATATCTCTACAATGCAGATTAATTCCTTAATGCTAACTAATTTAACAAAAACTATTGTAATTTATTGGTCATTATTTGAAATACAACATTACAGATTAGAGTTATATAATTTGTTTGTATAGAATAACGTATTTGTTAAAACGCTCAGTATTCTGAGTATAAATGCATAAATCTGCGATGGAAGGAATTTTCATTTGTAATAACAAAGAGATAACGTTTTTAAGATCAAAATAATGGTCTTTTACTATGTCCAGCGAGTACATAAACGTTTTTTTAAGGAGTTTCATCCACTTTTGCTGTCAAAGTACTCAACGCATAAATACATGATTACTACAAGATTTCATTTGATCGTGTATTTAAAAGATTATGGTAGGCGCGTGTATAATATTTTCAGTTAATAATAAGCGTATTTTGCAAGTAATGAAGAATGCAGGCATTGAACTTCTAGAAAATCCAGTACACGACATCATTCCAATTAGAAGCCATAAATCTTAGTCGTAATAGATAAGAAATTTAAACGTTCATTTAATTAACAGATCATTAAAATAAGGAGCGACTACCACGAATTTGTGTACCCTGGGGTATTCGAACGACACAGCTCTGAGAGTTGCATCATTAGGAAGACTCTCGATGTTTATGTCAGGACTTACCCTATTTTTAACCAATGGGAACATAGAAACCACGTCTAGAGTTCACTAGATTGTTCGAGATACTGACATCACGAGGGCCCGCGCTTATAAAACCCAATCGAAGTTAAGTTGAGGGGTAGTGGTTTGGCATTCATTAAAAGCGTCACAATGCCGTCGAACTAATGATAACATATATCGTAGTAAAATACTACAGTTTAGTATTTGAAGTTATTGTACTAATAAGCGAGAAGGAAAAGTGTTTTAAACATACAGGAGTGAGAGATATTAATTGGAAGTATGTAAAATGAATAAGTAATTATTGACTACTGTAAGATAAAGTTTTAATTTGAAAATAAGTGTATGAACACTTAACAGTTTGGACGATTTGGACATGGATGGATGACTACGGACCAACTAGAGGCATCGAGAACGACCAGCATAATTCACACGATAACATAAACATCACATTATTTTAAAAAGGACATTTCTATTTATTGTTCAAGTTCTATGATAAGAGTATATTGTGTGCTAATATTTGAACTTAGGGTAGAGTTCGTATAGGTTGATAATTCGATTTGAAAAGGGCGGCAACCTACAGAGGTTTTGCCATTATATAAAAAAAGAATGTATTAAACCTATCATGAGATACATTTAAAATCCGATTTTAAAGGGTGGACATTGAGTTATTTATCTTATTGTGACAAATATTTTGCAGATAATAAGAGTTAACTAAGGAGTTACTGATGAATGAAATTAAGATTAGAGTAAGTTCATTCTGATTATAAAAGAGACTTTGGACTCTAATTTAGTGAGTGATTAATTACTCGGAAATTATATTTTGTTAGATTTAAGATGTTGATTGTGATGAAAAGTCATTGTGGCAATGTTGGACTTTTAGATTTTAATGTTTGTATGAGAGTATTTTTTGAGGTTAGATGTAGGATACTGCTCGTTAGAAAAAAACTGTTGTGGATGTAGTAATTGTTCTCTAAAAGATTGTTTGTTAAAGAATATTTCGTGTCATTATAGGTTTGATGTCTGATTCTAGTGGTTTGATTTAAACTGAGCTAGCAAAAATAATATATAATATAAGATTCATGGTTGTGCTGCTACCTGCATGTGTGCATGTGAATGCATCTGTTTTTGAGTTTAGTATAAAAATTCAGAAATTTGAGAACTAGTCCGAAAGAAGTTCGTGCCAAGATTCGCAAAATTTGAATAAGTTTTTTTATATTTGAATTGCATGTTAGTGAATGTACTGTAATTTACTTAATAATTCTAAAGCTTCCTTAAAAAATGACACGACTCCACTATGAAGGTTTACAGTTATAAATATTTTATTTACACTTTTGTGCTTTAAAATAAGTTATGAACCTGAGTTCTGTTCCAATATGTATTTAACAGGGATTATTGCTAATGAATGATCAAATAGCTTTCTTAATTTTATGTGAGAAATGCCTAATATTAAAAACTGTTTTCCATTTTGGTAGCTTTTAGATAAGTTACGTATCTGAATTACATTCAAATATGTATAAAAGGAGACTTTAAGTTTATGATTTAAATAGAACTAACAATTTTACTGCAGTGTCTTGCTTACTGTACACTAGTATATATGAAATCAGAATATACAGGATATATCATTATTAAGTTTGTCCGTTTGACATTAATTTTCATCTTTTTTGCATCCCGTTTCTGTTTAACGTAACGCCAAAGTATTACATGGTTTGGTACATTTAAATTTCTTGTATATTTAGCGATAACTTGAGGTTACTTAATATAGTCTTCATAAATTTTAAAGTATTAATAATCTTCAGGTATAATAGCTATATTAGTCATTAGTAAAGTAAATAGTTTTATCCTTGAAATTTAGTTTTGATAACTCTTAAATATAAATAAAGAGTAGTATAAGCTCCTACACAATTTTTCGGCGCAAACTTCTAATAACACGCTTCTGTTGCTATATTCACCAACGATTTTTCATTTTTTTTTTTGTATTCCGTTTTCTAAATAATATTTATTTAGCCACTAGCAGGTCTTCTGTTTGGGACGAAGTATAGCTAATGAGGTAACTTCTTTCTAAATATCCGGTTGGAGCCGTGTCATCTTATAAACTAAGATCGATGTATTATAATAACTCCGGCCATGAAAGCATCCGACAATATAACTTCTTTCTATATCATAATATATTGCCAACTATTGTTCTACATACCAACAATGTATTATTTATGTTTGAAATTGAGCCATATTTTCATTGTTGAGTGGTACTTACAATCAGTTGTTTCCTAAAATCTTTATCGATATTTTGCGCTTTTTAAACCTTATTCTCTTTTTTTCAATTTTCATTGTTATTTGAATTAATAACAGACATTTGCAGGAGAATAGTAATTACCAGTTGACTTGTAAAATTACATTTACCCGCAATTGAAATTTTAAAATCCTATGAGTATATGTTAGGTGGTAAGGCTTATTGGGCTGATGATATCTAGTATATGTTTTAAATAAAGCCCTAAATATGCATTTATACAACAGATATAACATTTTGTTAATTGAATACTTTTTATTTTGATTGTATGTGTAATAAACTTTTAACAAGTTTTTACACTTTTCCTTTTTTGTACTTTAAATTTATATTACATTTTAGGCCCATATGTACCAAGTTGCATAGATTTTATGCTGGAATATGCTGCGTCAGGAATATTTGCACGTTTGTACTATCCGACAAAATTAAAACACGATGAGGTTGGTAATAAAGAGTGTGTCTATTTTTTATCACAAAACATACTTTGTAGGTTGATTCAACCCATTGGATAAATTGGTTAGCTAATGATAATTACATCATAGGTATTGCTAAGGCAATTATGGTATTCCCCATCATTACAAAATTTCTTGCTTGGTGGACATCAGGTGAGTTTGTGAACACAATTAAAGCTTTATATTTATATATTATTCATAAATTTCTATGTGATACTTATTCCCAGATTATATACTAATACTCCTGGAGCATAAACATTTTCCATTATTGTACATATTAAGAAGTCTATGTATGTATAATTAGTACCAGTAAAGAAAACCATCATGTGATCACTTATATTTCTGAAGTCAAATGACCTTCCACTTACATTTATTAAGAACATTTATAGGAAAAGGCAATGCCAATTCAATTTTCTTTCTAAACTCGTTTCGAGTTTTGTAAAATTTAGTGCTCGTAACTAACCTGCTTTTATTTAATTAGTCGCTCATAAAATTATAGTAATCATAATATATAATATCCATATAACTCAAGTTATGTTCTAAAATAAATACATACGTATATTAATAAATATTCACACGGAAATTGTAAATCCTAAAATACAGAAAGATTGTATTGGTGTTTTAACTCTGTTAAATTTAACTTGGCATGTATGCAAGTTTAACATGGGTTAGAATGACATTTGTCAAAATGAAGAGGGGCAAATTTTGACATTTTATATCAACAAATGTTAGTAAACATGTTATATCAAACGAATTAAATTTTTTCACATTACCCACATATTAATTAAGAAAAAGTCGCTTATTTTGGTAGAGATTGGGTTTAGCGCCAGCAGAAATTTTATGAATATAGGGTATCAATCGACAAGCTGAGTCGAATGGTACCGGTCCCTATGTGCGGAAACTTCCGGTTAAAAAGTTATGATTTTTTAAATATTATAATGTTTTTACATAGAAATCAATAGTAACCTAACCTAACCTGACCTGACCTGACCTGACCTGACCTGACCTGACCTGACCTGACCTAACCTAACATAACTTAATTAATTAATAATATTTGCTGACCGTTTAGCCGCATACAGCGCTTCCAGAGAGCACCGCGTGGAGGCGGTCAGCTTCACTCTCCTGTCCCTCAGTAAACCATCATCGGGACTAGCCTTAAGGCCTAGGCGCGGAAGTCGCCATACTCTCGGCGAACTGCATCCAAAAGAGCCTCCATTGAGTCGAGTTTACGTTTACGAACGTCTCGACGCCAAAGGTACTCACACAAGAAGAAGGCAAACTCTTCATGAGGCACCGAGTTCCGTTGACGGAACCAGTCCTTGGCTGGGCGCCAAGATGCCTCAATCCGTTGTGTATGAGTACCATCTGGAGCTAAGAAAAAAAATAATTAGAAAATAAAAATAAAAATAAATGACTTACCAACAAACCGATTCTCAAGGTCGCTGTGGTTGACCGTCTTATGAATGAACCCATGTTCACTCAGCTGGTTGTAGGCCGCACACGAGTCCGTGTGAATCTCGGTTCCGGGAAGAACTTTCTCCTTGATGGCCGGGATCAAAGTGGCAGAATCACGGTAATCAACCACTTGCATTACAATATCTTCCCGACCTTCTTCGATCATACCGAGGACCCAATGGCCCTCAATAATTCGGCCCCTATCGTATTTGCGGCGCCCGAACTTCGCCTCGTCGATTTGGACTATATGTCCAGGTCTTCCAAGCATAATGTCTGATTGCCGAAAACTAAAGTCATCGACAATCATTTCTCGGCAATATCGGTTCCTAAAAATAAAATTTAGATAAAAAAATAATAAATTACTTACCAAGCAACAATGGTGTCTTGTCCCAAGAGCGTCCGGTCTTCTTGATCGAGATCAATGCATTCATCGCGCACCAACTCTACTGGCCAATCATGGGCAAAGCCGTACATGAGCCAAGCGACCTGGTACGGCTTGAGATGGGCATGGGCAAGCCAGGTGCCATCCGCCACGGACTTAGAGCTGTTGCACGCTCGATTGGGGCATTTAAAGCGGCCAATACCATGTTGGCCCTCGGTGTACAGCCTCATCGCTGTCCGGTGACTCCTGCAATCAGGAGTCACTCTAGGAATGAGGCCCTGGTCAACGGCCCATCGCCGACCATCTGCTTCCATAGGAAGCCTCCGCGTATTCCAAATACGCTGATAGCCACTCATTCTAAATAAAAAAGAAATAAAGAATTAAAATAAACAAGAATTCACTTACCTTAACAAAATGCGACTGATGTGGTTGAAAGCTGAAGCACAAATGAAGAATAAAGCAAGAAAAAGCAAGAAAAACTGAAAATGAAAAATTGCTGACCTGTAGCGTCTGAAAGCTAACTGACAACTGAAACGTAATTTCAGTAGTTGCTAGAGTTATATCTTATTATCCCGTGATGAGGAGCAGCCAATAGGAAGAGAGGTAGAGTCTATTTAGAAAAGGAGTGGTACCTTCTCACCTGCACATGCGTATTAACACATATTGACATTCTTTTCGATTATCGATGGTCGATAATCATTTTCTTTTTGATAAATTCATTATAATTTTAATTTATAATTTTAGCTTAGATTAGTTAAGGATAGGTTACCTAAGGATAAGTTACTTAAGGATAGGTTATGTCCTGGGAGGCTAAGAGAGTGTTGTTTAGTGTTGATTTCTATGTAAAAACATTATAATATTTAAAAAAATCATAACTTTTTAACCGGAAGTTTCCGCACATAGGGACCGGTACCATTTGACTCAGCTCGTCATTCTGCTTCGATTGATACCCTATATTAATAAAATTTCTGCTGGCGCTAAATCCAACCTGAGCCCTTATTTTAATTGAAGCATGGCACCTCTTGAAATGTAAATTAGATTAATGTATTATAATTCTCCAGTATTATTAACTCGTCAACTTATGAGCATTTGAGTATGTCGAATACATTTTTGCCATAAATCCTTGGAACACTGTTGTAAAGCTTTGTTCTACATATCGAATATCTTCCCAATGCTATAATTATTACTTCTGATATGCTTATTATAATAATCTTTTGCATGTGCCCAAATCATCTGACAATATATGGTAGTAGCACAGTGCTTCATGGCCATGGCTTTTTAGAAGCATGTATAATATGTAGCACTTTTGTGGCTTATGAAATTTTACTAATGCTATCCACTTTTAAACATCTACGTAATATACTGCACGTTGTGTGTAATAAGTCATTGACTTGTATCGGTATATGTCTAAGATGATGTTGATGCATTGTCGTGAATAATAAGATGCATTACCTAACATAATTAACTATTTTCTTCTAAATTGTTTATTAGCTTCTCAGCAACCCACTGTGAAAATACGTCCCCGTTCATTTCATCATGGTAGTCACTACTATTCGATTCAGAAGCAAACAACAAAGAAGCACCTTCTACAATATCTTCCATTGATTTAGTATGAAGTACTACAAAGCGTTTACCATCGTACCCACTTGGCTTCCTCACACCTCTAATATTATTGTCTTGCCATGATGTTGTTGGCTTTCTTTTTGAAAACAGCCAACTTTTGTCCATAAAACGATCGATTGTTTTGTGTTGCAGTTGCTATTGTCTTTATATGCCCTTAAAGATTTAATTCTCGAACTAGCAATATTTGGTTTTTCCAACAAAACTCTGCAAATTCTCTCTTTTTTAAGTTTGAATCCAATCTGAAGCAATGCACATTTCAAACTGGTTTTACTTAATGTAATATCTCCTTCTCGAAATTTCACATTCAACAATTGGACAGTTACATGCTTTTTCTGCAAATATTAAACCTTACACTATCGTTTACTTTAAAGCCTTATTAAACTTACATTGATCATACATTGTGTACAAGGTATCTCTGATGTTCATTTGAATGGTGTCTGGAAGTCCCAGTTTTAGTTTTTTCCAATGCCTGCATTTCCAGGACTGCGCACAATTAGATTAGCAATCTGGTGTGATTTAAAGCGAGTAACTGTGCTGGCAGTAATTTGCAAAACTGCAACCACTTTCTAATAGGTATAGACTAATTAAAATATAATTTGTTATATAAAAATGTTTACCTCTTGGACTGTCTGTACTGAAATTAAAGGACCTCATTCTACTTTACTTTTTCGAAATATGCCCATAAGTTAAACACCAACCGATTGGCTTGTATCCTCAAAACTGTATCTTTGGCTGTCATTTTGCAGTACTGCATTCTAATAACCTTTTTTTTATTAGCTTCACGGTGAATACAATGAAATAAGTAAAAATGAACAAGCTTGTTAAAACTCCGAAAGTAGGGTTTTAGTATGACAGAAATGAGGCTATATTATTTTTTACTTCCAAATGACAGAAGTGAGACTATATTATTTTTTTACTGCCAAATTGAGAATACTATTCTAGTCAGTTAAACACAAGTTCCGAGGTATCATAACCAGTAACATACATCATTTACTTGCTATTTTTATCATACTCCTAAGAATATTTATACGTCTTTGAATTTGTTGCAATAGCAGAAATAAACCCAAAGACTGTGTAATTGAAATTCACAGATATTACACTGCAAATATAAGTTAAATCATTTCATACAATACATTACAATGATTCATTTACATTGATGGATAGATAGAAACAAATATTAATCTAAGTAAATCACATGGAAACACAGGTACATTCCTAGCGTTTCATTTCATAAACATAATAGGAAGGCCATGACAAAACTCCCGACATCGTAAGAGTGGGGGTAGAAACTCCATATTTAGACATACAATGAAGAATGAATAACCAATTATTTGTGAACCAGTAATAAACCAACATCGAAAATGTTAGAAAAAAAAAATCAAAACGGCAGTAACCCACGATATAGGGGTCAGTGTAGGCAAGAAGTTGAAAGTGAGCATAATACAGCTTCAAGGAAAAAATAAACCTTGATATTCTAGCAGGCACAACAAATGCGCGTACGATAAATATGTGAACTTAACTCTCGTGCGAGCGAGGCATTTTCCATGCACCTGTAGGTCGAATTATTGTCGTTGTGATCATTTAAAGGGGTTGGGATTTGGATAATTCTCCCCACTATTAATTTGGAATATTGGATTGCGCTGGGTCAAAGTAGCTGTTTCAAAGATGAGAAAATGGAATTATTAATAAATTTGAAAGCTGATGTGGTCTGGACGTTCTTAATCTTATAACAGGTGCCAAACAATGAGTAATTATAAACTTTTATGGTTGTATATTTTTTGTATATGTGAGTTTGAATTTTGAATAAATATGGTTGGTATTTTATGCCATAGGACATTAATTGAATATAAAAGTGATTATTTTTTTTAATTGATTAATGATTTACTAACAGAACCAGTGTTGATTAAATTTAAGTATAATGTTATTAGTTAAAATATTAAGAAGTATATACATATTGATTTTACATTATCTTGGTGTGAACAATGAAATGATGCAGTAGAAAGGTGATATTTAACTATTTTTTTTTATTGTTAACGACATTTTCAATAATTTGATTTATAGATGTCATGTAATTAAATATAGACAGCAGAAAGAATTTGGAGGTTGAATAGTTTTATGATTTTTTTCTTTTAGTGACACCTCACGAAATTTGAGGTTAAGAAATTTTTCTGGAAAGTAAAGTTGTATTTTTATTAAAATTATTTTTTGTTAATAGACCTACCTGATACTTCGAAAGAAACTAGTTGTTCAGAATTTACATGCTTTTGTTCAGCATGAGGTTGTTAATTTAACAGTGTTCCTAAAATCAAAAGTAACCAATCTTGTGAGGTATTATCCAAACATCATTGCAGTCAGTTCGATATTCTTCAAGATTTACTAACCTACTCAAGCTACATGTTAATTCTTTGGATGATAATTACAGAGTGCTCCATAAATAATTGACGTCTCTTCGTAAAACAATTCGGGATACTTTTGGCAGAATTCGAACAGATGAATTGCGTTGTTTTTCTCTGCTTAAATATATGTATAATTAACTTACGAAAAGGTTAACTAGAACCAGAGAAAGGAACTATTTACTTTTTGCATCAGCACAATTTTACATGTAAACTTCCTTCAATGCCTAGAGGATGAGATCATAGGCGCCACGTGATACATTATTAATCAAAACACATTAATCATAAAGCTATAATAATTTTGAATACAGAGTTCCGTTAGCTGATATCATTTCTAAGTTTTAAAACCACCATAATGAATTGACAACATTTTAGTATGAACAATATAAGATACAGAAATAAACCCTCCTTAAATTAAGAATGCACATAACCTAAAAATTATATTTCTTAAAGGAAATAAATTAACCCAATTGGTGGGATTTACCAATACAGAAACTATTAAAATGAAATATGATTCTAATTTTTTAAAGGAACATGATAAACCTTTCAGGATAAGTGATAGTGTAATGTAGTTTTTTGTATTTCAGCCTTTTTATTTATTAATGTTGTCTTTACTATTTTTATTTCAACTTGTTGTATGTTACTTTATAATTTATTTGTAGTAACCCACTCCCGCACCACTGCAGTTAACCGACACACCTTTTATCGTTACGGGGTCCTGGCCCCTTCAAGGCAAATCTAAATTTCGTAACTTAACTCTCATTTTACCTATAACAGTTTACGTGTACGAATAAATGTGATTGTCCTATTTCTGCTTATAAACGATTATGGGTTCGAATCTTTTGTCTATTTGCATTTCTTCCATTCACATCAGTAATCTAGCGTAAAAAGTTAAAATGGCTATCGCGCCACTGTCACTGAATAAATGAGTTATCAGAAGGTAAACAATTTACCTAAAATGAAATCTAGATCTTCAGCTTTTGAGAAATGATGCAACATGCCTGTAAAATATCTGACGTGAGTTTTAGCTACGTGTAAAAATTTTACTAGAAATAAAATGTAAGACGTATACTTTTGAAAACTGATGTCAAATGGTTCAAAATTTTTGAATTGAAGATTCTGATTTTGATGGGTAAGAAATTAACTTCATGGTATAATTTGACCTATACTAATTACCCAACAAAATATCTCTAAAAGGAATTAAACGCGATTGATTTATCCTTAATAATAGAAAGCGAAATTGCACATTACGGGGATTTAGAATAACTGAAAACCTGTAGAAAGCAATGGTCAGAATAGGTAGTTGGTGGTTTTCCAATGCTCTTTTATGCCTACTAAAATGTTTTACATAATGGGTTTCTTTTGCGATTTTTTGTATCAATAATTGGCTTACACTAAAATTTTGTTTCAGCATACAGTGTGCGTACGCCTGCACTATATGGAGAAAAGGTCAACACCGACCATAAATTAAAATGTGTTCTATTTTCTCATGGTTATGCAGCTAATAGATTTTTTAGCAGCATTACTTGCAATGAATTAGCATCACGAGGATATTTGGTAGCTGTAATAGAACATAGGTACCCTATCTTTATAGAAAACAGTGATCCAATAATTTTTTAGGGATCAATCTGCTGCTTTTACTTACTACTATAAAAATAAGGAAGATGTAATTGCTGATAATAAAACACCAATATATGTGAAACGAATATTATTTGGTGAGCGTCATTATGATCAAAGGAACGCACAGGTTTGGATTTAGCCTTATTACAAATTTAGAATTATTGCATGTTTTATTTTTATTTATTTTTATTGCGAACTAAATGCTAAAATATTCATTTCGTTGTTCATTAGAAAATAATTCCTTTTAATAAAGTATACCGGAATAATTAGAGCTAGACAAGACAGGATAAAAATAAGGTTATTACAATGTTGTTAAATAGTGAAATCCAAACATCTTCATACAATACAATATATTTATTTATATTACATTAACACGTGATGCTAACTTAAATAAACCATAGGAAGGCATTTATCTTTCACGTTGTAAGAATGCTAATGACACCCTTTGGAAGCAGAAGGTGGTGAGAAAGACGTGGTTAGACAGCCACTGAAAATCACTTAATTAATTCTCGTTAACCAGTAACGAATAAACATGTGAAACATTGTTCATAATATGGAAAGTTGAAGAACCTCTTTGGCTCGGAAGTATCAAAAGTGGTCAACGTGGTGGATTCACAGATATGTCGACAAGACCCAATATTTAAAAGTTGGACCAATTAGTCCATACCACTTTGATGTGAAATTGAGTAATTCTTTTGATTGTGGATTCCCGCTGGTGAAACAGATGGCCTTAATTGAATTAACATGCGTTAAAAGCTTAAGTTAAATAGTTATAAAGTCTTCTTTTGTTTAGGATGAAGCCTGTTTAGATAGACAAAATGTAAAACCTCCACTTGTATCGTAGGTTATATTTTGAAACCTGGACATCGGAAGGCATGACAAAGTGAATGATTTAGTTTAATGTTTATAGAAAAGTAAACAAACGGAGTAACCAACAAAAGTGACTAAATTATGTAATGTCAAGCGCTGTAGGCATACGGACTCATTTGAAAATGTTATGCTCTTTGCATTTTTTGGATTTAAGTAATTTGCGCATAAATGTTTTCAGTAATATTATTATGTGAGTGGTGTTAAAATTTATTTGGATAATTTAGGTACATATGTTCAAGAATATTAATGTGAATGGTGTTGAAAGTTATTCAGATAACTTTAAAATTTTTATATATACCTGTTTACAAGAATAATACTTTGGTGTTGTATTAAAATAGATTCAGGTGATGCAGTGACTGTATTTTTTGTGATTGAATATATCAATTACTTGTGAGAGGAACTCCATTACACCAAATGGTAAAAATAATCAAATTTCCCCCAAATGGGTGATTTTCACTAGACTAGATTAGATGACTTGATGCCAATAAACTTGACAGAAATTGAAAGCCCTTCAAGGTATGTGTTATTGGTAACGTATCTTAAAATTGCACCTAGGTAAATTTTGGATTGTTTAATTTTACTCTATTTTGTTCCGTTTGCTTCTATAGGGACCCACCTCATACCACTGTAGTAGGTTGGTGTATCTTTATTTTGTTACGGGATTCACGTCCTCTTTTTGGGAAGTTCCAAATTTAATAATTTAATGCTTCATTCACCTGTAACAATATATAATGATTTGGTGATCACAGTAGACAATTAAAAAATACATATTACTATATCATAAACTTGAATTAAACTAAAATAAAATAACGTATGAAAGTCGGGTAGAAGTTTTCAACTACATATCGGTTATTGTGTAAAGGGTATTATAATATGTAAAGTATTAAAAATTTTATTAATGCATTCTTAATCGTAGTAAAAATACTTTGTAAGTTTTGCATATCAGTTTCTTTATTTAGTGCATTGTCTTCAAGACAATTACAATTATATCCAAAAACAGTCATTTTCTAAAAAAAATTTACGGTGAATATAATTTCTGCATCATTATAGTTTATTTTGTGACCAAAATCAATTGTATGAATGGCCAATGCACATGTATTGTTTTTATAGCAATTAGTTTTGTGAAACTATCCTAGTCGAAAATATTTAAGGAGCAGATCTTTGAGTATTACAAGTTCTTTTATTTTAATGGGAGGGGGCGAAACCACTCTTCTTTTTTTTCTTAGTCTTCTCTGGGAATTAAACCACTCATAGTTGTTAAAATCGTCTTTATTTATGTTTCAATCCATGACCTAGGATCGTTGTCAAAATAATCAAATTTCAAGTTTGACATTAATGACATAAATTAAAGGTAACTTTGATTTATTAATGTTTGATATATTTGGTTTGAATACATTAAGTGAAAATTTTAAAGATTAGAAGAATCAGTGCCTTCAATTTGTCTTGCGCTCTAGGGAGCGAATTTTAGGAAGCCAATACGCTTAACGTGAAATCAGCTGATTAATTTTCATATAGTTAAATTTCATATAAATCCAATAACATGAGGATTGGAAAACATTTTTTAAAATGTTTCTATTTATACGATTGAGAGGATGGTTATTAAAGAAGTGTTCGATTACGTTACCGTAAGGCTTAAGTAGCTTTTTTTTATATTTATCTTGAGGAGGAAAGCTCATTATGATTTAGGCTACCTCTTTGGTAGATTTTAACATGGTTTTGAGGCGACCCTTGGCTGATTTACACTTGCCAGATACCATTATTATTCTACGAATATTTTATATGGTTCTGAGGCGACCCTAAGGCGGATTTACACTTGTCAGATACCAATACTGTTCAACGAAGATTATATATGGATCTGAGGCGACCCTATGGCGGATTTCTTGATGCGTATTATTGTTTCTGTTTTCTTCTTTTTTATTTTTTGGGACTTTACTCATTTCTTTCTCTATTATTCTTTAAGAATACTTTTTTATTAGTGTACATTTGATTAGGCCTTTCTCTTTCTTTAAAAAACAAACAAAACCCAAAAACGCAATACAAAGTTCAAAAAACTACATCTACAGAATATCGTGCGAATGTAGCAAGTTTTATATAAGGGAAAGTTTCAGACCATTTGAAGTTCGATTATAAGAACATAAATCATATATAAAAAAATAGAAAATTTGGAAAATCCTTGATTTGCCAACATGCATGGGACTCCAGTCATAAAATAAAATGGGAGGACACGAAAATTATTGACAGAAGAAAACCACAAAAATGCAAAATCAAAGAAGCTGCCCACATAAAAATAACTGCGTAGCAAACGAATCTGTGACTTTTAGTAAACAACGGATTCCATTGCTAGAAGTTATAACAAATGAAAATCAAATGCCCCCAATATCTAGGTAGCATGCGAGTGTTTCCTGGGCTTTCCTTGTGATATTAATATACATGATTTCTATTTATACAGACAATAATTAATTACATAACCATAAGCATATTAACAGCCCTTGTAAAGCAGCATTGGTATCTGACAAGTGTCCATATACAATCTTCTTTGAATAGCATTGGTATCTGACAAGTGTAAACCCGCCATAGGGTTACCTCAGAACCATACATAATCTTTGTTGAACAGTATTAATATCTGACAAGTGTAAACCCACCTTAGGGTTGCCTCAGAACCATATAAAATATTCGTAGAACAACATTGGTATCTGACAAGTGTAAACCCGCCATAGGGCCGCCTCAGAACCATGTTATAAACTACCAAAGAGGTAGTCCAAATCATAATGACTTTTCCTCTTCAAGATAAATATAAATAACCTACTACTTAAGCCTTACGGTAAGGTAATCGCACACTTCTTTAATAACCATCCTCTTAACCATATAAATAGAAACATGTTAAAAAATGTTTTGAAATCCTCAAGTTATTGGATTTATATGAAATTTAACTATATAAAAATTAATCAGCTGATTTCACGTTAAGCATATTGGCTCTTTTTTAGATTTAACAACATTGTAATAACCTTATTTTTATTTTGGCTTGATACATGGTAAACTATGTCTGTAATTATTTGGGTGTACTATTAAATGGAATACTTTTAATGAACCATGTACAAATGCTCTAAATATTTTATAAGAAATGCATCATATTGAAATATTTCCTCTATTTGTGGTTTTTAAAATAATTTATGAACTTAAGTATGTATTGTACCATAAATAGGTTTCTGATTTCGTGGTTTGAGTTTATTGCATGACACCTTGCATTCATTATATATTTATTGCATTGTATGATTTTATGGCATCTGTTATTTCAGTGGTTTATATTGTCCTGACATTTATTCTATTGAATGATTAATGTATTTAATTGTAGCAATTTATTTTAAGAAAATTCATTTTACATTGCTTTAATTATACTAACTATCCTAATTTGGAATTATATTTTTTTAAAACAGAAGAATTAAAATAGCATGCTTAATTAATCTTAGCTATCCATAAATTCTACTCTACAAAGTTTGTCATATTTAATTTGTTCATTCGACTTTACTAAATTTTCCTCACCCATTTAATTTTATAGCTAACGTAATGCACCCGTGTTACATACATTTTTATTACATCTTGTTTCATAAACAGATATTTTTCTAATCAACCTTAGACCTAGTTTTAATATTAAATCGATTTTACTTTAATGGCATGAATTTGTTTTAGGTTCATCAAAGAGCAAAAGAATGTATTAAGTTATTGGACACCTTAATTGAGTTAAACAATGGGAAGATTCCAGACAACATATTAGATAATGCTCAAAACTTAGATAAATATAATTTTAATTGGGAGGATTTGATTGGACAATTAGATTTATCAACTTTGACAATGGCAGGGCATTCCTTTGGAGGTGCCACTGCATTAAAAGTACTATCACAAAGGAAGGATTTAAAGTAGGTGTTTTTTTTTATATTATATTTTACATATTTCTTATGGAATTCTTTTGCATATTTGAACTTGATCCAAAAATATTCATATTGGTTTACAACTGCAAGGGGGTGAATCATAATCAGAATGTAAATTAAAATGTAATTCTCTGTAAATTTGCAGCATAGTATTCTTGTAATTATATAGTTTGATTTTTAAGCATCGACTATTCAAATGGCAACCATACCAGCAACTGTTGGATTTATTACTTTGGTATAATCACGGTTTCCTTATTGTGATTGTATTATCAAAAATTGGGGTAATGATTGATAAACATTCTGTTTTTAATAAAAACTTTTTTCTACTCCCATGTATAAAGTTCCACTGTAACAAAAATAAAATTCTGTTCATGTTTACCTGCGATAAGTTGCCTAATTTCATAACCCGAATTTTGTGTAATGCTTATATGAAAGTGATTTGCTTACATTATAACATGTAACACATTTCACTTGCTTTAATTTTGTCCACTTATGCATTTTAAATTCCTGTATAATTATAAACAAGCTTATTTATTTTGTATTAATAATTCAATGCTCTGACCTTGGTTGAAGTTTGTTTTAGCACTCATTAAAATTACATGTTGCTGTATAGCTTTCACCTGTTAAGCATTTGAAGTGGTCATTTAAGTTGTGCGCATGCGTATAATTTTCCTTTGTGTATGTCTGTGTTGATTGCTTCACTTTCACGCCACAATATGTAAAAACAAGATGTTCTCAGATAATAATCGACGTGTTGCGTGGAGGAGGCGCTTTGCATTAGTTTAACTTTGGTGATAGCCTAGTACTCGTATTCTGTTAAACTATCTTAAATTGGAAATTTTTTGATTGTGATGTGTCAGCTTTTGTTGTGGCCCTGTGTTGGAATTTTTTGCAACATTTTCTAATTTACGAACTATTGAACTTCTACAGACTACATATTAGTGTAATTATGAAACAAAAAATTCTTGTTACCAAAAATTAATACTTTGAATATTTCAAAATTTCTAATATTTGTATAGTTCTTATTGTCAAATCAACTGTTGTCCCCTTGACATACCTGTTTGTAGAATGCTTTAAAATTTAGTATCGATACGACATGGTTTTGTTTGAACCTCAAAAATAAATTAAATGTGCTGAGCAAGTGCAGCTAACATATTTTATGAAACACGTGTCATCCTCAACAGATGTGTAGGGGAACCTAAATAAGAAAAAGCTATAATTTTTTTTTAATGGAACAGATTACTAATCATTGTTGCTAGAATGAATTTTAAATAACAAACTTTTGTAAGAAACCTTAGATTGTTGAATTTCAAGTCTTGTTATTTTATAATTTTTTCTACGAAATACTTATAGACTGGCTACAATTATGCTAATTATGTTATCACAAATGGAATATGATACCTATCTTTTGCTTTTGCAGTTAACTTACGCACACGACCTCGACTACTTACAGTTGTTACAACAGTCGAGTCGCTATCAACATTAAAGCTATAATTTCTTTTTAAAGCTTCTAAAGTTATATTATCACTATCAGACTCTTCAATGTAATGAGGCTGCTTATCACTTCCTCTGCGAGAAGTTGTTCGTAAATCTTCATTTTCAGAACTCATATATTACCGCATCTTTTGCTTTATTTTTCGTGTAACTGTCCTTTTATTTATTACTTCACTTCCGTTGCTAACAGTGTTCTCAGAAGTATATGTTTGACTATGACGGAAATTTGATTCTGCTTTCATTTTAACAGTGGCTTTGCATGTAAATTCTGGTTTCTTTATTCTTTTCTTATTATCACTATTAGTATTTTCTATATTGAATTTGTTCTTTTTATCATTTTACGTGTAACTGGCAGATTATGTGAAATGGCTGTTACATCACCATTTGTGTTAGCGCTACCACTAGAATAACTTCTACGCCGAGAATTTGAAGTTACTTTTCGTTTAGCTGTGGGTTTATATAAAGAACCCTCATTGGTACTTAATGAAGGTGTAGTAGAATGGCTGATGACTCATGACAATCATTATCCTCACACTGAAAATCACTTATGTGACCATTTGCTGTTGTTGTTCCATTAGGGATTTCATTTTCACTAGGAAGCGATTCAATGTCACTTTCTTTAAAACACTGTTTTTTGATTAATTTCTTTCTTTGGCTTCTTTTTATATTTTTTTTCGGAAACAGTTCTATGTTTTGACATATTCCAATTGTGAACAGTTTTCTTCATACGTGCTTCAAACATTGCAGAGAGATGAACTGTCATTGCATAAATCCTAGATCGTTTATTAGTAGTTTATTAGTCTCATATATTTACAAAAGTCTTGAGGCGTTTCATAATTACCACCCAATAAATCTTCTTTAACACTTCCCAAGTCTATTAGAGTGTCAACAACTAGGTAATAATCAAAATATTTTAAGTGATCTATAGGCATTCTAAATGGTTCTGAATCATCACATCTCCAAAGCGCTTCTAAAAGTACTTGGACTTCATGTTTCCAATCATCTGGATGCTTCAAGCATCGTGTTAAAAGAGATGCTAGTGCTCTACTGCCAGATGAACTTTCTTGAACTAGATCTGCTTCATCAGTAGACTGATACGTATACATTAGCTGACGATACACCGCTTCAACATCAATTGTATCTGATGCTTTGATAATTCTTAAACGTAATTCACTTATGATGCGAGCTTGTTCTACTGTGGTGCTATGCAGTTCGTTAAACTTTTCTGCATTTGTTGCTAAATAACGTACATCAAATTGTGCAGCAGTAACTCTTCCATAGAATTTTTTTCCAGTCTAGCTTTAATAGTAGGTAAATCCATTGGATACTCGATTGTATATGCATATGATGGATATTCATTAAAGTCAACAGACACTACAAATGGTTCAGCAATTGCTAAACCCATAACATATTTCAATCTTTCAACTATTTGTAGACAAGCTGATAAACGATCACCATGCGGTCATTCCGCTTCTTGAGAGTGATATAAACTATTTTGTATTTCTTCGGGTAAAGCAGGTACATAATCGCCTGCATTTTTGGTATACTGTCTTCTCTAATAGGTTCCAAATGTAAGGAACTCGTACGCTCAAACTCGCCACTTTAAAACATAGGAAAGGTGACTCGGAATAATCAGAACATACAGCCGAATGTTCCATTATTTCTCCAGTCCACCAAAAATCGTCAATCATACAACGAAACTTATCCCCTACATTCCAATTCCTTGAAATAGCTGTATCAAATACTTGCTCAAGTACAAGAAAATCGATAATGTTTTGCATATCATGATACTTTAGTATGAACATGCCACCTGTAAGTCTCCTGTCAGTATCTAATACGGAAAGCTTCAAACATAAAGGTCGAGGAGGTCTTAATTCATATTTAATTCCAACAATTTTAACAAATTCTGGATCCGGTTTCACAGGAACTGCTTTAAGTGGTTCACGTTGAGATGTAGATGGAACATTACTAACAACCTTTTTATTTACTGGTGCCTGTTTTTGATTGGATTGTTTTGGCAATTCTAAATTTTCTCTGTTATTTGCAATCCAATCAGAATATCCAGATGAATCTGAATCTGTATAATCAGTAACTGTTGTTATTTCTTCTGCATCCAGATTTAGATATACTTAAACCTTACTATAACTACTATTAGAAATTGCTTTAGATTCCTTATTGTTAAAACTATTAAAATTGAGGGTATCTTGTCTTTTTGCTTTTTCTATTTTTATATCTATATAAAGATTTTCCACTTTATTCTTTTTATTGATCAAAGTCTTTAAAAGGTATATATGTAGCTTTGATTTTAATGAAATTTGTGGAGTCTGTGCTGATTTTTAAATTGTCAAACTGCTTCCTTCCTAATATTATATTATTGTGAAAACCTTAAACTGAATTTTTTGACAATACATGAAAATTAAGTTACCGCAAGAGTTGTTCTTTTAAGGTTTATTGTTATAAAAAAGATTTTGAGAAACCCTATAAGTATGAAAGTGTAGCAAATGATCACACGTTATCTGTTTTAAAGTTTAATGTAATGCGAGCTTTTTTTTATTTTGGTTAAATTCTAAATTTTTATATTTAAGTGGAGAACCACAAAATGTAGCCTTATTTTTGATTAATAAATTATTGTTCTTTACAGCTTTGAACTAAGAACGGACGATCAGGCCGGTTCCTTTTCTTTAAGCTTAAGGTTAATAAAACATATGGGTTTCTGCATTTTCCCCGAACTTTTAGTTTTAGTAGTATAAACACCGGGGTGCCCTTAAACTTTGTCTTTAACTATATCAAAACAAAATTGGCCTTTGACTTATTCTCATGCAGGAATGCTGGACTAACTGCTACAGTTAGCTGTATTGACATACAGGGAGTTTTCTTTTTACTATCAGCCAATTGTCATCTATTACCCTTGACTATTTTTATATTCAGACAACCCCCGTGTACTTCAGCGATATTAAGTATTAGAGTATCGCGTCTGGCAAAGGCTTACCTAAATTTTGTTCCATCTTCTTCTGGTACACTTTTGGTCACCCTAGTGGGGCAGGATATGTTATACCTACCCCGGCAACGTGTGGCGCTGTTTAAGCTTCACTAGTGGTGTTTTACGTTACATTACTATGCACATCTATATGTATTGTTACATTTTGTAGTTTGAATAATTTCTGCATTTTACACTCTCTGTGCCGTGTTTTAATAAATGTTTGCTTTTACATTTGGTAAATTGCTCAATTATACGAGCCGCCTATTGTAGTACGTTTGTTGAATTAGTTCTCTATATTTCGAGTGTTGGTTTTAGTGGTTTCTTTTGGATAAATATTATAAACCCAACCGAGCAGTTCAAAAATCTTTATGGTAAAAACTTGCTTTATTTTTATGTGACTGATAAATAATTGAAGGTGTTGATATTTCTTTATTAGAAATTTCAGTATTATAAGCTCAGATTTTAACTCGCATTCGTAGGTTTATTGAACCAAGGCTTACTTGACCTTAATACAGAAACCTCACATTGTTGTTACAACACATTTCATCTGACTGCCATTTGTACGCAGGTAAAGTTCTGATGAGATAAGTGCCTTCAGTTACCAATAATCCTTTAAAGTCTATTAGAGGGAATGTCATCATGGTCAACATACAACAAATATTCATACATGAAGTATAATTTCACACCAGTGCATAAAATACAATGTAGTTCTTATGGGATTTACTTCACTCACACTTTTCATGAGCCCATGAACTTCGTACGCACTGGCCAAAAATAAATTGAAAATATTGTGAAATATCACGGCACCTCTCAAACAATAGTCTGTAGTAATAACTGAACAATTATGGATTCCGATGCAGAAATGCGTAGTACTCTCTCAGAAATAACGGTAGCAGCCACCACTGCAAGTGAATTTTTGGTGACCGGCAAATCTCACGAAATCTACAAAAGTACATAATAAAAATGTATGTCGTGACAAAAAGAAAACAAGATAAATTCATTTTCAGAAAATGTAGTACTGTCATATTAAACAGAATTGTCAAAGAAATCTAAATTGTCTATACTGTGCAGCAGCTATTTCATGTTGAAAACTACAATTAATATGAGACAGCATAAATATTGGTAAATATCTGACAGTGCAATTTATTTAAAAAGACAAAATGAAGGATATATTCCCAAGAAGTTCTTAAGTTTATGAAGGATGCGCCTGATGAAAAATTTTTGTTTACTAAAGTAAGTAGATAAGCATTTACAATTATAAAATTATTATCTAACAATAGTCTTTAGCTTATATTGCTGTTTGGTGTTGTTGGTACTCTTCGAGGGATGAACTTTATAAATTAGACACTAGTGATAGTCAACATCTAGAATCAGTTATTATAATAACTCTTCGTGATACCAAAACAAAATAAGACGTAAATTTGGCATTACAGAGCATTTGGAGGTATATAAAAAATATGCTGATAAAAGCTTTTTATTAATTATCAAACCAGAAGATACACTTAACAAGTTGTGGGTATTAATAAAATTGGACGAGCACTAAGCCAAATCGTAAAATTCTTAAGGTTGCGAGATTACGATAAATATATAGAAAACTGCTTCCGACGATCACTCGCTTCTGTTGTAGTGGAGTTAGGTTTATTGACCTTCGAACCACATGGTGGTTGGAAATCATCTGCCCTAGTGGAGGGCTAAATCGAAAATTCTTTGATAATAAAAAAATTATACCACAAACAAAATTTTCAAAATAGATTCTAAAAATACTTCAACCATTACAAACCAAGTCAAAAATAAATTATAGAATGAACCGTCCATTGTAAGATTAAATAATTTAACTGACTAAACCATTACTATTAACAATATTTATTTATTTATTTAACGTTTTTATTGTTTGTTTTAATTCCATCCAAGCAGAATTAGAACTATAAGGTCCTTTCTTATGCTTAACTTGCAATGTAGATAAAAGAAAACATAATGTTGTACATTAACATCAAATATATAAACGTTATATATACATACATACACACACACATGCACGCTCACATTCACACACTTGCACACACACGCACACAGCACACTCGCGCGCACGAACGCGCGAACACATACATCCACACATGCACACCAACATAGCACACGCACACACACACGAGTCGTCGAATAGAGCGGACGTGTTTTTGATGCCCGTAATTATTAGTGATTTTGAGTGGTTAAAAACAGCTTCCTTTACGATTTGGTTAAATTTAATCAAGACTAATTCCATCACTAATTCATTGTCCAACAAAATAATTACTTTCACGTTCTATTAATTTGCTATTACATGAAAACAAACTATTTATATTTAAAATTCACATGTACATAATTAAAACGTTAATAAATACATAAAAGCTCATACTTTACTCACGACTTAATTCATCTTTTAAAAGGTTAAGAATATCCAGAAACACCGACAGGCTTCTTTCAAACCACATCTCTCGTAACACAACCAAAACCCAGTTATTTCAGCTATACCCACAGGTAGACTTTTTATTATGACACATGAGATTCAACTCCCAGCGCCAAACTTGCAAGCGAAGTTACACAAAAGCTCGTGCACTGTTTAGTTTTCTCCCTTTGCAGAAATCTACCTTATACCTTTGTGGGTGCTCAATTCACGATTTTGTATTTTTGTGGGATCACCTTTTGTTTGGTTAATGCATAGAGACAACAATTTATATTGACTGCAACAAATATATACAATAACAGGAAATTAAAATAACAGTTGCATAAGATTCTACATGCATATGCAATATACAACTGTCCTTGAATTTATGCATGAGAATAGAGTTTTTATGTGAACACATTTTGTTAATGCTAGAAATACAAATGTGCTTTAGCCTTAAAAAATTTATAGTGCGGATTTAAATACATGTAATGTTTGTTCACTAAAAATGAAATTCACGCACTGGCTTTACTTTGAACTTTGAGACGTGTTTGTTAAAGAACACGGCTTAAAAAGAAACCTATGTTAAAAAGTATTAACATAGGAGTAAGTAGTCACAGATACGTTGTCGCCTAGGATCTGCAGGTAACAGTTTTGTTGGATCAATGTCGGTATACGGTGCTCTGCGTGACAGGTCGTTCTACGCTGGTGCCATGTACTGTGCAGGTTCCCTTATCGGTGATACGAGGCGTGGAACGGCATACTGATGGTGGATTCTTCGTAAAGGCGTTGGAACAGGTGCGGGGTGTGGTATTCACACGTCCAGGCAACTAGGTCCACTTCAGTGATGGTGGACGATGAAGATGGAGACGTCACGGACGACTTGGACATCAGGTCTCGGTGAACCGCTTTCAGCAGTAGATGCTGATACAAAAATGTTTTACGAAGTAACTTCCTTTGGTAGAAGTCCACTCTGCTGGTAGGATTTGGTGCACCTTGCCGGCAGGGCGTGGAGGATCCACGTTGGTGCATAACGCACAACCTTCTGGTTTAACCTCCAGACTTTGGTGTACCGTGATAAAAGGTTAAACTCAGAAGATCAGAAGCTATTGCTTGCTCCTAGCTATTTCCTGTCAATATATATCCAACAACAAACGAAAGCTCGTCTACTTGATCATTATAATTAATGTTTGTATTCTGATAATCGGAATTCCCGGGCGAGTCTATTCGATTTTAAGGTGTGTTGGTTGGCGAGTGTGTTATTAAGGGGTGTTCACGTTTGCGTTTCTATGACGCCTATGAAGTTTGTTGAGTGCAACTTGTGTTGCATATCTACGTCTTGAAACTGTCTTCCGTTCACTAACTTTTAACCTGTCTTCATACCCAACCCATGTTCTTGTCCAAATCCACGAATCGTGAGAAAATCCTTTCTGCCATCGGCCGCAATAAAAGTCCCAACCAATGCTACGCAGTCCCCATCTACCTATTACATGCCCGTATTACTACATTTCTACCATTATAATTACTTTCTGAACTTAACTTCTATCAATGATTGTCTTTCACATGTTTTCTTGTTGTCGACTCATGAGTAATTAAGAAATTGTTTTTGTCCTCTGTCTAACTTCCATTTTTTCTCCCACATTTCATGTCATTGTATTATGGTCTTAATATTGAGCTTATATTGAATCATGTGAAAATGCATGATTAATGCTATTGTATGTATTTAACAATTTTGCAAATAGATACATTGTAACATTTTGTAATGTGGTTAGATCATCTGTAACGTGTTTTTTGTGAGTTTAACTAAATCAATGTCTGTATTCAAGCAATAAAACTACATTGCAATGATATTACTATTATCTTGTCTAGGGATTAGTTTCTATTATAACCACACACGTTTTTCTATAACGCTAAGTTTGCTCAATTCTACTAAAAATTGTAAAATGCTCTCATACATTCGGCGTAATTTAGAATTAAACATGCATCTTGATAATTCCACTGTTATTTACGCCTTTAATTATCTTAAAATATTTTTTAAAGTAACACGACCATGCTATGAACGTTTGATATTGTAATTATTCAGTGTACACAACAAAACTACGTTAACTACTTATGCTTGCATCTTTGTATATGACTTTTTAACATGTAATATTGAAATTTATTTTCCTTTTTGCAGTTTTTAAATAATTTATTTACCCGAGTTACGTTATACTATGTATTGTACAAAGTATCTATTGTACAAAGTATAACTATGGTTTTGTGGTTTTAATTTATTACCTGAATTTCTTTTATAGAACAAAAAAAATATTGAAGTGTCATGCTTAATGAACAGTACTATTCATGAAATCATAATATATAGGATACAGCTATATTTATTGTGGCCGCATAACCTGCAACCAACACATGTCCAACTACAGGTCGATTTTACTATTACGTAGCATTTCTAAAATTTACGAAAAAGTTATTCGCACTAGATAAAATAATTTTTTTCAGGATTGCAATATTACATCAAGTGACAGCGCGGATTTATTGCACTATTCAGCATTAGTCAGGTGTAGATGCTAAGTCACATACAGCTTGTATTTCATGTGACTAAGACATTTGACACAGTAGTGCATCTATACCGTTATTGAAATTACATCACTACGGTATAAGAGGGGTGGCTTACAATTTAATATTCTTTTATTTAACAAATCGTAAGCAATCGTTGCAATCACTATTAGTGATGGAAGTACAACTTTGTCACCAGAAGTTTTAATAAATTATAGAATCCTGCAGGGCTCTATTTTAGTCCTTTGTTCCGTATCTAAATTAATTATTTTCCTGCTAATGTCAAATATAGTTCTTTTTGCTTATATGCAGATGATATAGTTTTATTAATATAGTGAAAGATTTTGAAGTTCTTGCATCCTTAATGCAAGGTGGTTGTAAATATATTAGTAAATAGTAGAATTTAAATTGAATCACGTTAAACATGAATAAAACTTGCTACATTTTTAATGAGCGAGCCAGATATAAGTGCTATGAATTGGATTGAAATAAAATTCTGCACACGATTGATTGCTTAAATGCTTTCCTTAATTGTTTGCTAAACTGGTATAGTCATAATGCACAACATCTAATAAAAGCTAACTTTGCGTTATGCAAACTTATCACAGTGATATCACATAATACACTGTTAATCGTATACTATGCCTATTTCTACAGTACATTGCGTTACAGTGTAATATTTTGGGGCATTTCGATCTTTGCACGTATAGTATTGCTTGAGAAAACACAGTTATTTGTATAATTGGCAAAACCAGTAGGCATCAAAGGTGTAGAGAACTATTCATTTCCTTAAAGATTCTTACGTTCCCTGGTTTATTTTTAGAGTGTTTATGCTTTGTTCACAAATACAAAAATTCTCTCTTTGAAGTCTCTAAAAATAATACCATATAATGTCTGGCTGTCTAGTATGTCTTTGATGATCTCATCGTCTGTCATGATTTGACACTGCTTGTCGTCTGCTCCTTCTAACCAGTCGTTAACATCAGGTGATGTCAGATCATCAGGCTGGTCTACTAGTTGTTCGATCATTGCTTCTCTCAAGTCATTTAGCTCAACATCTGCGACAATTTCAATTTGTGAATTTTTTTGTAATCCTGTAATAAATCCAGAGAAGGTCACAACTTTGCCCATGAACAAACAATTGTTTTTGCTGAAAGTTTTTCCCATGCGCTTGCAAGATTAAAAACATTTTTCAGATTGGTTTCCTTCAAAGCTGTAACAACACTCCCCCCTTTTGGTAGAACACTGCACAACATGGTTTTTTTGTAACTTGTTTTTATAGTTTGGATCACGTTTTGATCCATAGGTTGGAGTAATAGTGTTACATTGGGGGGAGCAAAAATAAAGCGATGATTTTGTCATCGTTAGATTTTAACTTGTTCTCATCTGGATGTCCAGGACAATTGTCAAGAACTAAAAGGGTGTTTTGAGGCAATTTCTGTGTTTTCAAGAACTTTTTACCGATGGAACAAAAGTTTTATAAAACCATTCCGAGAAAAAAGTTTTCGTCATCCATCCCCTGGTTTGATTTATGTATGAAACTGGCAACTGTATGTTTTTGAAAGCCCGTGGCCTTTTGGCTTTCCCAATGACCAGCAATTCTAATTTATGCGTGCCGCTAGCATTACAACATAGCATAAAAGTTATTCTATATCTTTTACCAACTTGCGACCTGTGGCACTAGCTTCCTGCCTATAAACAAAGGTTTTTTTCAGCAAAAGACGCCAGAACAGACCGCTCTCGTCTGCATTGTATATCTGATCTGGGCCTAAATCAATTTCTTTGACAGTTTCTTTAAATTTGTTAACTAAAGGCTCTGCAGCCTCTACTTCACATGAAAGCTTTTCTCCTGTTAAAGTTAGCAATCGAATTCCAAAGCGCTGTTTGAATTTATCTAACCACCCGATACTTGTACGGAAGTCGTCCTTTTTCATAATTGTGTTATAAAATATATTTGCCTTTTCCATGATAATATCGCCTGAAATAGGTGTGTGACGGCTCCTTTCGTGCAAGAACCAAGCATAAAGTGCATCTTCTACTTGGGGATTCACCTGTTTTTAATGTTTTTCTTACCTGGGAAGATGATTCACTACCCCTCTTGAAGAATGATTCAATTTGCTCCTTGTTCTTCTTTATGTCGTGTATAGTTGCACGCCCAATATTGTATTCCTTAGACAAATGAACCAACTTCTTACCTTTTCCAAACATTTTAAAATTGCATACTTTTTGTCTAAAGTCAGCGTAACATGCTTACATTTTCCCCACATCACACTGCACTTATAGATTGTATTGTACAGTATGTACTCACAACATGGTCTTCACTTAACTCACTCGCAACAATCGTATGCAACTACCCATAGTCGACACCGACGTACTACTGTTGTTGTGGAGACTCGCGCTTTTAATGTTTCACAAGTCTAAACATTAAAATTTACTGACTCTTGGTGGGATCACAGCGCCGGATTACTGGACGTGCCGGATTATAGAGACTGTACTGTACTACCACTTATTGATCACTTCTCGGAAACCCTAGAAGTTTAGTTTCCATAAAAGAATGTGCTGGTGAACGCAGTCAAACGCTTTATTGAGGTCGATGAATAGAACTGCCACTAACTGTTTTTTTTTAATGTTTAGTGAAATATGTTAGCGATTTAAGAAATTGCGAATATCATCAGCATTTGATTTTTTGGGCAAAACTGAAATTTAAATTTGTTTGCAAAACTGAAAATACGAATTTTATATATTCGATAATTTTTAGAAAAGACAAGTAGCAGCGAAATTGGACGAAAACTATTTACCGTGAAGGAAATATGCTATTCAGAAGCGAATTATTTATTAACTGCGTAAGATAATCAATAAGGTACCTGGGGTAATAACATCTGGATGTTATCAAAACCAACACATTTTGTATTCTTGAATGATGGTATAATTTCTAAAATCTCATGTGCATCAGTTGGTACTAACAAGAAGTTCTTGAGGTTTGCATATTTCTGAGTGCTGAGGAAACTGATCACGTAAGAACAACGCACATCGGTGTCTTTCACCAAGCTGGTAGCTACCAAGATGAAATATGAGTTGATAACCGCAATTGAATTACTATCACAATTCTCTAAGTGAACGTTTTGTTTGTGGGAAGAGTTCCTGCCTGTGATTTTGTTAATTATATTCCATGATTCTGTTTGAACATTGCGTGCTGTGTAAATGCAATGTGCTAAAAAGCGCTATTTGGTCTGTATAGTCACTTTGTACAGACGATAGTGATTTTTGATAAATATCAATGTAGGATATGGTTTACAGAGAATATGTAGGAGTTATTTATTTTTCGCTGAAGTTCTAATTCCAACGGTAAGCCATCATTTATGCCTTCTTAAGGAGGTACATCAGACAAGAGGAAACAAATTTTTTTGAAAGATAATCTTAGGAAACGCACAAGTGTCTGAAATTTACTATTAAAATCATCTTTGTCTGAGGAAGTATCACATGAAGAGCAGTGTTATCTAAAGGAATTAATATTCTGTTTATTGAAAATTCTTTTATACTTAAGATTAGGAGGACTAGAGAACTTGAAAAGTTTGAAAGTGTACAAATCATTATCCGAGATGTCATGTGGTACTATAGTTGTTCTACATACAATTTCTGGATTCAAATTTCAGATCAGAAGTGGGTGTAATTCGTGTCCTCAATCACACGAATTTTAAGTTATTTAACGTAAAAATTTGTTTTAGTCTGACTATGTGTGAATTGGAAGCATTGTTGAACTTAAAGTTAAAATTGTCTGTATCCACTTTCCTGCAAGATCGGGAGTCTGTAATCGAGTATAAAACACGTGATTTGAAGAAAACCTCAATGTTGCCCACCAATTAGCAGTAAATACATAGTACATAACCTATTGTAAAAGTTACTGCAAACATGGGAAAATTCAAAATGCACAACCTGATCTAAATATTTCAATTTGAAGTAGGTGGTAAATTTATTTGATGTGGAAACACAGTATATGACCCATATCTCAATGTTGATTGTTTTGTCTTTGCGAAGTTGACGAGATTATAGTTATTTAAACGAGACTACTCAAGGAAGTCTAATCAATGTTCTGTAATGCAGAATATTTAAGGGGATTTAATTGCTGTAGGATAATCTGTAATGTGAGTGCTTTATTTCAAAAAATATTAAGCAGTAGAAAAGAATTTATTTAATAATTTTAGTTGGTTAAATGAGCTTTTAGCACAAAAGCAGCTTGTAAAATTTACAAATTGTGGTTTACATCTATTAACGTTGATGTTCTAAAATAATATTAAATTAGGATGAAGAATTAAAAAACTAAAGCATTTAGTACATTATATACAAACAGTAATAAATATCGGCACTTTACACCGCTTCATATTAAATGCAGAAAAATTACAGATAGATATCAGAAAATAATCATCATATTAAAGTTATTTGTACAAATTCACATGATTTCAAGAAACTGCCAACATGAACGATACAACCCATAAACCACGGCCTCATAAAATGAATGCACTGAGAACAACGAATGATGCAGCTTTATGTATTACATGTAAAATCGTGAAAACAAAATGATTTCACACAGACAGAACGAAATTGACCTCAAAAATAGGATAGTTTAGACACACAATATGTTAAGTGAAAAATAGCATGCAATGACCCTGGGAGGAAAAATTTAGAAAACTTATGGATAGTTAATATTGCCCATCATACATCCAATAATGCTTGCTTGGGCAACCACCCTGGCTTATAGGAGATTGAGTAGTGGACTGTATGGTGAGATAGAATGTTCATAAATACGAGACAAATAAACCAATTAACAAGTATGAAATAAAGACTCACCTGTATCGATGCATCCATCCATTTACTAGAACATTAGGCCAGGAAAGGAAACAAGGGTAATTCTGGGATATAAAAGATCCACGATTCTCGATGAATATTGTATGATGGTAAATTATTTGCATCTGTCTTATTTAGCATTAATATCAGAATGCGCCACTCGTCACACCACAACATAACCGGGCGCGACGACGGTTGACAATCGACTATTTTAACGACCTTAATTAGTCGGGTAAACACAGATATATCTCGCCACCTGCATACTGTGGGATTTGCAAGTGATCGTATATTTGTCTAACAATTTTAACTAAATTCTATGATACTTTAAACTATAAACCAAAACATTTATCGGCGTAAACAATGCTTATAGTAGTTTCTTGTCACAATGTCTCCGTAACACAAATGGTGTATTTTTGAGATTTTCCAAAAATCAGTTAAAAACTGTGTTGTAGTAACCATTGTGGTGTAAGATGCTATAGGAAAATAAATATTAGTAATGTATTTAGAAATTAGTTTACATATATTACACATATTGTATATAAATTGTATGTTATGTTGTAACTGGTATTGGGATTTTCTCGTGCATTGAATAAATAAATAAAAGGGGAATTTTACTCATTGATCAGTTATTCATTACTAGACATCAGTTAGCGGAGCTTTGAATTGACACGTGGATCACCATCGTGGTGTGTGCTGAAGTTGAGAACCGTAGTTAACGCGACAGTATCCAAACCCCAGAAATGTTAATGAAAACAATTTTTTTCCGAACGCAAGTGACAAAACGCAGACGTGATTATTATGGTTAACGTAAATGTTGCCCATGTTGGGCGCATTTGTGCACTACACGTTAAGGTCAAATTCTTCTATTGCGTACTGAATTTACTTTATGTTATTTACTTATTTTTACTGTACAGAAACTGAAATGACGTAACAGTTAATTGGTGCACTGACTAGCTTTCAGTGGCGCAGGGTGGTTTCTATGAAAGCAAATAAACTACTCTTAGGGTTATAGAAGTTGCAACACTTCTACTAAATACTCGCGTTTGCCAGCTTTGAAAGGTCTTTAAACTCTCCTATGTTTTGTCTTTGAGCGCAGACCACTTGAAGGAGATGCAAATAAAGCCCATCCGGAAAGTGGATGTTCCAAGTTACGGTTTAGCAGTTGTCATAGCTGCTGGAGGTTGATGGAGCTTTGTTTACACCCTTACTATAAACAAACAAAAAACTCCACATCAAATATACCTAACTTATATTGTAAAACATGATTACAACAGTGAATAACAACAAAAAAAACTATGATCTACACCTAATTGGCAAAATATGCGTGCTGTAACCTTTATAATTATTTACCTTTCTAAAAAAATTAATGAGGTTAAAATTTTCTTGCTAAAATATACATGAACTGCACTTTTATCTCAAGGCCTGCAGTGGGTACTTTGAATTGTTATTCCTACTAGTAAAACCTTACACTTGATTCAATCCAAGTTCAATAAACAGTAACACATTGCTACTATTTTAGTGAATAAAAAAATATATTATAAATAATTCTTTAACAAAATGATATGTACAACCAAATTTTTTTTATAAATGTGTTTACAATATTTACAGTATGGAAATGTTGCCACTTGAAAAATAAAATAAAAAAATTGCTGCAATGCAAACGGCATAAAAAAATTTGTTAAATATTTTAATATTGAATGAAGTCAAATTATTTCAGACTTGTACAAGACTTGTACAAAATTGAAGTCCCTAGATTAGTAACTAATTCAAGCAAAAAATTTAGGTTAATGAAATTTCATGTGCTGCTTTTAAAAAATGTTACAGTACAGTTTTAACTATTCAGCGAATTAAAATTTTATTATTATAAAAGGAATAAAATTGGAAATACCTGTTTGCGTGTTTGGTATGTAGATAGTTGTTGTCACCTGATTTAAGACGTTGATATCGATGTTACTTAGCGGGCCTCAACCAGAACTTCCTATTATTGATCGACCAAGGACAACACCTGTGAAGATAACAGCTTCAAAAACACAATTGGACAGCGTGCTCGATTAACGGCTTTCCATAATTTACTATTACATCACCAAAACACCTTTTTGTGGATTCCATGCGAAATAACCTAATAAACTGTAAGTTGGTTATACCGACAATTGTTAAAAATACTCTTCAGAAATTATGGCTGCATTGCAGGGTGCGTTCAGAATGGCAACAAATAATGTTTGGGTTGTTCCAAACTCAGGGGCTAGAATTCACCATATGTATTTCTGATTCCAGAGTGAATAAGCCAGGATCAAAATTATTTCCACGTGCTTCCGGGAAAAATTTAGTATTGCGTGCTTCTCACAATAATTTAATGTCACGTGAACTCGTAACTAAATGCCACTTTCGCGAATTTGTAACTAAACGCTGAAGTGAAAAACCTTCATTAGATTTAACAATTTCAAATAAATAAAAGCGAAGTACACTTACCCACTTTTGGCTTTGCACATTATTACAAAATGAATAATCTAAGTTGTGAGCACTTAAATACCTGATGCTTTTCAGGCGAAGCTCAAGTTCACAATTAGCAAGACCTATTTTTGTACAGTGGATAAATCAAAAAGGAAGACAAAATTCGCGTATCTAACGAAGTAGATAACATCCCTCCTAAGCACAGATGGTTTCTAAAATGTTGTTTTCGACCTAAAAACGTTCCGGCGAGGTCTGTATGTATGGTTGTCTATCTATCAGAATAAGTAGAATACATTACCTAACCAAAAAAATTGGTAACAGAAAAATTTAAACTGTTTCAGTGTAACTATGAAAAAATTTAATATTATCAATGATAGAAATTCAACCCATTTAATATTTACATGCTATTATGCGGATACACTTGTGAGCTTCGCCATATGAGAAGTCAGTATGGACAATACAATTTGAATAAGTATGCAACAACATTAATAGTCCTTAATAATATAAAGCTCCATATGTTATTATTATTACCATCAAACACAATTATAAAATACAAAACGGATAACAAAAATTCAGTCGACTTTCTAGGTGAGCATTTTTCACAAAAATTCAAAATTTCCAGGTAAAAAAATCTCACTTCCTGACCAATGTAGTACATTCGGGCGGAGCATTAGAAAATCAAATGTAGGGGTAATATTCACATCCGCGATTTCTTACATTAGGAAAACACGTTTTCACTAACATTGCCAGATTTTGGATGCCATAAGATTAACTAACTGGTCCTCAACCTTATCGTGGTGGTCTGTGTGTCGATTCAAAGATTTGCTAACCTATGGTTAGTAACGAATGAATGATTAAATTCCTCGTTTTACCATCCATTCGTTTTTATATTTTTCGTCTTAGGGTCATCACATGTTATTTTCGTTATCACGGATTGTGCATCTAAACTATCCTAATCGCGAGGTCAATGTTGTTCTATTTGTGTGAACTGTCATGTGGTTCCCATTATTCGTTGTCTTCACTCATTAATTTTATGGCTGTTTTATGAGTCTGTGGTTTTTGGGGTGTATTAATTGATAGTTCTTGAGCTAGTGTGAATTTGTACAAATGCCTTTAATATTTTGGTTATTTCCCGATATCTATCTGTAATTTTTATGAATTTAATACGAAATAGTGTAAAGTACCGATATTTATTAAAGTTTATATTTAATGTATTGGGTGCTTTTCTATTTTAATTCTTCATTTTAATTTAATAGCTTATTGGCATATCAGCGTTATTAACTGTAAACTATCAAAATGTCTTAGTTTTCAGGCTGCTTTCATGCTAATAGCTCATTTAAGTAATTGAAATTAATAAATCCTTCTCTACTACTCAATGTTTCCTGAAGTAGGGCACTAGTATTACTAATCTGGTGATCAAATTCCTTACTACGTAAAGTCTGTACAGTACATAGTAACAGAGACATGCTTATTTTTTTGGTATTTAAAAAAAGGGTTTTTATCTAGAACAGCAATTACCGTGAGCAATAACTTCACACTTAGGCATCAGATGTATTTGAAATTATTAGATTTTTGTTTTGTGAATAAGTGATGGAAAGTTCTAGTGCAAAAATTGTTGGTAATATTTAGAACGTGATTTACAATTTGCATTTTCAAGAAGGCATATCTAGGTCTTGCTCTAAAATAGTAAAGATTTTACCATACTGTTTATGTCAACACAGAAATAGTTAGCGCTTACTGAACTCATTGCAGAGAAAATGTCAGTATTATAAGAATAAATAATATTCAAAACATTACGACCAGATCAAAAGGGAGTTGATATTAATATAAGATTTACGTTACCTGCAAATTGCTGTTATTTGCTCTTGGTTAGAATTGAAATTTTTGTACTCTGAAGGGCATTGTTTGATCCTCCCAAAATTATTACCTAGTTCTTGCAGGTTAGATGACTATTCTCTGCAATAACATTGGATGCAATTTCGTCTATGAGTGAGTTTGGCTTATAATACTCAATTTAGATTGAAAAAGTCTTCAAGTTTACCAATGAGCTGAAGAAAGTTAGAGAAGCCTCTTCGTGACTCACTGAAAACAAGTATCCTCGATTATGTAACACCTTTTCGTATCCTATTGGTTTTGCTGCTTGTAATTGCACGACCAAGACTCTCTAAACTGACATTAGCCTTGCATAATTCTAATGCCAGTGAATCATTATTTCGTTTACTATTTTGGACTGGGTATGGGGAATCGGCCGCATGCAGAAGAGATCTATACATATTATCTACAGCAGCGCTAACTTATAAATAATGTCAAAATAAGTTTAACTAAAAATGTTTGATTTAATTTTAGGCAAGGAGTATTATTGGATCCATGGATGTTTTCTTTAAAACATGAAGAAAATTTAAACCAAAATGTTACACAACCGCTTATATTTATTAATTCACAAACGTTCCATATTTTACCAAATATAAATGCAATGGAAAAATATTTAACAAATGACGAAAGAACAATGTTTACAATATTGTAAGTTAACGTTGTTATTTGAGCTATTTAAAAATTTTCAAATGGTATTGTTATTAGACATTCTACTCATGAAGTTCAAACTGACTCTGCAAGTGTTTTTGGCTACTGGCTGAATTGGTTTATGAAGAAACTCTCTCCTGCTAATGCTGCAGATATTAATAACGCACTTATATTGCGTTTTCTAAAAACGTATACCGGAAATCGAGAAGATTTAGTTGACTGTGAACTTCTTCTTGCAAAAGAAGGTGAAAATTTTGTAGAAGGATTGACTAAACCTTGGGCACGGTAGAAGAGTAATAGTTACAGTAACAACTTCCAGTGATTTAATTTAAAGTATTTTGTTGGTATCTAATAGATAACGTAGAAAATTTAGTATAGTTTACTGTGTTTGCAATTACATGAATTATTATTGCAAGTACTGTGATATATAAATGCTTGCCAAAGTAGCTATTTTTATTGATGTAATTGTATATGAGGCTGTACAGGATTTATCTGTTTTTCTTATTATATAATGATTAATAAACACTTATGACTGGTAAATTTTTGTTCATTTTTATACCTATTATATGTTTTTATTCATAAAAAATGTAGAACTAATACCTATTCATATACCATGTTAAGTAAGAATGTATTTTATTTATTTGTAGAAGTACAGCGTGTCTCAAATTATATACAGTTAATGGGCAACTCATTCATTAAAGATACAAAAAGCTGTTGCCCATTTACGGATCACTATTGTTGAGTTCAATTCAATGACATTCAGAAATGAACAATCGTTCTTATTTACTAATTAGAGTCAAAGATTGATTGTAACGTTTGGGCGTTTCACACAAAAAAATATTAATTTAAAATGGACAATTTATTATTGATGCACCCTGAATAATTTTGATTTCATGTATAATAGTGTTCAACAGCGTTGCATTTTAATGAAATTGGTATTTTTATTCGATTCATTCGATTAAAAATCACAAAAATAAATGTTTTATCTCTGTTAAATACAAATTAGGAGGGATCGTAAGATCGTAAATTGTTTTAAACTGCCAAATATAAACAAAACATTTTTACCTAGAAACTTTCATAGTGGAAGAATGCCATTTTTTAGAAAGTTTTAAAATCAAGTTAATAACTGTAAATTTATAAATATATATATATATATATATATATATATATATATATATATATATATATATATATATATTGCCATGGAAGTCAGGAACAAGCTTTAACATCGAGCCCCAGCGTTGGGCCGTCATACAATTTTCTGAAAAAAATTTCTTACACTACCTTTTGGACGCCTTCATATTTCTGCTCACCCTGGCTAACTCAGCAATCGGCCTCTTCTTGAATACCTACCATTTTAAGTACATACCCTTCTCACACACACAGTCAAATGAAATTACCAATCAAATAATACAACAACCATACAACCTTTTTATTTACACATTAAGAAGTTTCCATTATTAATAAAATTTACACCTTGGTACAGACCGTTTGCTAAAACTGTTACCAGCTCAATCATTAAATACTTTAATGTCCTTAGTTTTAATATATTTCAACAAATTCTATATAATACGAGTAGATGGGCCCCACATGAAACCTTAGTTTGACTTTATTCTGGTCTATTTTGAGCTCATTATAACCCAGTTTCTGTAAATGCTTTTACACCTTGCATTTTTATTAAAACAAATTTAAAGACCCGTTTACTCCTTACAACATTTTATTGCATGAATACACCTTTATATATCATCAAGGAACCTTTTCAATAATCAAAAATTAATTGTCCAGCACATATACCTCTTTAAACAAGTTTTATGGTAATAAATCCACCCCCAATAAGTCAAAACCAACAAACACAAAAAATATCAACACAAATGTTTATACAAAAACAGGAAATAAAGTTTCTTTACCTGAAGTCGCCGTCGTTCCTCGTCATTGCTGAAAATGGAACCAGAAACCCTCGTCCTTGTGTCCTTATACTTCGATTATGCGTGGATCCAATAGATCCCCACTTATCCAAATCTCGGCCACCACTACTATTCTTCTATCCAGCTATAAGCTTTGTCTCAAACGTAACATTCCATACCAATTATACTTCATGCATACAAATTACGCTTTAGGCTTCGCTTACCCAAATACCATCCCTTCATTTAATCGATTCGTTGTGGTAACGGCACCGTTTATCTAAACAACAGCACCAACTCGTGCAATATCACTTTTCCAAATTTTGCGGTGCGCTACTACAGCTTTACCTACTTTCGAAACAGGATGTTATATGTAACTTTACGGACTAAACACAGTAATTAATACCCGAAAGAGCATTTACTATTATTACGTTGTAGGTCTAAGCACAATCTCAGATCTAAAGGGAAAGAGAGCCTCAATATCTGTTCGTGTATTTATATAATTTTCAAAACCCCCCCTATGGAACCTGTTTCTCTTGAAAATCTTATTTTCTAAACTGATTCTTAAAATTTTGAACGTAACGAACATTAACTTCTGAAAAATCCCCCGTTCGTCGTGCTGTTACATAGAATTTTGTTCGACACCCTCTACGGATGCGCTTTTCTTGAAACTGCCTAGCTTTAAAGCAATGATATAATTTTCCCTCGTCACAACGCTCCACCTATCGGCTATCTATCTCCGTTCCACGCATATTTGTTGTCTCCTTTAGAACCCTCTTAAGTTACAGAAAATCGATATTGTAGCCGGCCTTCACATTTACCCGTGTATTTCGTACGTGACGTACCCAACGCTATCTTTATACTCTTCTCTGTCTGTCTTACATTATCGATTGTTTATTCCACTCAGTCTTCAAGGCACGTGTTATTGTATCAGCTCATACAGTGACCGTTGTAAACACAATTCTATATAATTTTGTGCTAACGTTCGTTTACGATTCCACGAACCTGACATTATAACCAACAGGTGTTTCTTGAAACAACCGTCCGTTGAAAATAACAATTCCTAGATTCTTCCCTTCTTAGTATTTGTATAAACGAACGTCGGCTTTTATGTAAATGGAAAAATCTGCATTTAAAATTATTGATTTTCTATACATGCAAGCTCCCTTTTTGCTTCCATGCGTTTGATTTGAAATTATTATAATTACTTTTTATGTAAATGGAAAAATCTGCATTTAAAATTATTGATTTTCTATACATGCAAGCTCCCTTTTTGCTTCCATGCGTTTGATTTGAAATTATTATAATTACTTATGCATATCCTTGAGTTTTTATATACTCAAAAGCTTCTTCCCTTATGTAATTTTAACATTCCAATATATAAATAGAAAAATAGTTTAATAACCGTGAAACAAATTTTCTAACTAAGGCCTGACACTACTACTACTAGTGGCTTCAACTCGCCTCACACATAGGCGCTAGCGAAACGATTGCCCCAAAAGGCCTCACGTTGCCGGCACCAGTGAAACGTTTTTTCTTGACTTACAAAAACACCAGCCTGGCACTACTTTATTAACACCATGCTTCAAGTTAGGTGTCTGCAAAACTAAATCTTCCGACGTAACTAGGGGTCTATTCCTTGGGTAGAGCTATGAGCAATGGGGGGGTAAGTCGAAATCTGAAGGGGGTCACACTCAAACTAAAACAAACAGGCGCCACCAAGTCCAGATTGATTTATGTTAATGGCATAGCAAATTTCTAAGGGTGGACTTGGAGACCCAAAGAAAAAAAGATCGCCTTCGCTGACATACAATTTTGTGTTAACAGACTAAGACACTGCTCCTGTAAGAAAGAATAATAGTTAAGTTACCAAAAAAAAGGGAACACTATTTGCGTCCCTTAAGTATATCTAAAATGCATAGAGGATATTTCTTACATAATGGAATCATAAAAATTTAACTCTTTCTGTGTTTTGTTTATCAGGTCTGATCAAACCAGATCAGAATAAAAACTTTAAATGTAGGTAATTAATTTACTAGAAAGAATTTTCTTTGTTTCAGTAAATAAAATTTCATGATAATTAAATAAAATAAATATGTGATATTCTTGCAAAATTGTTGTAAGGTTTAACAACTGATCCTTACCCAAATATATTACACTTCAGTGTAACTAACAATATTAAGTTTCTTTATAACCCAACCAGATCTGTGTAGGTCACTTACAAATGAATATATGGAATTTTCTCATTAATTTAACAAAATTAAAATTAGTTTGAAGTTAATAGAATCACCAAGATATTCTCTAATTTTATCAAAAGTGGCAGTACTGTAATGTTAAACATCTGTTAGCCATTATGCAGTTGTTGACGGCATTGTTCAAATAAACAGGTGACGTAATAGCAGCTGTTAATTTACGTTGTAGCCATATGTAGTCACATCTTTACAAAACTAAGTGAAATCAAATTTTGATACTGGGGAAAACCAGCTTAAATACAGGTAAGCTGAATAACAATTTTGTACATCTAACAAACAAAACGAAATAATGTACTTTCAGAAGGAAGTACTGAGGAAATTCTTAATTCTATTACGAACCCAAATACCGGCTGTCGTCCTTGGTTGCAATGGAAACAACTTCGCAGAGCGGGGCCTGCTGTTAAATATGTTTGTTTTCCATGCTTTATTACAGATGCAAGAGCGAAGCAGATTTCTTACATTGGTTCACGGCAGCTTTAAATCACAGCGTACTCCTCCGTTGTCTAATTTTATTTCAAAGTGGTCATGCGGTTTTCTAATTTATCGTTGCAATTTCTGACGTATTATTGCTTTTCTAACGTATGGTTGCTTTTTCTAACGTATGGTTGCTTTTTCTAACGTATGGTTACTTGCGCTAAATAAATTTTAAATTAGCTAATATGATAACGAATATGTAATATATGGATTAAGTACTAACCGTTACTCAGGAAGTGCTTCACCAAATTAAAGCGACCCGGAGGTCACTCGTCATTCTTTTTAAATGCATCTTCACGCTGCCCTAAACTATCGACGAGTGCGCTCGCCGCGCTCCTGCAAGGTGGGAGGATCATAAGTGTGGTTCTCGAACCTCTCACGCGCGCGCTAGTGGCTTGTGGATTTGCACCGCACTCCGAAACAAATAGACTACTAATCCTAGATATAGCAATATTATAAAAATTTGATTGTTACTTGAATCTTTATATTAGTTAATAAAGGTATTTCAATATTCATGGTACGTTTAATGAGTATGTTCCTTTACTGCTAAAATAAAATTGTTACAACCGTCCGTTTTCACTATATAAATTAATTAATTTGGCGCATGAATAATTTGCTCCTGTTTCCTATATACATACAGTTGATAAAATTTTATTGTCTACACCTATTTAACCTATAATTCCACGTCAATATATATAAATATTGAATAAGATCTTGGTATTTTATAGTCCCAAAAATTATCTAGTTTACAATATTCTAAATATGACGTCATTTTGATTTCCAAATTTATAAATGTCAAAAGAATGTACACTTTTTTAAATTTAAATTTAAATTTTTTTAAAAGCTTGATGTTTTTATATTCATTGCTAGTTACTTTTGAGGTATTTTTCCGCATTTGCTAAAGTAAGTAACAATTGTCCAATTATTAATTTAACTGTCATGTACTATTTTAGCTTCTGACAAAGGGGACAAATTCTCCGAAACTAGTAAAGTAAATAAAGTAAAATTGATTGAAACCTTTAGTTATATAAGCAATTGCCCAAAAATACCAAGATCTTATTCAATATTTATTAAATATCGCTTATTAAAGAAGACTCAGTAAATATATATATATATATATATATATATATATATATATATATATATTGCTGTGTTTCCCTGTATTAGATTCGAGCCTCACGAATTGGGCGTCAAGAATGCTGTGAAACCTACAAAAAGCTATTAACTTAACTGGTCCGTTGACTTTCTTCTGTTACTCGCCTCTTTACTCTTTTCCGCCTCGGCTGCTCACCTAGTTAAACCTTCATCCTCAATCATAACAAAAAAAACAAACACATTCCTATCACAAACACCAACGTTAACTCTATTTACATCAATATTCACAATACATTAAAATTTCAAAATTAAAATTCAGCATAAATTTCAGTATCAGAAATTTTCAAGATTAAATTTATTATCATTTTAATGTGCATCCAGAATTAAAGTCCTTGTAGGATGCCTACTAATTAATATAACAATATATGCAGACCTGAGTCTGAGTACAAAGGGAGCATCTACCACCCCTTTACGTTAATTAACCAGGTTCGTCTAATTGAGCTCAAAGACATACCCAAATTTTCATCATAATCCAGAACATAAATACTAAATACCCCTTTCTACTTAAACAAGCAAATTTCACCTTAAAATTAAAATTTTATTGTTAGTACAATTTCACTACTGTCCATTTTGAGTAAATCAATTATAAAGTTATTCAACACACACCAAAATATCAAAAATCGAACAACAAAGCATAAGTTACCTGAAGGTTACTGCACTCGTAGCTTCAATGTACATCGTCCCTTTGTTAATCACACCATTCCAACTGGGTTATATTTACGGCTTCTGATTCTCAACGCTTTTAAAATTTTCTCCATCACCATTCATCTAAAGTTGTTTCAGGGCTTTTCCGGAACTCATCTGTGTATATCTGAACCTTGTTTTGTGGATCCAGTCATGTTTACGAATCATTTCATTATTAATACCCCCGAAAAATAGCAAAGAAATTCATACTTCTTTCACCAATATACGCCAAAACTGCCTACTTTGTGTATTCATTTGTCGTTGTAAATTTTACTAATAGGTACAGTGATACTAAACTTTATTACCTTGTATCTTCTTTTCTAAGTGCACTAAAGTACATTCATTGTAGCACGTAAAGAACAAACTGTTTTAAATCACCAAAATATACGAGCAAACTTTAAATTATTCTATCAAACTCGGAAAACTAAAAAGCACTGTTTAACGCATTGAATCAAGTCGAAGATCTAAGAGAGCTTGTTCATATTCACCTGGGTATATATAGAGGTTAGCCTGTCTGTCGGTCTAGTCCCCAAAACGGACAATTCTTCAGAATTTCGCATGCTATGTTCCCATTCCGCAGCCCGGCATGCGATTTTTACGAAATTTGCACTCGCCCCAGTTAAATCTCAGAAATTTCGACACGGCTCGCAACGTCTGGAAATAACTAATTGAATTTTATACAGAAATGTTATTTTTACCTCTCAATTTTGCCTTTTATTTTCACCCAATCGCAACCCAATGACGTTGCTCCACTCACGCCTTTTACTATATGTGTCTCGGTCTTGCGCATATTATCTGTCTCTATCTACCCTGTTCTTATTGGTGCAAATTGATATTCTTTATTATCGATTATTTCAGTCCATGTGGACTGTGAAATAACCCACCTTTAGCATTTCCCGTAACTTTATGCGACGGTTTCTCCAACATTCTCTGTAACCATTAATTATCTGCAAAATTTACGCAGAATGAGCTTTTTAAAAATACGCAGGTGTTTAAACATCCTACTTCTAACTACCACTTCTACGATATGCATTTTATTGGGTTTTTACAAGTTTTTATAGATATTATATGTTACTAACAGTTCAATTAACTCCAATTAAAAATCATACCCTTTAATTTTTAGTGACTCCTAATCAAATATTAATTATTATCTGTACATTTTGTTTAATACCGGTTACTTAAAATTGAGTTAATTAATATAAATTTTGCACGTAATTTCTCTTTGTTTCTTTACTAGGAATAATTAAATTACACGTAGAGCTTTTTAATACTGCTTCCTTTTTTTATAGCAAGCGTCTTGTAGATGATTTAAATCTCTTATTTTTTAATGAAACGAATGAATTTTTATGCTTCACGGTTTTTTTTTAATAACGCGTACCTTTTCCCAAAGCTTCTACACGATGATTAAAATTTTTTGATGTGATTATTTAATTTTCTACCCTGGTCTAAATATGAGTATTTTATATATTATGTCGTGGAAATTATAGGTTAAGAAGGATAGATAGGTCTAGATAATACATTTTTAACAACTGTGTATATAGGAAATAGGAACAATTTATTTATGCGCCAAATTAATCAGTTTAGATATTGAAAATGGACGGATACTAACATATTTTGTATTTCTAAATCAGAATGTTAAAATTTGCATAACGTGTAGAAACTTTAGAGTACATGAAAACTCAAGACTACGCATAATTAGTTTTAATATTTTAAATCAAGCGCATTGGATAAGAAACGGAGCTTTTGGGTATAGAAAATCAATAATTTAAACGCATATATTTCCATTTAACTGAACTAAACGTTCGTTACACAAATCCTAAGAAACTCTAAAACTCGGAATTATAATTTCAAACGGACAGTTTGTTTCATAGAAACACCCGATAGTTAAAATGTCAAGTTCAAAGAACTTAAATGAATGTTGGCACAAAATTCTGTAGAATTGTTTGTAATGGTCGATGTACAAGCTACTAAAAAAACAGATACTTTGAAGGCAAAGTAAGACGGAATATCCGGCATGTAAAGCAGACAGAGAACACGTATAATAAAACGTTGGTTAAAATACTCGTCTAAAGTACACTGTAGATTTGGAGGTCAATATCGATTTTCTGTTGATTGAGTGGGATTCTAAACGAGACAGTAAATATGGGTTAAACGAGGAAAGGTAGCTAGGGGTTGGACGTTAAAACTGGGGAAAGCAATCTAATTGGTTGAAGGCAAGTTTCAAGAAGCTCGCAACGGTTAGATGTTGTTGAACAGATTTGAATGTAAAAGCAGGGGTAGATTGAGAATTTTCGGACGTAAAAGTTCGTTACGTACAAAATTTGTAGAATTTGTTTCGAAAAATAAAAGCATTTCGATGGAAATAGGGTCTGTGAGGGGTGTACAAAATCATATAAATACACTTGGAGGAGTATTAAAGCTCTCTTACTTGCCCTTACTTTTTATTCATTCTTGTACGTCGCTTATTCGTTAACTTATAATACAACATCCAAAATTAAAAGTGTGTAAAACGCTGTTAGTAACGTACATCGAAAATTTATTAAAAGTGTGATTTGCACAAGTGGGTACTGGCTTATAGACGGTGCTGTTACTAGACGCAACGATTTAATGAAAGGATGGTACTAGAGTAAGCGCGTTGAGAAGTTTGAAACAAGAATACGTGAAGTGTAGTGATTATGGAAGGTTAATCTTGGTCGAGAAAATTATCGGAGATTTGGATAGGAAGTGAAAATGGGCTGGATCGATGTATAACAACGAAGTGTATAAACAACGACGAGGGTTTTGGAACACATCTTCAAAGGTAACGATGGAAGAAGCTTACTCCAGGTCAAGAAATTAATCTCTTGCTTTTGCTTGAACATTTGTGCTGGTATTTTGTACTTGAGTGTTTTGACTTATTGGGGGTGTATTTTATCACCATAAAAACTCATTTGAAGAGGTATATATAAAGGACAATTGATATTTATTATTTTAAAATGTTAGTAAATGACATAAAATTTTGTTGTAAGGAGTAAACGGGTCTTTAGACTTGTTTTAAACAAAGATGCGATGTTTAAAAGCATTTAGAGTAACTGGGTTATACTGAGCTCACCATAAGACCAGAATAGAAATCAATTTAGGGTTGCACGACGGGTCTAAAATAAAATTGTTGAAATAAATAGTAATCATGAAATTTTAAAAGGTTTATGGATTGAGATGGTAACATTTTATGAAACTGTATATACAAATGTGTAAATATTTTCTAACTAATGGAAACTTTTTAACATGTTTAAATAAAAAGGTTGTATGTCTTGTTGCATTATTTGAGTGGTAATTACATTTAACTGTATTTGTGAAAAAGAATGAACGTAGGATGGTAGGTGTCCAAGAAGAAGCAGATTTTACAGCTAGCCGGGGTGTGCAGAAATAAGGAGGCATTCCAGAGGTATTTGTTTTTTTTTACTAATTTTTTTTTAGAAAAATTTTTTGACGGCCCAATGACACTAGGGCTCGATTGGTCTTTAAAGAGATTCACTGCAATATATATATATATATATATATATATATATATATAGTTCTGAGGTTTACCTGGTAACTCGCACCACCGTTGGGCCGCAATTTTGTTGCGTGGCTTGAATTGTTAACTCGATCACCACTGTTGGACCGTCTTTTGTTGCGTGGTTTAATTGTTAACCCGAGCACCACTGTGGGGCCGACATTTTGCTGCAAGATTTACCTGGATTGAAGTCTGATTAGTAAAGCCAATTCGAGCTTTTTGCTGCTTATACCTAAAACTCTAAATTCATCAGAGAAGTTCACCATGACTTCTCTACTGCTATCTCAAAAATACTTCCCTACTATTCTACCAAAGAAAACTCGACTACAGCAACTCACCACGATTTATTCGAACAGAAAAATTTTACACCAAGAATCTTTATCAATCATTATTTTACACATCAGTAAAATCACTTACAACCTCGTTTTGAAAGACTACCTTTTCTTACAAATTATTTTCGAAATAACATTTTATCCTTTAATAAACAATTTAAAGTAACAGGGCTTAACCATCCATGTTACGTTACCCCTAGTTTTAATATGAGCTCATAGTAAGACTTTTAAATACTCGTGCTAAATTTTGCACTGCAAATTACCATAAGTCCCTCTTACTTTGCACACAATCAATTATTACAACAATCATTTTATGAATAAAAAAAATCCTACCTAAAAGTTAACTAATAAATCATAAAAGTTCAATAAGTAACTCTTTAGTCCATGGAGTTTATAAAAATATACCTATAAGGCACAAAATTGTCATAACACACCAAACAACCACAAAAATAAACGTTTCACAAAAATCTGTTACCTGGAATGCACCATCGTATATGGAACTGCAATCGTACCATCGATGCCTGATGTCCTCACCAATGTCTGCACATTCTCCAACCTCGCCAAACTGTATAACACCATCCGTGATGGCAATCAGCTACTTAAATCGTATTATTTACAAAAGTTATCAAAATAAGTATGATAATTTAACAACCTCTTAAAAATCGTAGTTAAACATACCTGATCAAATGTGTTTAATTATTTCCTTATATACTGGCGAAGACCTCGCCAAAGGCTTGTATACTCTCTTAATCAAATTATCGACTTGTACATTCTACTCTCACTCAAACTTGCACCCAAAAAGCTTAACTAACTACTCTATAAATATGAGTTGTTTAAATTTAACAGAGATTTATTTTACTGTCACAAATCTGATGGCTGTTGCCTTTTTCCAGAACGTAATTTTCTATCATCTATTGTTATAGGGACACACTGCCGCACCACTGTAGTTGGCCGATGCATCTTTATTTTGTTACAAGATCATCGACCCTTTTGGGAAATTCCAATAATAATAACTTTCTAACTACTATCTTTTTGATGCATATTTCATTATTTACATAATAGTTTATTACTATCCAGACTTTTACATAGGTGCACGCTAAATAAAAGAGGAATGTAATAGAAACTAGCACCACAAAATTGTATTCATAGAAATTTAGATACCAGTCCCATTTGTTGGATAATTAAACTGGAATAAATTTAAGATGTTCCTTTCTTTTAGATATATGCAGTTTGGCCTATTAGGGTAGAGCTTAGTTCATTTGTGTTTGTTGTGGAATGTGTTTTAATATAGGTTTTGCAAATAGTGTGGAGTATTATTATTAATAGTGCTTGAATTCGCCCCTCACCAGTGTAAGCCAGCTGGTGTAGTTTTTTCTGTTACGTCTCCCTGGTAACGTAAATTTCAGAAGGTCATTATATCAATTTCACATGTAACAAATGTTTCACGTTATATTTAAATTTAGACAGATTTTAAAGATTTCATGGCTTTGTTGGCAATTTGTGAAAGTGAAAATTACCAATCTGATAAACTGCAAAAACGAAAGCTGTCTGGTTGTTTTCTTTCAAATGCTAATTAATGCAACTAACGTAATCGTTTCGGTTTTCAAATTGCTAACAAAACCCTCACACGGCTGTTAAGCTGTAGTTTAGATGGAAAGTCACCTATAGAACTGATTTTGGCTAGATGACGTTTCAATGATTTTTCACTTTGTATTTAAATTTGAGCAATTTTAAAGATTTGTTGTTGATATTTTGTGAAGGTGAAAACAGACCCATCTGATGAGCTGCAAAAGCAACAAAACTTGTAGATGGTTGTTTTCTTTTTACAGTGCCACCAAGCAAACATAGAATCTGGAAAATATGTGAATTAATTTCCAACAACAACATATGAAACCAATCAGAAAGCGATTTGTTTCAAAGTACACTGCGAGAAAAAAGCATTGTCAAGCAAATTTAAAATTCCATGATGTGTGTTATGTCATGTCATTGTCTTAGCAGGCAGTGTCACCAAGGACACACCTCCCAAGTCCTATGTTTGCTTGGTGGCACTATACAAATGTCAACCAATGCAACTAATACATAAAGATTTACCAATAAGAATCAATTCAAGTTTTGTGAAAACTACAGATTCTTTGTATTTATTCCAAATTACAAAATGTAATAAAACTTAGATCAATATAGCAGCATGTAAATATGCATATATAAAATATAATGTAATGTAGAATATTATATGTTTATTCGCTTGTCCAATTAGGAGCACGTTTTTCAATAAATGCAGTCATACCCTCCAAACGATCTTTTGTAGCAAAGGTAGCATGGAATGTACGTTTTTCAAAATGAAGCCCTTGAGCCAAAGTAGTTTCATATGCAGCATTAACAGCTTCTTTAGCTAAAATGGAAGCTAACGGTGATTGACTAGCAATTTTTTCTGCTAGTTTTATAGTTTCGGGAAGAAGTTGTTCTGCAGAGAAAACTTTGGACACCAATCCCATTTTTTCAGCTTCCTGAGCAGAAATATGATTTCCTGAAAAGGAAAAATACATATAATTATTGCTCAGACTAGAGTTTCAGTGTTATACAGTGCTGCGAGTTATTGGTAGTTAAAATCCTATGAAAAGATATAAAGTATACACATGAAGAAGAGTGAGGAAAAGGGAAAATGAAAACCATTTATGTATGTAATACAGAATCTTACATAAGCAATATAAATTATTGAAGCACTCTTTTAAATGCGGGAATAGTTAAAAAAAGTAGATTTTCAATGTTAAAAGCGTAAAGTGCCAATGATTTACCTGTAAGAACCATTTCCATAGCTTTTGATTTTCCAACAAATCTAGTTAGGCGCTGGGTACCACCAGCACCAGGAATTGTACCAATGTTAATTTCTGGTTGACCAAATTTAGCTTTTTCTCCTGCATATATGATATCGCACATCATGGCTAATTCACATCCTCCACCTAACTACAAAATTTAGGAGTACTATTTTTGCAAATTAAAGATATTTTTAAAAGTATTAACAGTAAAGAAAAAAGTTCTGCCTCAAAATGTTACTAAAAATACAAATAAATTAGATCTTTTTCAATTCAATAATAATATGCAATAATATGCAAAGCGTTAAATGGTGGAGTTTTTAATAACTAAGCTTTTCCTAAGAATGGGAATAATAATTGCTGTAATGTAGCAGTAAAAAGAAACTTTTAACCGTTCGACAACTACTATTTTTATATTGAGAAAGAACAAGAGAAATAAAAGCTCACAATAATTTTGGTGGGTAGGTACATTAATTTTTTATATATACTATAACACGGGCACGTTACGCTAGATATAAAAATTGAATGGGTACGAAAAAGTAATCTTAAACTGACAAAATTCCTGTTGAAGTACCCTATATTTTTTTATTGCATGTATAATAATGTTCAAAAGCGTGGCATTGCAATAAATTAGTATTTCTATTCAAATCATAATCTTAAAAATGCAAAAATAATCGTTTTATTTCTGTTAAATCCATGTTGGAATTCAACTTAGGGTCGTAAATTATTTTAAACAAAAAATGTGAACAAAACATTTATAACTGTAAACTTTCATAGTGGAAGCATGCCATTTCTATACGAAATCTTTAGTATTATTAAGTAAATAATAGTGAATTCATTAACATGCATCCAAATATAAGAGCTTTTACTAATTTCAGTCAAATTTCAATGTAAAAACCCACACACTGAGAAAGGGAAATTCACGAATATTAGACTACAGATGATTTAATCTTTTTCATACAGAAGGAAACAAATGTTAACCTTGTAACAATTTTTTATAAAAGAAAAAATGGAAAAATTCGCAGAATTAATTATTTTCAATCCTAAATAAGCTTTCATATTCATAGCAAATTTTAGTCCCAGATGGAAACAAACAATCAGTTAGTTCCTTTTAATTCTATTGCAGGGTTAAATTCCACACTTTATTGTAATAACAAGTTATATGCTTCAAGTAAATTGCATTAGTTCAAAATCTTATTGTGAAAGTCGTCAAAACTTCAAGGTAATCGTTTAAAATAACCGTTTACCATCAAATATTGTAGGTAAATACGTTTATTATTCTCAAAAATTTCAAGGTTTTCTGGGTTATTTTTTAAGCACCGCTGGTGGTCTATCATAATTTTGTTAAACATGTCTTCTTTTGCATAGTTTCGTGTAGATAAGGTTTTCTGGGACGAATCTTTCTTATGAACTGCTTTGATAGTTTTGTCACTTTTATTTCATTCTCCAAGATGTTCGTAATGGAGTCGCTAATGTGCAAATATAAATTGAGAGAATCAATACGGATTATTCCTTCAGAAATATTAGTCTGAAACACAATGATTTATTAGAAACAAATTTACCATTGATGTCAATATAAACTTTTATGGCTCCATCTAGTTAGTATCCTGCAACACGGCAGAGTAGTTTCATAAGAGTGATTATGCACAACTTGCTATTAAGGGCGGGTGATTTATTCTGTTGCTCAACAAATTTATAAAAAACCGGTTCTATTAAGCAACTTCCCTTAAGGCTTGAGGTGTGAACACGCCGGTTAACCCAACCAGATGTAAATGTATTGTCTTTTCTGTCCATATGATTTTTCGTAAAACAGGAATAATTAAAATTTCAATTCTTTAGTTTCAAATATTTTGTTAAAGGAAAAATAGATTAAGTGAATTCCTGTTGTAACAATTTTATTTGTGTAACAAGATTTCTTTACAGTATAACAAAACTGTACTAAGGCAGGAAGAAATGAAAATTCACTAAAAAATATTTATTTGCAAACCTGTATAAGTTTTCAAACTTTTAGTAAATCTTTGGTCCCATATGGAAAACGACAAACGATCGATTATTTCCTAGTTTAATTAAATAGCAAAGCTAAACTCCACTTATACTATTAATAATATAGAAAATACTTCAGATATTTTGAAACCTTGCTTAGAACATTTTAAATAGCATTCTAATCATTAAAAGTCTGTGTAAATATACGTATAACTCAACGTTTTCAACTTGTTTCATAAACACGGTGAGTGGTCATCAAGTACTTGTTCTGATTAGTATACAATTCCGGGAAGATAAAAATTTCCACAGATCGAATTGTCTTCATAAGTTATTTCCCTAATCCATTCACTTCCACGTTCTTCAAGCCGAGCAGAATGGAGTGATGGTAAAAATTAGTGGTGAAAAGTCAAGTGCCTTAATTAATATCCGTTTTAGTACAAAAACCCACAGGTATATTTTTTTATTACTTTACTGAGTAGTAGGAGTAATATCCTACATGATTATTATGTTATTTAGCTATTTATTTTATTTCAGACATTTACCACAATACGAATTTTCTTACAGTCGTGCACTGGAGGCTGCCACTCGTCTCCTATGACCCACTCCTACTCTCGCACTGAGCCCGGTACCTGTTGTTTCTGTCGATTGTATTATAATTTACGTAACAATGCATATAGATTAGATAGAAGAACAAAGGACAAAGTATTTTCATTTTTAATTCATCTGTCCGAAGTTTGCCAAGGATGTCTCAAATTATTTTAGGAAGGGTATATCCCGTTCCTAAATCACTTCGTGCTTAACATCCAAACAATCAACATGCAGCTTTAGTAGGTTAATTACCTTTGACAAAAAGGCTATGGAACAGACAAAATCGTCAAATGTTCATATAATACCCTACTAAGTTGGTTATTTTTAATTTTAGGGGCACATTGGTACCCAGATCAACAACTTTATGTTGGAGGTAAACATGTTGAGGTTTGCGAAGTCACCGTATGCATCTTATGGTATCCATCTTAACTACAGTCAACGATCACTCATCAGGTATTTATGAATCCATCTGTATCTTACCAGAGAGAGTTTGTAACTAAATAAACATTTGAAATGCATTGCATGAAGTATAAAACATACCTATAGTACATCTGTGTGATTAGGTTAAAAATTTAGTTAAGTAAATTTGTGATATATTTGATTTTTAATAGTTGCTTAAGGATGTCTATCATGTAATTGCAAATAACATGTGTGTGTAATACCGTTGAAAACACAATCGTGTAGAATGGTGTATTGACATGCTTATATTTGTTGTTTCTCAATTAATGTGAAGGTATAGTTACAGTTTTGTGATAATATAAATTATTTTGCAATTATCTAGAAGCGTGATTGAAATTTGAAGTGATATAACATTTGATTTTAGAAACCTTCCTTTCACCTACCAGTTTTAAATAAGTTTTTTTGTGTTCTTATGGTGTTCTTTTGGTTCTTATGGTTAAGATTTTTCACATAAATTTTAAGCCAAAATCCTTCTCCTGATCTCAGCTTTTGGCTTCTTGTTATTCTTTTTTTTATAGGGCTTTTTCGTAGAAACACTGCAAGATTAGGTGGCATTCAAGATACTTGCCGATAAAGACGTATTTCACACCCAGTAGCCTTCGGAGACCCTCTTCGTACAGTTACACCACTCGGTTTTTATAACTATATTTATTATAATTATTTATTTTTTATAACTATATTTAAAATAAATGTTGACAATTTTTCCAAGCAGCATATTCTATAATAATACCCAATCTGTGTCTTTAGTTTAGTACTTGGTATCTAATTTGAATTGTAAATATTTTATTTTTATTGTAAAATAATGTTTAATTAATTTTTTTATTAGTTAAAATAATGAAATTTTTATAACATTTTTCTATTGTAAAATAATTGTTTTATTGACACCGAAACGCCTCGATGCCGAAGCATCCATGCACCAAAAACCCTGGCGCTGAAATGGCCATACAGAAACGTCTGTATTTTAAAAGTCAATGTTTTCACAAAACAAAACAACATTAGAATCCTACATTTATGTATAGATCCCAAAGGGCATAATGCATAGCAGCAATAACTTGGAGCAATTTCTTTGGGATATATAACAAAGGTACTCTTCAAGGTTCCCACTAGATTAATGTTAAATTTAAGAAGTTAAATGTGATGGAAAAAAAGGAGAATGCTTATATACACGATAGCCTGAGTATATTCAATAAGTCCAACTATAAAACAATTTCATTACAAAGCAATTTTAAAGTCTGTTAGTACATTAAATTTCATAAAAAATAAAATATATACTTACGGCAAAACCGTTAACTGCAGCAATTACAGGTTTTCTTGTTCTTGCAACCCTATCCCAATTACTCAAAAAATTAGCAGAAATACACTTGGAATATGTATGAAATTGCATTTCTTTAATATCGGCACCGGCTGCAAATGCTTTTTCACTGCCTGTGATAATAATTGCATTCACACTTTTATCCGCCTCAAATTCATCCAATGCATCGTTAACATTATTCATTAGGCCCAAGCATAAAGCATTTAAAGCTTTAGGTCTATTTAGGGTAATTAAGGCAATATTATTTTGAGCCCCAACTCTTTCCGTTTTGATAAACTCATAATTAGAAGCTGAAATAAAACAAAAATTTAAAGAAATTCCATACATCTATCAATGTTAATTAATAATTTTGATTATAAAGTAGAAATTAAGATGGATACCTGGGTACGTATCCGATAACTCAATACCCAGGGCGAAATCTTGATACACAATACCTGATAAACACCCAATAAAGCTAGTCATCTAATACCAAAAAAAAAATTTGTCTTTGCAGATTGTTTTTACCAGGTGCAACCCAAGCATATATTATTCAGTTGTAAATATAATTCAACTGTTACAGAATATCGCATTATTTTTCTGGATTTGGCTTGGCCGGCAAAATTGGCTTGTCTGTCTTGTACACAGCACGGAATAGTTCATTCGTGTAACTGATAAGGTAAACATCTTGTTGTGTTTTCATCAGTTTACTGTATGTGCTTCATCTACTTGCTACTTGTTGTGTGATGCTCTTGATTGTAAAGTACAAATAGTCAAGTGGTATAATTGTTTAACAAACACTAATTAAAGATGCTTAAAACTTAAATTTAAGATAAAATGGCAACATGTACAAAACAATCTCCCATGTAGAATGATTTCACGTATTTAACAGATATACAGAAGGTAAGTCTAAATAATGCAAAATGATTTCGTATAATAATTCCATGAGTTGTATTTTAAAACATCTAAGAGCAATGCATAATAAAGATTGTGCAGAAAACACTGGCCAAGACAAAGGAGCGAAAAGAGACAAAAGCTTTTGGATCTGGAACAACACGAAAAAAAGGTTAAGAAACTAACGGATTTAGGATTTACAACAAGACGTCCATGTAACATCAAATCGGCAAAATATAATAAATAGTGTGCTTGTAAATGTTGTCACAATGAATAATTTGCCCTACATGTGATTGGTCCGGAAGTGAGTTTTTTACCTGTAAATTTTGAATTTTACCGAACCCTTGCTGTTCCAAGCAAAGTAAGGATCTTTAATGTGCGTAACAACACCCACACACGAGACCTACATTTTACCTCTCATTCGTATGTTTGTGAAAGATGCTCACCTAACATTTTTCAAGCGGACCGTGTCAGGATTCAAACCCGGGACATTGGGCGTAGTAGTCACATGCATACCAACTATGCCACAGAGCCGCCAAGAATAATTTGCCACTGCATTTTACCAAATCAACTGCTATTAAAAAACTTCATAAAACAAGTCGAACCAAATTTTAAAATACCTTGCTACAAGACTATTGAGCATATAATTCAAGCAAGAGCTAATTCGATCGCAAAAATTAAAAGGATGAATTAACTTTAGTGCCACACGTGTCAATTACGACTGATTCATGGATGTCCTTGCAGAATGATTAAATTTTAATGGTTAAAACATCATATTTGACAAACAAACTTGTGTTTTGTCTACTATAAACTTAGAAATGCATTGTACAACTGATTATTTATCGCAAGAAATTAAACAACTTGCAATTTTCTGGACTACTGAAAGTAAAATAATGTCATACAATGGTGCAATGGTCACATATTGCGGAAGCATGTAATATTCTTGGTTAGATATAACGTGTGCAGCACATGCACTTCAATTAGTAGTTAATAAAGCCATAGCTATGCGCATCAAAGTCGCTCAAATTATTAATGCGACTAAACATTTTATAGGGCATTTTAGTAACAGTGCTCCTGTAACTCAACAACTAAAAAATAAACAATTTTTATTTGCGAGTGCAAACACCGATAGTAATTTCTCAAACCAGAATGATTGCAAACGATGCTACTGCTGATATGGATGACACCAACAAAGTAGAAAATTCGCAAAATCAAAAAAGATTCAACCTTTATCCTTGTCCAATACTGCAGAACAAGAAGAAATTCGATATACGATATGCTGGAACGATTATACAAATTAAGGTAAGTATGGGCGAAGCTGAAGTCGTTTCTTTTTTGTTTCTTGATTCAATAGAAATGATAAAATATAGCATGTTTTTTTAAGTATAGTGTACATACTGTATTGGGCGACCCCCGCATTACTAAAAGTAATAATGCAACATCATCATCATTAGGTCTTCAGTCCTAGAACTGGTTAGACGCGTACCATCATTGTTCCCTATTCTGAACTAACCTACAGATTTCCCTGAAATATGCACAGTTTGCATCTATAACTGTCTGATCTAGGTCTACATCTACCTCTTTTTTCCTATCTCTGCTTGTAATATATCACATACTATTCCCCAAAAATGCCTTAGAACGTATTCCGCCCTACTATTTCTCTTTTTCCCCAGATATCCTTGTTCCCATACTATTTCTGTAACTTATTTGTTATTATCTTTGTCTGTCCAAGCTATCGTCCTCATACATCTGGAGCATTTCAAAAGACTGCTACCGTTTTTGTGTCTGCATTTCAGCCAACATTTTTTAACATGTTTCTATTTATACAATTGAGAGGATGGTTATTAAAGAAGTGTGGGATTGCATTATTGAAAGGCTTAAGTAGTCGTTTTTTTTTATATTTATTTTGAGGGGGAAAATTCATTATGATTTAGGTTACCTCTTTGGTAGATTTTAACATGGTTCTGAGGCGACTTTATGGCGAGTTTACACTTGTCAGATACCAATGTTGTTCTATGAAGATTGTATATGGATCTGAGGCAACCCTATGGCGGGTTTACACTTGTCAGATACCAATGTTGTTCTATGAAGATTGTATATGGATCTGAGGCGACCCTATGGCGGGTTTACACTTGTCAGATACCAATACTGTTCAACGGAGATTGTATATGGTTTTGAGGTAACCTTATTGTGGATTTATACTTGTCAGATACCAATGCTGTTTTACAAGGATTGTTAATATGCTTATTTTTATGTAATTAGTTATTTTATGTATAAATAGAAATCATGTATGTAGGCTGTATTTCATGTTAATATTGCAAGGAAAACCCAGGAAAAACTTGCAATGCTACCTAGATATTGTGGGCATTTGATTTTCATTTGTTATTTCTTTTAGTGATGGAATCCATTGTTTACTGAAAGTCACGGATTCATTTGCAACGCAGTTATTTTTATGTAGGGTTATATAGGCAGCTTCTTTGATTTTGCGTTTTGGTGGTTTTCTTCTTTTCTTCTTTTCTTCTTTTCAGGAGTATGTGTATTCAGCTCGTTCCTTTCTATTGTTTTCTAATTTTATACCCTATTTTACCGAGATTCAGTGAAGGAGGTTAAGCAACCTGTGGCTACCAAGATCCCCCAACACTTAGACATTGCCGCAATAATGGTTTTCTAGTAAATCCTTTCCCACACTTAACATTATTCGAGAAAATTGCCCAACCAATTCTTGTAGTTACTTATAATAATCATCATGTTTACGCACAGTTATCTTTTCGTCATTAGTTTATCTATCTTGGGATTGGTTGGATGCGTACCTCCATTGATTTCTATTCTGGGCTAGCCTACACATCTCCCTGAAACCTCTACAGCCTACATCTTTTACAATCTGTGTGCAGTAGTCTAATCTAGCTCTGCCTCTTCTTCTCTTTTTTCCTATCTCTGCTTCTAAAATATTCCGCACTATTCCCTCATGCCGTAGTATGTGGCCTATCATCCTATCTCTCCTATTTTTACCGTTTTCCACATATTTCTTTCTTCCCCTACCATTTTAGTACCTCTTCGTTCTTAACTTTGTCTGTCCATGATATCTTCATCATACGCCTGTAACACCACATTTCAAAGGCTTCTACCCTTTTCTTGTCCGCTTCTCCTACTGTCCAGGCTTCACAGCCGTACAGTGCTGTGCTCCACACATATGTTTTAAGCAATCTTTTCCTTGTTTCTATGTTTGTGGTCTTTGAGCACAATAGTTGCTTTTCTTGTTAAATGTAGCACGACCTTGTGCTAATCTTTGTTTTATATCTTTTGTGCTTTTCCCATCTTGCGTTATTTGGCTTCCTAGGTAGCAGAAATCCTTAACCTCTTGCAACATATCTTCAATTAAAATGGAGATTAATCGAGGATATTTTGCCAATTTTAAAATGACTGAAGACTGGTATGGTTTGGTGTTTAAAGTTTGCAAACCCACAAATTGATGTTTTATTATTAGTGGTTCCAATGACGCCAACCACCGCTTCAAATAATGTTTATTTGTTACTTATTAGTAAACTGAATTTTTTGAGTTTCAATACAAACAATGAGTGTTCTACTTTGCAGGTAGCGAGCTTGTAAAACGCTACTTTACAAGCTAGTAGCTTTTGATTGGTAATAGCAATTCCTATTTATACGTCAGTGTTGAAAATACCCAATAACTGCAGTCATAAATTTAAAAGGATCAAACGATAGCAAGCAAGTGTTGCTATAAATTTTTATTTCATGGAAACACCAAAGATTTTGCTTTTGAAAGTAGCGTTTTACAAGCTTGCTACCTGCAAAGTAGAACACCTTGGACATCCTGATTTCCTGGATTCTATGATTGACCGCTGTCATAGACTTGGTCCCATTCGTTAAGGTACCAACAGCAAACCACGACCTATAATTATAAAAATGGTGTCCCTATAAATATTGTCATCAAAGTGTGGATAAATAAAAAATTGTTAAAAGGAAAACCGTTCATGATTACGGACTCATTAATTAAGCGCAGACTTCAGATGTATAATACTGCTAAAGAACACTTTGGTGCACCAAAAGTTTGGACATTAGACAGACGAATTTTTATTCACCTGCCTAATAACAGTATAAAGAGTGTTATCAATTTATCACAGTTAAATTCTTGCACCCAAGCTTGTGAGAATGAGACCGCAATTAAACAAGTTAAATATAGTACTCGAAGTCAAAGTAAAAGTAACTAAGTTGTACGCTATATGATATGATATGGTGCTCTATGATATTATATAATCTGGCGTTTCTTTTCTACTACATTTGTATTTGTTAGTGTTATTTGATATTTGCTGCTATTGATTCTGATTTTGTGAGATAACTATATAGTATCGGCTGGCTCCCTTTATATCTTGTTTTGTTTTTGGCGCTTATTTGCTTGTACTTGTCTGTTTATTATTATGATTAGGTTTAGTGTTAAGCGTTTGTTATGGTTAGTGTTTGTGGTTAAGAATGTGTGTGGAGTGTTTGTGGTTAAGAATGTGTGCGGGTATAAGTATAAGTGTGAATGTTTGAGCTTAGCTACAGGGGTGCATTACTTCATACTGTTTGGTATTGTGGTTTGTGTTATATTTAAATACTTATTTTTCTATTTCTGGGTGAAATTTATTAATGGCTGAAAATTTTTCTGATCTGTGCTTAATTAAGTTGGATCTTCCTGAAAGAATTGTTGGTATTGATCTAGAACAACCCTACTCCCCTGCCACCAGTCCCATCTTGTTCCACTCTCCTTTGTCAATCATCCTCTCATCATCTGAAATCATTTCAACACTGTCAAATTAATGCCTGCTCACTACTTTCTCATTTAGATGAGTTTCTTTACCTTTTTGAGTCCTGTCTTCCACACTGTGTTGCTCTGTCAGAAAGGTGGCTGAAACCATCTTTGTCTGATTCCTTGGTCAAGTTAGAAGGATATAAAATTATACGAAACGACAGAACAGGGAAAAGTGGTGGTGGAGTGGCTCTTTATGTTCGTACTGATCTTAATTGTAAATTTATTGCATCTTCCCCTTCCATGTATAAGGCGGGTCCGGAATTTCTTTTTCTTGAGATTGTAGCTGCGCAGGCAAAAGTTCTAGTTGGAGTTGTTTATAAGCCACCAAAAATTGGATTTTTTTGTTGATGTTGAGGAGGTAATTTTTCAATATGCCCAGCATTACACAGATATAATCGTGCTTGGAGACTGGAACATAATCTTACTGAACAATACTTCCGAGGTTCGTTATTTTCGGACTATGATGGATGCATGTAATCTTAGCATTTTACCACTTGAACCCACTCACCATGCACCCCTTTCATCATCGACCATTGACCATATTATACTCTCGAATAAGGACAGAGCACTAAATTTTGGTTAAATACCGATATTAGAAATCTCTAAACATGATCTTATTTTTTGTATCATATTCACTTAAAACATATAAATTTCAACCTGAATTAATTACTTACCGGGATTTTAAGAGTGTTAATTCTGAACTTCTACAGACAGATATAGAACTTGCGAGCTGGCATGAAATTGATAAAGAAACAGATGTTGATGCTAAACTCCACAAGTTCAATACACTTGTTAACAATATTTTTGACATTCATGCTCCATTTAAAACAGCTAGGGTAACTAGACCAAAATATCCGTGGTTAACCCCTAAAATTAATGAAATAAGACGAATGAGACAGTGCACTTGCATTTTATAAGAAAGTTAATACTGCACTGAATTATGACCGTTACAAAAGTATACGTAATAGGACCAAGCAGTTGATCAGAAACTTTAAATTAAAATATTACCATTCCATAACTTCATATACCGATTCCCGAAGGACTTGGGCTGCTTTCAAAAAACCTGGTATAGGAAAACCATTACTGCAGATACCTTATAGCATACATGTAGATACCCTGAATCGACATTTTTCTGTATTAAAGATGCAAGACAATACAGCTATACTGGATACTATCAAAGCCTTAATCAGTATACCGCTCCCTTCACTTTCACAATTTGTGTTTACTGAAGTGTCGACCGATGATGTCCACAAGTGTGTCCTGCGCATTAAATCAAAAGCTGTGGGTTTTGATAAAATATCGAGCTCAATGCTTACACAAATCTGCCCAATTGCTCTAGAATCTTTAACAAATATAATTAATACATCTTTTAGCACTGCTCGTTTTCCATTAGTATGGAGACACTCCATAGTTAGGCCATGACCAAAGAAAGCAAACCGTTTAGGTCTGGATGATAAACGTCCAATTAGCATTTCACCAGCTCTTTCAAAATCCGCTGAATACCTAGCACTTGATCAAATGTTGTCATTTTTAAAACAGTACACATTACTAGATAAATACCAATCGGGTTTCCGTGCGAACTACAGTACATGTATTGTACTTTTGTGGATAACTGATGATGTCAGAAAAGCCATGGATTGTCAAAAACTAACTTTATTGATCTTATTAGATTTCAGTGCAGCGTTTAACAGTGTTGACTTTAATATCCTTTTAACTAAATTAAAATGTTTAAATAATTTTTCAGAGTCAGCAATCTCTTGGGTAGAATCATACTTAACACAACGCACGCAGCAAGTTAAAGATGAAAATGGTCACATCTCACAATCTGTTGACCTTGTCACAGGCATACCTCAAGGTAGTGTACTCGGTCCCCTTTTGTATAGCTTGCACATTCAAGACTTTTCCACAACATTGACATTTTGTTGTTACCATTGCTATGCAGATGACGTCCAGATTTATTTTCATTTTTCCCCAACAGAAATAATTGAAGCGTTCCAGGCAGTTAATGATGATCTATCAAGGGTTGACGATTGGTGTAAAAATAATTTATTAACCGTAAATCCAGCCAAATAACAAACTTTGCTTCTGGGAACACAAAATTTAATTAGATTAGTTTAGTCCGTGCATCTTCCCAAGTTAATGCTTGGAAAATAGAACATAAACTTTTCACCTATAATTAAAAATCTAGGTATCAAGTGTGTGCAGAAAAGTTCTATTTACTCTACATCCTCTTAAGCATCTAAAACGATTTATACGGACTAAATTAAAGTTAAAGTTAGTGCAATCATTAATTCTTCCACATTTCGATTATTGCGATGCATTATATACCAATCTTTCATGTAATTTAAGTTTACGTCTATAACGCACGCAAAATAGTTGTGTACGGTTTATTTTTGAACTAAAATATTAGGAAAGAGTCACCCCATTTTACACAAGAATGTCGTGGCTTAAACTAAACAATAGGTGAAAACTTCAGTTGGCAGTGCTTGTCTATAAACTTATTTCTAACCGAAACCCGTTCCACCTAAGCCAACATTTTTCTTTCCTTTCAAATAGCCGCTATAATACTAGGCGTGATGACTTGCTATCTATCCCCATACACCATACCCATACATTCCATTTGCTTTTCTTGTTTCCGGCCCTCTTGTGGAATACTATTCCTCCTGATATTAGGCAGGCACCGACCGTGCAACGTTTTCGTAATCTCTTGCAGGAACATCTCTTAAATCTTCAGGTGTAGAGGCAAGTGCATTTTCCTAAACTGATGCTCGATGAGTGTGTGAGAGTTTGTATGTGTGAGAGAGGGTGAGGGTGTGTGTGTGTGTGCATGTGCGTGGGGGAGAGTGTGTTTGTGCGAGAGTGTGTGCATGTGTGTAGGGATTATTAATTGAAATTAAATTAAATTATTTATCTTTAATTACTTGAATAACATTGTATTTCTTTTACCTTATGATTGTATTTTACCTTATTCAAGAGTACTACTGCATGCAAGTTAGGTGTAAGACAGGGCCTAATGGCCCTAATCGCGCTTGATGCAGTTTGTAATAAATGTTTATATTTCATAATGTATATTTAATTTAATAATAAAGATGTTTCAATCAATCAACATCCACTGTTTGTACTAAAACAAAAAATGCAATTTGCTAATGAGTAACAAACATTATTTGCAACGTCTGTCGATGTCACTGGCAACTGTAATAATAAAACACATCAATTTGTGGGTTTGTGAACCTTAAATTGCAAACCATAACATAAACTTTTATGATAGGTTTGTCATACAGTATAAATATTATACCAGAGGTCACTCACCAAAGAATTTCAAATAGTGCATTTAGTGAGTCGCCCCATTATTTTTATACGTACCCTGAAAAGATTCGATTCAATTTTAGTTTTTAAACTATTTTTTGTGAAAATACCAATCTATGACCTATTATTAAGCTTCGGTTAAAATATTTCTATGAATTTCTGAATCACTGTATAAACAAAGCTGCTTGCCGAAACTTAACCATGAATATTAACTATGGGAGAAGTGAACCAAATATATACATTCACGCCTTGAATATTGGTTTATCTATTTATTACACAATTTTCGGAAATCCACTTCAATATTTTTCTTAAACTTCTTTGGGAATTAAACCACTCGTAGTTGTTAAAATCGTCTTTATTTACGTTTCAATCCACGACCTAGGATCGTTGTCAAAATAAGACAATTTATGACATAAATTGAAGATGACTTTGATTTATTAATGTTTGATTTGAATACATTAGGTGAAAATTTTAAAGTTTAGAAGAATGAGTGCCTTCACAGTTTGTGTTGCACCATGGGAGCGACTTTGAAGTAGCCAATACGCTTAATGCGAAATCAGCTGATTAATTTTTATATAGTTAAATTTCATACAACTTCAATAACTTGAGGATTGGAAACATTTTGTAACATGTTTCTATTTATACATTGAGGATTGTTATTAAAGGAGTGTGCCATTATGTTACCATAACGCTTAAGCAGCCGTTTTTTAATATTAATCTTGAGGAGGAAAACTACCCTATTTCCACGATATTTAATGGTATGTGAAGGGGGTTAAGTAGTCCGACTACCAAGATCCCCCAAAACTCGAACATTTGCCGAGCTAATATGCCTATTGTTATGTAATTAGTTATTGTATGTATAAATAGAAATAATGTATGTAGGCTGTATTTCATGTTAATATCGCAAGGAAAACCCAGGAAAAACTTGCAATGCTACCTAGATATTAGGGGCTTTTGATTTTTATTTGTTATCTTTTAGTATAGGAATCCACTGTTTACTGAAAGTCACTGATTCGTTTGCTACACAGTTATTTTTATGTAGGGTTATATAAGCAGCTTCTTTGATTTTACGTTTTTGGTGGTTTTCTTCTTTGTCAATAATTTTTGCGTTCTCCCATTTTATTGTATGACTGTCCCATGCATGTTGGCAAATCATGGACTTTTCCAATTTTCTATTTTTATATATGATTTGTTCTTTTAATCGAACTTCAAATAGTGTGTAACTATGAGTGGTTTAACTTAATTTAATTCCCAAAGAAGATTAAGCAAATTACAAAACAAACCTCAACAAACATACAGGGAGTATTTACAAGTCAGGCATGGGTCTGAAATTTGTATTTGTTTTAGACAATCTAAACCTAAAGCTATCGTACTCCAAAAATTCGCTCGCATTCTTAATAAAATGCAGAAACAGCAAAATAACACCAAAAGGATTCAGAATCAAACTTGGCCAGACAAGCAATAAACTATCAAGGATTCTTGAAAGTGCAATTTACAGTATGATGAGAGAAAGACTAAAAAAGCACCGAGACATTATTTATATGTTAAAACAAGATGTTGAGGGCATTATAAATTTCATACAAATAACGGTAACAAAAGACGATTTTGATAAAATTCTCGTTAGTGCAAAAAACCTACTATGAATAAAATTTTCCAAACAAAAAGAAATTTGCATAAAGAAATTTAATAATCTATTTATAGAGAAAAGTAACACACAAACTAAAATGTTAAAAAACAGCAACACCATGCTAAACACCGTCATACATTTATTAAACAGTACAATTAACGACACAGAAACACTAATTCTATCAAAAGGCCTGAACTTTGCAGTAACGCCGAAATCAATATCAACATTTGAAAGAATCAGCTGTATTCAGAAAACAGTGAACCAACTCGAAGAAGATCAAGCAAACGAATTTAGAGTACGAAGCAAAATCGAAATAAAAAAGAATCCCAAAATAAAATTAAATGTAAGTAGTAACGAAATAAAAGCAATTCGCAATCTAAAAAACGATAACTCAATTATAATTCTACCTGCTGATAAAGGCAATGCAACAGTAGTAATGCATAAAAACCATTACAACACAAAAGTCAACGAACTGTTAAACACAGAAAATTACACTACTTTAGAAGTGGACCAACAAAATCAATTGAAAATAAAATATACAAAACTCTATATAAATTTAAAAATGAGATCGAAAACAAAGAAAAAACAAACTGGTCCCACATTACAATAAACCACTCCACTTTTATGGTCTGCCAAAAAATCATAAGACACTCCTTTGAGGCCTATTATAGGCTCCATAGATTCACCATGCCATAATGTAGCAAAATTTCTCCTAAAAATTATAAATCCATTAGCAGGCAAAACGAATTTGTTCAAAAAAACAACCAACACTTAACGCTTAATATTATAAAAAACAAACTACAAAAAGATGACAACCTTGAAGAAATGGAATTACTTGATGTTTGCGTCAATACCGCATATTTTCAAATAAATGACCAATTCTACAAACAGAGCTTCGGAATGGCGATGAGAAATTCGAAAATGATGTAATATTCACACAAGAATTGAAACCACTAATCTAGTGGAGATACGTTGATGATGTATATGCTATTTTGCATCATTTTTATAATATCGATTAATTGTTTGAAAAGCATTACGAACTGTAATAATACTTTGAGGCATTAATTTCTCTGTACCATTTGGGTTATATATAACCTGTACTTAGTTGTACATCTGTTTCTAAATAAATAAATAAAAAAGGACTCCTTAAAAAATCCAAAGAATAGGAAACAAATTCAAAATAAAAAAAAAGTATTTAGAACCAATAATATACTAAGAACACAACTAACATAAACAAAACCCAAAAACGCAATACAAAGTTCAAGAAACTGCATCTACAAAATACCATGCGAATGTAACAAGTTTTACAAAGGGGAAAGTTCCAGACCATTTAAAGTTCGATTAAAAGAACATAAATCATATATAAAATATAGAAAATTTAAAAATCCATGATGTGCCAACATGCATGGGACTCGTTATAAAATAAAATGGGAGGAAGAAATAGTATATTGTGTCACAAGGGCAGAAAGTGAGCATTAGCAGCCCGCAGCTATTAGATGCCTGAGCGAGCGAGGGCAGCTGATAGCTAAGGGCTGCTAATGCATTTTTGCCTGTGTGACACACAACTGTTTTTCGCCTAGCATTAAAGAAAAAAAATAGGAAAAATAACACAAAATAAAGAAGGTTAATAACATTTGACGTATTTATTTATTATAGTAATTGATATTATTTGAAACGTCAAAGTCGCAATAAATGAATCTCAACGTTAGTCATAGGTGTCTAGATTATGAAAAACCTACAAAATCATGCTGCTATAAGTTTAGCGGCCCTAGGGCCGCAAAGGTTTACTTTCAGTCACATTTTTAGGGTAAATATGATTCATTTTCATATACGCTAGACGAAAAAAATTATTCACAAACAAGAAAACCACCAAAAATACAAAACCAAAGAAGCTGCTTATATAGCATAGCAGTAAACGGTGGATTCCAATACTAAAAGAAATAAATAAAAATCAAATGACCCGAATATCTAGGTAGCATTACAAGTTTTTCCTGGGTTTTCCTTGCGATATTAACGTGAAATACAGCCTACATACATTATTTCTATTTATACATACAAATAACTAATTACATAACAATAGGCATATTAGCTCGGCAAATGTTCGAATGTTGGTGGATCTTGGTAGTTGCAAGGCTACTTAACCTCTTTCACATACCACTAAATATCGTGGAAATAGGGTAGTTTTCCTTCTCAAGATAAATATAAAAAACGACTGCTTAAGCCTTACGGTAACGTAATCGCATACTTTTTTTAATAACCATCCCCATAATCGTATAAATAGAAACATGTTAAAAAATATTTTTCCATTCTCAAGTTATTTTATATGAAATTTAACTATATAAAAATTAATAAGCTGATATCACGTTAAGCGTGCTACCTCAAAATCGCCCGAGCACAACACAAATTGAAGGCACTCATTTCTCTAAACTTTAAAATTTTCACCTAATGTATTCAAATCAAACATCAATAAATCAAAGTCATCTGCAATTTATGTCATAAATGTCAAACTTTAAATTTTTATTATTTGGACAATGATCCTCGGTCATGGATCGAAACATTAAATAATGACGATTTTAACAACTATAAGCGGTTTAATTCCCAAAGATTAAGAAAAATACAAAACAAACCAGAACAAACATACAGGGAGTATCCACTTCAATAGTTTACATCGATGGCCGTTTAAAATTTTTCATATTGTTTTTGACACGCTACAATTTTACTTGCAATTACTTTATATTTAAGCTTCTAAGCTATTTCTAATTAACATTCAAACACTAATCGAACATGTGATTGTCGTATTGTCAATATCGCTAAAATCACTAGCATTTACAATATCTTTGCACCTACCTGTTAGAAGTTTTTAGCCCAATCCTTTCATAGACATTTTGTGTGTTGATTCAATACAAAATCACACTAAACATACAAACACATTGTTGTATGTAAATGATATAACATATGTATATTTAAGGGCAATGTTTCAAGATAAGCGTTAAAGAACCCAAGTGAAACCCAACAAAACAAGCGTGCATCGTTTACGATAAAGAATGGATGGAAAGGCACTCCTTAGAACACAACGCCTCCTTCTGAAAGACATAAATGTGACAGTTTTTTAAATCAGATCCGCATGTAAAATTTACATATGTTAAGCTTTCTATAGTTAAAATAAAACTCTGGAAAGTTGTAGCTCTTAGAAGAAGATACAATCAGCTTTAGAGAACCTCATCTTCAAGTAGATACTAAACGCATCAACATACATAATACGATCATCAAATAATACAATCTAAAAATTAAAAAAACAAACCTATTGGTTTTGCCACGCCGCTAAATGATCTTAAATCAGTAAAACTGTGTCTTCCGCCTAAATTTAGCAATTTGCTGAAAGCTGATCGTGTAATAATTGTAGCAGCCATTTAACACAAACTAAAAGCAAACGCAAATAAAATAAAACTAAGCAAATGGAGTTGTCAACCTCCTGAAGATAAGGTTAATTTTCAAACACGTCTATATTTAAATGAATAAACATGGACGTAAACCAGTTCATAATTGTTTAACATATTCTACAAATCACACGTAGTAATTGCTTGGCCGACTCCAATCACAGACTTGGCAACAAGAAAACATAACATATGGTCCAAAGGTAAACCTTAACAAATTCAATTTTTGTTTCTGGGCTGCTAATTTTATTTTCATTTATTTCCAACCATAAAGTATAAAAAGAACTAGGATTGAAAGCCAACTTGGATAATTTAAAAAGTTTTATGTAAAAAGGAGCATGTAAAGAAAGGAGGATATTAAAGGTTTGATATTATTGTCATCAATTTTTTTTTAAACGGGCCGAACAGAATGCCTTTAATGGCGTTAAACATAAGGAATAAATGTTGAACAGAATGAGCGCCGACGACTTTCATTTTGGCAACTGAATATGAACCCCTCTACTTAGGACGTTAATCATCCTATTGCAATACTAAATAACTGTGAGAAATAATCTCTAGTTAATAATGTTGCCGCTAGGGAAAAGGAGGGTCAATTTTCTATTGGGTCTTGTGGCGTATCAGTATTGTAATCGCATTTTTATAAAATTGTCAGGTCTAATTAGACTAAGATCATCATTTTTGGTACTTTATAGTTGTGATAGTCAATGGTATGTAAAACTTGCAGCCTATAACTTATCTATAGATATAAAATTTGAAGTGTTGTTTTATCCATGGGTGCAAATCCGGATATAAATCATTCAAATACATAAAGAAGAATATATATTCTGTTCCCAAGGTATTTTTGGTGCTTAGGGCCATATTCTCCGTAGGTATTTAAGCTTGGCTTAAGGTTTAAGCGAGTCTAACATGTTTATTTTATGTGCACCGATCTGGTAAGAAGTTTTAAACTCGCTTAAAGTTAAGCCTTCGAGTTTGGCGGCTTAAATAGTTAAGCTCAGTTTATTGTCAACTATAACCTCACATATCGTGCTCTGTTTTACAAGATTAAGGTGTTTTTAATTTTGTATTTATGTTGTTATTTTTAATAATGGATATGGAAGATGAAATATTTTTGGAAGATGATGTGGATGTGTTAGACATTATTCAGTTGGAATTTCCACGCCGTCTCTATATCAGTCCTAATTATATTGTAGGCATGGATAATTTAAGCTTTCTTCGCAGATTTACATTAACTAAACCAACAGCGATGTCAGTATTAGGAATGCTAGAGGAGCATTTAGAATTCGACAATGATTTGTAAGAAATAGTTAATATTTGGCTACTCATCTTGCATCAGTACTTATAATTTTTAAGAAACAATAGTGTATTTCCCATCAATCAACTTTTGACAGCGCTCCTGCTTTATGCATGTAATGCACATCAGTTAAATATTGATGATACTATGCACATGAATCAAAGCACTGTTTCCAGAATTATAACCAAAGTCTCGAAAGCAATAGCTAGCTTGCGTAATCGATTTATTAGAATGCCATCTACTACACTTGAAAGAATATCGTGTCAAAATGGTTTTTACCGAATTGCTAATTTTCCTCGAATTATCGGATATGTTGACTGCACTCACATTAAAATTAAATCACCGGGTAAGTTTCAAATAGTGTAGTGTAAAACGTGTGTTACAAAAGTTTTAATGTCGTTGTTTATGCCTAATATTGTAGGTGGAGAAGATGGAGAAGTCTATAGAAATCGAAAATCCTATTTTTCTGTTAATGTGCAGCTAGTATATGATAGTAATTTAAAATAACCAATATAGTGGCTCGATGGCCCGGGCCAGCCCATGATGCCACTATCTTTAATAACAGCTGTCTGAGGACTAGGTGAATTTGGAAATGGGATTCTTCTTGGTAAGTAAAAATGTTTATGACCATATGTTATTACTAGTATGTAATATCGATTTGTTTTAGGTGATAGTGATTATCCACTTGAAGCATTTCTTTTAACACCATTTCCAAATCCTCTTACACGAGTACACAGCTATATAACCAATGTCATATTCGTACAAGAAACACAATAGGGCGAATAAATGGTGCATTGAAACGAAGGTTCCCGGCCTTGTGTTACGGGCTGCGCTGTAAAATCGAAAATGCTTTAACTGTGATCGTTGCTACAGCAGTTCTTTATAACATCGCATTAACAATGCACGAAGATATTCCACCACCTCCCGAAAGTGTGAGTGCAGATGAATTAGAGTATCTTATTCTCCAAAGACAAATTCCTGCTTTGATTATTCAACAACATGTTAATTATTATTTTAGGAATGACATTGTTAATAACTTCTTTGCTAATTTTTAAAAATATACATGTATTTGTCTTAATTTTAAATTAAAAACACCCAATCAAGAACTAATTTATTTACAAAAGCTTATATTATTGAACTTGTTTACAATTTTTTTTTGGAACCTAACTCAATTTCATGGAGTTTATTTTCCAGCTGTAATTTCTTTATGGTAAGTGGATGTACAGCCTCTGCTTGCTTGATTTGAGCATCAATCAGTTGCAAACGCTTATCCATCAATACATCATACTTTTTGGAAAAATTAGATGATGCTAAAGGTTTAACTATTGTAGCTGGTCGTCTTCGATTAATTTTCCGTGCGGTCTAAAAAATAAATATATTAATATCATAAAATATTCAGAAGATAAATAACTAACCTTATCAGTCTTATTAATATTTTGTTCTATATTTACTACCGGAGTGGGTTGTTGCGTCGAGTTACAAATTGTATGTAATGGTTTTGAAATATTTTCTACAATGGAAACACTCCCGTTTGACTCGGTTACCCTTGCATCTGGAATTGGCTCTAATTGTACTAGTTGTAAATCACTTGTACTCTGGAAATTTAAGTTTTTGAATTTCCATTCACAAATTCTAGGATCAAGCTAATGACTACTGATTGATGGGGAGATTAAGGAGATGATATAAATTGATAAAGATATGCTAATTACAGGGAAGGACCAATTGCTTTTTGCAAGCAATAACGTTAGCAGTGGAGCGGTTATGTAATAACTACAACTACACCAAACTACTTAATAAAGGGTATAAATACCTTTTATCCTGTGCCGCTGGGGGCAATAAACATTCACGCACAAAAGCTTTCGACGGAGAACCAGTAACACGCACGAATCGGTGTCGGTCTCGCTTTCAAAAGCTCTAATACAACCGGCTTCTGCAAGGATTCGAATGCGACTTGCTTCTGTAAAGGCTCGAGTACGACTGTCACTTCACGCACTCACTGCCGGTATATAATGTTTCACTGACAACTGTAGGATGCACGCACTGACGGTATTTATTGTCACAAAATACCGAATTGTTCGATGATGACGTAACATACCGCCCACCAAATTCATAGAATTTTGAAAAGGAGGAAGTAGGTTGGGTGAAGGAAATCACATGGGATTTGACCTTGCTAGGAAAACAGGTAACGAAAGATAGGGTGGTGCACTACAGCGAGCGATATTACCAACTATGCAAAAATAAAAATATATATGTAAATAAGCAAATATGTAAAAATAATATACTACTATACATGTAAAAAATGTGTATATACATCTAAACATAAAAATAAAATTAAAATACCGGTAGCGGCGCTAGTTTGACCAAAGGTCGTTTTAATGTGCCATGTGCCGTTTTGATTTCAGCGACACGTATAATACCGTCCGCACCGGGAAAGGTATTAATAATACGACCAAACTTCCATTGAAGTGGAGAAAGCTGGTCGTCCTTGATGAGGACAATAGTGTCCTTTTCAACTTGTCGGACACCTACCTTAGAGTGCCATTTAACCTTTTGGTTCAGAGTATGTAAGTACTCATGGCTCCAGCGAGCCCAAAAATCTTGGTGGAGTTTTTGCAGGAGTTTCCACCTGCTCTTTAATGGTAAAACGTTGGTTGAATGGTCCTCATCTGGTGGTGCAGAAAGAGGCTCCATAGTTAAGAAATGACCTGGTGTTAAGCAACGCAAGTCATTTGGATCCGAACTCAAAGCGCAGAGTGGCCTTGAATTTAGAACAGATTCAATTTGCGTAAGAACTGTGTAAAGTTCCTCAAACGTAAGTTTTGTTCGCCGATTACGCGAGCTAGGTGTGTCTTTACCGACTTAACACCGCTTTCCCACAAGCCACCGAAGTGAGGGGCGCTAGGTGGATTAAACGACCACTTTATCCTTTCTGAGGTTACTGCACTATGCAGATAACTCGTAAGCTGACGATAGGCACCTACAAAATTAGTACCGCAATCGCTAAATATTTGAGAACAGCGTCCTCGACGTGCTATAAATCGTCGCAAAGCGGCAAGAAACGCGTCTGCCGACAAATCCGAAACAAGTTCAATATGTGCTGCCTTAGTGGCAAAACAAACAAAAATACAAATATAGGCCTTAAGAGTTGTAGAACCTCGCAGGCGGTTAGCCTTTATTAAAAGAGGGCCAGCAAAATCAACACCAACAATACTGAACGGTTTGATTTGGGTAATACGTGCTGCCGGTAGGTCTCTTATAGGAGGAGTTACCAGGACCGGTTTGGTACGAAAACATCTATGACATGATGATAAATAACTTCGGATTGAATTTTTAATAGAAAGGATCCAGAAATTCTGTTGGATAAGATACGCTGTGGTATTAACACCAGGATGGCAATACCTTTCATGAGTTGACAGAATGATAAGTTCGGTTAATCGGTGCCGCTGAGGCAATAACGCAGGAAACTTTTCGGAATAGGAAAGCGAAGAATGTGTCAAGCGCCCACCTACTCTTAAGATGTTTTGTGGATCAACAAATGGAGAAAGTTTTCGCAAGCCTTTAGGTAATTTACGGTTTGCCTTAATCGAAGCTATTTCCTTTAAAAATGTAACATTTTGTACATGCCGAACGATAATCATGAGAGCATTGTGTAGTTCAATGTCTGTTAAGGGACCCGTATGACGTTGAGCCATGGGTTTAGAAAATCTATAAATGTAAGCCACGATGCCTTGGATTTTATATAACGATGAAAAACGACTTAGTAAAATGTCAATGACGTTCGGATCTGTTTGAGCGACAAATGTTAGGATCTTCTTTTCCGTAGTTACCTCAGCAATTGAGGTTGACAATGTTGGTTGAGGCGGCCACGAGTCACTAGGGTAGTGAAGCCATTCAGGCCCCGCCCACCATAGCGAACATGAAATAACCGCGCTTGGCATTAATCCCCGAGATGCAGGATCAGCCGGATTATGCGAAGATTTAATATAAAACCATCGGCTAGGTGCAATGCTTTCTTGAATGTGGCTAACACGGTTTGCCACAAAAGTTTTCCAACGAAAAGGTGGAGAACGTATCCAAGTGAGAACGACCGTAGAATCACTCCACGCTGAAACATCGGAGATGTCAATCAAGCCTTGATAAGACCGAATGGTAAAAGAAAGTAAATCGGTTAATAAAACGGCGGCACATAATTCCAAACGTGGAATTGAAATGCGCTTAATTGGAGCTACTTTTGTTTTAGCGGTTACAAATTGTACAATTATTTCTCCAGTAGTTTGATTTATGAACTGGAAATACACTACCGCTGCATACCCTACCTCGCTAGCATCGCAAAACCCATGCAAATGACAAGTAAAAGGATCCGAAGGGAGTAAACAACGTGGTAACTTTAGTGACGATAATAACGGCAATTCTTCTTGATACTGCTGCCATTGAGACGAAATGTCTGCTGGTGGGATGTCATCCCAATTTAAACCTAACATCCACAGATGCTGGATTAGGCGTTTTGCAAAAGTGTTAGTGGTGCTAAAACCCTAATGGATCATATATTCTGGCAACTTGCGAAAGTATGTTGCGCTTTGTACATATTGGGTTTAATGGTTTAACCCGAAATGAGAAAATATCTTCTGTAGGTGACCATTGAAGACCTAATATTTTTATTGATTCGTCCGAATCGAAATCGAGAGAAGTGTATTGGCAAAATCTGACGGAATGCCTTCCAAAATAGAAACTGAATTAGAACTCCATTTTCGAAGTTCAAACCCAGCCGAATGTAAAAGTCGGATAAGTTGATCTTTAATTTCGCGGGCCGATTGTATAGAATCTCCACCGGCGACGAAATCATCAATATATAGATTTGACCGTATAGCGTCAGCGGCTAACGGAAACCTTTTGCCTTCGTCAATGGCTAATTGCTGAAGAGTTTTAATGCTAAATAAGGCGATGACTTAATACCGTAGGTCACTGTATTAAGCTGATATGTCTGGATGGGTTCTTCTGCGGAGAACCGCCAAACAATTAATTGAAACTTTCGATGTTCTTCGGTAACCAAAATTTGTCGATACATCTGGCGAACATCACAAGTAAAACGAAACGATGAGTACGAAATTTCAGTAAGATTGACGAAATGTCGTTTTGGAGACTAGGTCCAGCCAATTGAGTGTCATTAAGTGACACGTTGTTTTAGCCTTTGCAGAGGCGTCAAAACCACACGAATTTTAGAAGTATGACCTTCCTCTTTAAACACAGGGTGATGGGGTAAAAATAATTATCGTTCCCAACGGGCGGAGAATCGAGTAATGCCATATGACCCGCATCAAGATAGTCCTGCATGAAATTGTTGTATTGGGCGCGTAGCTCCGGTTGAGCATGCAATTTGCGCTCCAACGAAAATAGTCTTTTTTTAGCCATCTCAAAGCAATTATCAAAAACGGGCAAAGTATCGTTGAACGGTAACGCAACAATAAAACGACCGCTAGAGTCACGAGAAAACGTGTTTTCAAAATCAAATCTGCCTTTTCTTCTTCTGGAGAAGTATAAGGCTTGGATGGCAGTTCTTCTATCTCCCAAAACCGCCTTAAGGTCTGGTCGATAGGATCTTCTACAGAAGTAAAAATGCTTGGACAGTATCAGACTGCAAGCTTTTGTGGGACCAAGAATAGTCCAACCAAAAATTGTATTTATGGCGGCAGGCTGAAGAAATTTGCCATGTATAACACCGCCATTGATGATGAACGGATAAACATCTGCTCCAAGGAGCATGTCAATAGTTCCTGGAGAGTTCCAGGTCGGGTCTGCAAAGTGCAGGCCGCATAAGTGTTCCCAATTATTAGGAACTTCAACGCTAGGTAATTTGCCAGATATTGACGAAAGCACAAAAGTTGTGACTTCTAGAGATTTTTCAGAGTCTAACATAGAGCGAATGGTGCAGCTGACGGCACCCCTATTGACTGCTGAAGTTGTCTGTCCAAGTCCATAAATCGGAACTTGAGAACGTATGCGTGGAAGCCAAAGTTTGCTCACGCAATCGTCTCGAATAAAGCTAGCTTGGGAGCCAGGGTCTAAGAGTACCCTGATCTGTTTGTATCTACCAGACCGGTCTTGAACTTCCACAACAGCAGTGGAGGGTAAGACAGTAACCCCAAGATTTGAATTCGTCTGTGAAGACAAAACATTTGCCGGAATAGGAGAGGCTGACTGCGTCCTATTGGCATTTTTATGCATAGGTGTAGCGATCGGTTCAGCTGAACGGCTAGAAGCAGGTTGCGGTTCAAAATGTAGCAAGGTATGATGCGGCTTGGCGCAAGTTCGACAGGAATTATAAGATTTGCATTGCATGGACGCATGGTCTGTTCGTAAGCAATTTAAACAAAGGCGTAAGCGTTTGACAATGTCGAAACGCTCTGTCGGAGTTTTCTTTAGAAACGATTGACATCTGTAATTAAGTGATTGCCCTTGCAAGAAGGACAATGGTGCGAAAATGAATTCTTTGAGTCACTGGAGCTACTTGGTGTGTCCAGTGAAACTACGTTAGAAGAAACCTTTGGTTTAAATTGAAACGCTGAGGATTTCTTAGGCACTGATGTGTGAGATGTATGGACAGTCGTCGAATAAGAAACAGGTGCGGTTGAAGAAAAGGTTTCAACGCTGCACATTGTTGAGTTAAAAATATCTCAAATCCTCGAAATTAGGTATTTGCTTCGGATCCGATTGGAGTTCGAAGCGTTTTCTAGTGAACGGATCGAGTTTTCTAAAAGCAAATCGACTAGAATAAAGTTCCAATGTTCAGTGGGAAACTTTAAGTTAGTTAGAACAGCAAGGTTCTCTGAAAACAATCAATAAGTGCCCTAAGTTTCTTAGGGTCTTCTGATTTTAAAGGTGGAAAGTCTTTCATTGCTTTCCAATGCAAAGTTGCCAATAAACGCGGGTTGCTAAATCGCTCACGCAAGGCGTTATAGGAAATAATAAAATTATCCCCCCGAAATGGGTACAGATTTAACGATTCTTAAAGACTCCCCGCTACAACAATTAATAAGGTGATTTAATTTTTCGATATTGGTGAGTGACGCGTTATTATAGACCAGACTGTCAAATAAATCGATAAAGGATGTGAACTCAGTTACCTCATTATTAAAACTTTGGAGCTTTAACGGTACCAATTTTGATACCGTGCTGCTTGGAGCATTTTCGATGATTTGTGGTGCTTTCATTTCCTGCATCGTTTCGAGATGCAGCAGTATGCAAAAATAAGCTGAATCTACTTCCTTCCGTACAGCGTTGTAAGTTAATGATTCTACCTCGTCACATGAAGCTAAGACAGCAATTAAAATTTTGCTGAAATTTGTATAAAGGTCAGTTATTCCCCTTGTTTGAATAAGGAACAACGTTTTTAAACTTGGGTCACTTTGTATAGAATTACAAAGCTCAAACATTTCTATAATACGTGTTTTCAGTAATTCTAGTTCTACCACATGTGCCTTCTTTGGAGCCATAGTGACTGTTATTTGAAAGATCTACAATATAAAAATGCTGTAAAACCGCAAAGTTCAAATGTGGGCTGAGAAATATTAAAATATTATGATTTGTTCAAAGCACGAAAGGGTAAGACAGCGTATAAACCAATAAATCACGTTTTATGACCATTAGCTTGCAATGTGGGTCTTAAAACGAGACGTCGAAAACAAAGGTTTGTCAAACAAAGCGTGAAGATAAGATTTACAGCTTAACAACCCGGGCGGTCTTTACCCTCAAAAGCTCACAGGAACATGTGGTTTTAACGTATTTGCCGAAAGATGCAGCTTAACGTGTTTGCAAGAAGCGTTCAGCTTTTACATTCTATTACCCTTTGCAGATGTTCAATATTTTACCGCAAACCGACTGAAAGGGTTGTGATACAAAACGTGCAATAACTTTTAAATACAAAGCAAATCCCTTTACCTTTCTTATCTGAGAAGTATGAAGCGACTATAATTTTCAGGTTGCTTTGTGCTTTATACCGCTAAAATAAATTTAAAACTGAAAACTAACACATTTTATATTAAGGATTTGTTTGTAATTAAAACGTTTGCTGGTTTCAATTACGGCGAAATCGCTTAATTTAATCTAAAGACAGTATAAATAATATTTACACATTTTAACCCGCTACATATGGAGCTTGAAGACAAATTTAAAACTAAAATATTTACTTAAAAACTCGCTGGAATGCAAAGTTTAGGACATGCGTATACCATAGACTGGTGAATTCGGATCGACTTTAGGACCAATGATTGATGGGGGGATTAAGGAGATGATATAAATTGATAAAGATATGCTAATTACAGGGAAGGACCAATTGCTTTTTGCAAGCAATAACGATAGCAGTGGAGCGGTTATGTAATAACTACAACTACACCAAACTACTTAATAAAGGGTATAAATACCTTTTATCCTGTGCCGCTGGGGGCAATAAACATTCACGCACAAAAGCTTTCGACGGAGAACCAGTAACACGCACGAATCGGTGTCGGTCTCGCTTTTAAAAGCTCTAATACAACCGGCTTCTGCAAGGATTCGAATGCGACTTGCTTTTGTAAAGGCTCGAGTACGACTGTCACTTCACGCACTCACTGCCGGTATATAATGTTTCACTGACAACTGTAGGATGCACGCACTGACGGTATTTATTGTCACAAAATACCGAATTGTTCGATGATGACGTAACAACTACATATATTATGTTTATACTTTAAAAATATATTGAACTTACACCTGCCAATCTTTCTTCATCGTCTCCAACAACATACAATGCTGTATCATTATTTAATAAATTAATATTGATACCATCTGCATCATCGTCAAATTGGTTATAGAGTCCATCTCATGTCCTTTTGTTTACGATTGATATTAAAATATCATCAGTGTACTTTTTAAAAATTTTAGAATGGAAACCTCCTCCTGTGGGAATTGCTTCTTTTCTCTCTTCAGCTAAAGTTTTTCGCAGTTCTTTCTTACGATTCTCATAACACTTTTTTAGGCATTGAGCATTTCTATACGTGCTACTAGTCGAAGACGCATTAAACTCTAACTCAATAGCTTGCCGGCTTTTTCTTTCTTAGATGTAGAAGCGCGATGTTTTTTATCCTCTAATACATATGCATATTTATCTGCAATTAGGTTCATTAAATATGCCCTTTCCGAATTTTGAAAATTAGGCACTCTGACTGGTTTATTCATTGTTATTGACTGCTAACAATTAAAAATTGTATCTATTATTGTTGTAACAGTGGCTGATATGGGTGATGTGTACAACCAACATAACATAGTCTTTTAGTTTACACTTTAGGGTTAGAATTTATCAAATGTTGCAGCGTTGCCAGATTCATTAAACGCTTAGCTAAGCTTTACCTACAAGTTTAACGGTGCATAGCTACAAATCTTAAGCTAGGCTTAATATTTTAATCTCGTTTAACTAAACTCCGCTTAGAACAAATACGGAGAATACGACAGTTAGCGGTACTATTGAGTTTCTAAATACATGTCTTTGTAGTATGTAGAAACATTAGAAAAGTAGAGACAAGCTATATATAGTACTTACAAATTGAAATATACCCATATTGCTTTACATACCGATGATTTTGATTCCAAAATGTTTCCATATAATAATTAACGCTGTATGGTATCTTTGATTTATGTTAAATTCAAAACCAGTTTATTTTTCAAATTCTCACAAATGAAGACTCCAAACATTTAAATAATTTTGAAAAGTCTTAAAATTTTTAATTTTTATAGTATAAGACTTAACTACATAAATTAACAATAACTTTAAATTGATCTCCTGCAAACTAGTGTTACCAGAGATAGAACACTCTGTATTTGGCTGTAGCCTAAGGTATAATCGTTATAGTCCCGCGCGCGCGTGTTCGGAGCTACTACGATAGTTGGCAACACATACTAAAACGTACATAATATTGCACAAGATATTACGTCATAATTGCGTCTCAAATGGTATCACATACCAAAAATGTTTACAGTGATACAAGAGGCGCCTTAAAGAAAAAGATAAAATGTACTCACTTAAAAATGTGGAGCGCTTCACGACTTTGCGGTTATTCTTGCGCAGGAGCCATGCTCCTTTTCGTAGATCTCGGCGTTGTTAGCCGTGGGTCGGGTTAGCCATCGTTGAAATTAGTTTTGTTTGTCATCCCTCTTCTTTGTTTGTAGCGGTATGATAGGAATAAGGTCAAGGCAACGATATTAGATAAAGATAAAGGGAAACCTACATTATCTGAAAGAGAAAAGACAAAAGCACGTCACAGATAAACCTCACTGTTCGACGTCTCGTTGGCTAATCCCCGTCGTTTCGGAAACCGCGCATTTACTTCCTCACTCCACGTCTGCGCACTCTCTTGCTCCGACGCAACTGTCCGAAGTGACGGAAATGCACAAGTCTATTTTTTAAAAGTATTGGGGCGAATTCAGTCACATATTTAAAACTTAAACCAAAAATGATACATAGTCGATTTTCGGCATGTAACAATATGTATCATAAAATGCTTTAAAAGAGCTTTGAATAAATATTATTGTTACGAGCTACCATTAGGCAACCCGTCAAACACACAAGCGCCGTAAGCACTGTATATTCTCCAGAACCTAAGATGTTCGAGTACATACCAGAGGATGAATCATCTATTTTAATTTAGGTTATGTATAAGACCGCTGATAAAATGTAAGAGTTAGTATATCAGAATGTCGAATATAAATTATATCGTGTAAAGTTAAATAGTTGAGCTTTTGTAGGTCCAAGAGTAAACATAAATGTTATATTATGTGAAGGTGTCTAATGTACATGCAGCTTGTAGAATACATAAATAGACAAAAGTGCGATAAATAAATAGTATAAATGTACTGTTAATTAGACCTGTGAACAGTGAGTAATAAAGACTCTTGTTATTATTTGTGTTAAATTAGTAAAAACGCGGTAGTAGTAGCCCGTTAATTATTTATGTATGGTTACATTGCCCAGCATGCTATTTTGATTCTTTAATAATTTGAAATTCTTATAGGAATACGGGAGTATTAAATTGGTCATTGTTAAGAATTTGTGTATATTTCAACTTCCCATGACTAGATTTTTGAATAAAATCTGAATTTATAATTATTTATGAGAAAAATAACGGATGCTCCATAAAACTGTATGTAAAAATCGCCCTACATTTCCCTAGCGGCAAGTTCGCGAACTAGGTATACAGTATTAAAATATGCACAGGTTTCTGGCTGAGATTATTGTCCTAAGTAGAGAGGTCCATACAACTGACATAACCTCATTTGTTATCATTTAATACGATTTTGATCACTTTTTTGCACCAAAATGGATCAAATTAAATATGAAATGGATATTGGAGAGAATGATGTGGTTATTGCATGCTATATGCTAACTATAACGTATTTTTATTTTCGTCGTATGAATAATCAACAGAATAACAGACGTTGGTGGGTCAGGGATATTTACAGATATCACGATCAATCAGAACATTTTAATGTTATGTATAAAACTATGATCCTGAACAGTTTTTTAAACAAACAAGAATAGGTAGGGCAGTATAAGATCTAATGAAACAAAAATATCGATCAGAGTTCCTATTGATTTTGAATGTAGATTGGCTGTAACTTTATCGTAACTTTATAATGTAGTTTAACCATATGATCTTATGCTTTTGTATATAGATATTTATCTCAAGGAGTATGCCACCAATTTTTTGCTTGAACTTTCATATAGAAGAGTCAACTGTACTAGAAATCATAATAGAAAGCTGTTTATTGCTTTGAGAAATTTTGTTACCACTATATGTTTACCCGATTTCCAACAAAGTACAGAAATGTTTTGGACAAAATGGGACATGCCTAATTGTGTAGATGAGATAGACGGGATACGCATAGACAATCAGTGTACTCTCAACAGCGGGTCAATGTTTTACAATTATAAAGAACACCTTACATGTGATTTTCCAATGCTCCACCCGAAGGTACTACATTGGCCAGGAAGCGAGTTTTTTTTAGCTGGAAAATTTGGAATTTTGCCGAACCCTTGCTGTTCCAAGCAAAGTAGGATCTTTAACGTGCGTGACAACACTCACACACGGGACCTCCATTTTACCTCTCATCCGAACGAGGGTGTATTTTTGTGAAAAATGCTCGCCTAACATTTTTTAAGCGGACCCTGTCGGGATTATAAAAAACACCTCAGTATAATGTTAATGGAAATTTGTGATGCAGACTACAGTTTTACTCATGTAAATTAGGGTGCATATGGCTGTCAAAGTGATGGAGGTTTGGCAATTGTAATGAAATAATCCTATTAATTTAATTTTAGATTTCTGTGTATATTTCAGAAGTCCCCAAGTGGCCATTTATTATTGTCTGGCATATTGTCTTTACCAGAAGACAGAAAATTGCCAAATACAAATAAAATGTTTTTTCGTTTATTTTGTGGGAGGTCCTTCATTTCCTTTAAAACGCCACATTAAGAAACCCTCCCGGGTCAATTATTGACAGACGAAATGCGAATCTTTAATTATTGATCATCCAGAGCCCATCGTATAATAAAAAATAGCTTTGCTATTTTGGTAGCGCATTGGAGAATATTAAAACAGTGACTGTTTGCAAACATCTATAAAACAACATTAAGTTGTGTAGTCCTGTACTATTTTATATTGTGAAACCACATGCAGACCCTGCTGTCCACCTCAATATGAGGATTGGGAAAATTATGCAAACAATGTTATTCTTGGAAAATGGCAAATGAAGCACAGCCTCTACGACAAGTCAGATTTCGATCAAATAATGCCTCAAAAACCGAATTCTCCTTAAGAGAGGAACTTGCAGATTACTCTGTGACTAAGGGTTCAGTAAATTTTCAGTCATCATTATTAGGTCTTCTGTCCTAGAACTGGTTGGACACGTGCTTTTATTGTTATCTTTTCTTGAAATTCCCACAGCCCGAATCTTTCTCTATCTGTGTGCAATAGTTTAGTCTAAGTCTACCTCTGTCTCCTTTGTTCTTCTCTGCTTTTAATATGTGTCCTCCATTTGATTTTTCAATGCCCCACTTGAAGGTACTACATTGGCCAGGAAGCGATTTTTTTACCTGGAAATTTTGAATTTTGCCGGACCCTTGCTGTTTCAAGCAAGGCAAGTATCTTTAACGTGCGTGACAACACTCACACACGAGACCTCCATTGTACTTCTCATCGAACGAGGGTGTATTTTTGTGAAAAATGCTCGCCTAACATTTTTCAAGCGGGCCGTGTCGGGATTCGAACCCGGGACCTTGAGTGTAGTAATCTCATGCATACCAACTACGCCACGGAGCCGCCTTCTAATATGTGCCCTACATGTGATTTACTAATGCTCCACCCGAAGGAACGACATTGGCCAGGAAGCGAGTTTTTTAACCTAGAAAATTTTGAAATTTGCCAAACCCTTGCTGTTCCAAGCAAGGTAGGAACCTTTAACGTGCGTGACAACACTCACACACCGGACCACCATTTTACCTCTCATCCCAACAAGGGCGTATTTTTGTGAAAAATGCTCGCAAAACATTTTTCAATCGGACCGTGTCGGGATTTGTATCCGGGCCCTTAGACGTAGTAGTCACGCGCATACCAACTACCCCACGAAGCCGCCAAACTAGGTCCTTCACCTTTACATGTGATTTTCCAATTCTCCATCCGAAGGTAGTACATTGGCCAAGAAGCGGGGTTTTTTTACTTGGAAAATTTGGAATTATGCCGAACCTTTGCTGTTTCAAGCAAGGTAGGGATCTCTAACGTGCGTGACAACACTCACACACGGAACCTCCATTTTACCTCTCATCCGAACGAGGGTGTATTTTTATGAAAAATTCTCGCCTAACATTTTTCAAGCGGACCGTGTCAGGATTCGAACTCGGGACTGTGGACGTAGTAGTCACGCGCATACCAACTACGTCACTTAGTCGCTCTTCTAATATGTGCCTTACATGTGATTTTTTAATGCTCCACCCGAAGGTACTACATTGGCCAGGAAGCGAGTTTTTTTACCTGGAAAATTTTGAATTTTGCCGAACCCTTGCTGTTCCAAGCACGGTAGGGATCTTTAACGTGCGTGACAACACTCACACACGGAACCTCCATTTTACCTCTCATCCGAACGAGGGTGTATTTTTATGAAAAATTTTCGCCTAACATTTTTCAAGCGGACCGTGTCAGGATTCGAACTCGGGACTGTGGACGTAGTAGTCACGCGCATACCAACTACGTCACTTAGTCGCTCTTCTAATATGTGCCTTGCATGTGATTTTTTAATGCTCCACCCGAAGGTACGACATTGGCCAGGAAGCGAGTTTTTTAACCTAGAAAATTTTGAATTTTGCCGAACCCTTGCTGTTCCAAGCAAGGTAGGGACGTTTAACGTGGGTGACAACACTCACACACGGGACCACCATTTTACCTCTCATTCCAACAAGGGCGTATTTTTGTGAAAAATGCTCGCATAACATTTTGCAAGCGGACCGTGTCAGAATTTGTATCCGGGACCTTAGACGCCACGGAGCCGTCAAACTACGTCCTTCACCTTTACATGTGATTTTCATATTCTCCATCCGAAGATAGTACATTGGCCAGGAAGCGGTTTTTTTACTTGGAAAATTTGGAATTATGCCGAACCTTTGCTGTTTCAAGCAAGGTAGGGATCTCTAACGTGCGTGACAACACTCACACACGGAACCTCCATTTTACCTCTCATCCGAACAAGGGTGCATTTTTATAAAAAAAAGCTCGCCTAACATTTTTCAAGCAGACCGTGTCGGGATTCGAACTCGGACCTTGTATGTAGTAGTCACACGCATACCAAGTACGCCACTGAGCCGCTCTTCTAATATGTGCCCCGTTATTCCCTCATGTCTTCGTGTGTATCATATCATCCTTATCGTCATCATTACGTTTACAGTTGTGGAACTGTTCCCTATTCTGAGCTAACTTACGTATTCCCCTGAAATTCCCACAGTCTACATATTTCATAATCTGCGCACAATAGTCTAATCTAGGTCTACGTCTACCTTTATCTTTTCTTTTCCTATCTCTGCTTGTAATTTATTTCGCACTATTCCCCAATGCCTTATAACGTGTCTTATGCTTTTATTTCTCCCATTTTTTTTGTTTTCCACAGATATCTTACGTCCTCTACTATTTCGAGAACCTCTTTGTTCTTAACTTTGTCTGTCCATGCCATGACCATCATCATACATCTGAAGCACCATATTCCAAAAGCTTCTATGTACTTCCTGTCTGTTTCTCCTACTATCTCCAATACATAACCGTACACTGCTGTGCTCCACACATATGTTTGTTGTCTTTGAACAAAGCAGCTGCTCTTTCATGATAGATACAGCTCGGCTCCTCTTTTACTGTTTTTAAATATATACCCTATTTCACCGATATTCAGTGGCATTTGAAGGGGGTTAAGCAACCTGCGGCTACCAAGATCTCCGTACACTTAGACAGTTGCCGAATAGTGTTGTTATTATTATTATTAATTTTTACATTTTATTATTAATTATTAGACGCTAAATCTGTATCCAAGCCCCACGAATATTTAGTTCAACAATGGTTGGAAGTGAATTTGAAATATTAGGTTTTTTATGTTTAGGCACTGAATATGGATCCAATCCCCACGAATATTTCATTCGGCAAAGGTTGGAAGTACATTTGAAGCGATTTTTCCCCACTTCCATTACATTTTGTAGCTATTTACTATGTTATTATAATTATTATTATTAGTGTTATTATTCAATAATAGTTTTCTAATTAATTCTTTCGCACAACCAACATTTGTTGAGAATATTGCAAAACCATCACCTGTGGTTGTTTAAAATAATCATCAGTTTTAAGTACAATTACTTTTCCTTTATTAGGTTTTTCGTCTTAGAGCTGATTTCTATTCTAAGTTAACCTACACATTTCTCTGAAATTTCCACAGTCTGCATTTCACTATCCGTGTGCAATAGTCCAACCTGGGTCTATCTCTACCTCTCTTTTTTTATCTCTGCTTCTAATATATTCCACACTATTCTCTCATGCCCTAGTATGTGACCCATCATTCTGTCTCTCTTATTTTTTACAGTTTTTCGCATATTTCTTACCTTCCCCCTGCCATTTCTAAAACCTTTTTGTTCTTAACCTTGTCTGTCCATGATATATTCATCATACGCCTGTAGCACCACATTTCAAAGTTTCTATCTTTTTCCTGTCCGAAGCAAGGACATGCCCACTAAAAATTCGCTTTGACGTCGAACTCGAAATCCCTTGTCGCAAACCGTATAGGGATCCTGTGACTAGCGTACGTGGTCTAGGTCCTTCACCGCCCTCGCGATCTGTAAAAACATGACGTTACGGGTAGTTTATTCCTTTCGAACGTCTAATTGAATCGCAAGACATCTTCATAGACTCCCAGGGCTCATATGAGCTGGTTTTCGTAATCTTTAACAGATCCGTAAAACTTCTCCGAGTTTGACCGGAGCCATTCCTTAACGGTCTGCAGGTTTGCCACTCTGTGAAGCGGAGCGTTTCGAACGAACCATGGAGCTGCAAAGACTCTTAGTGCCTTGTTCTGGATCACCTGAAGCTTACGCGTGTGTGTTTTCGCTGCGTTACCTCACACCGCTGATGTGTATGCGAACGTCGGTCTGATTATCACCTTGTAGAGCCTAGGCTTGTTTAAAGCGTTTAGCCCACTTTGGCCATTGGTCAAGGGGTATAGCATAGCCATAACTCCCTTGGTCTTGTTTGCCGCTTACTCGATGTGAGCTTTCCAAGTGAGCTTCAAATCAAGGATCACTCCTAAATATTTAACGTCGAACTCTCTAGGTCGGTGACAACGCTTCTAGCAAAATAATGCAGTGCTCTTTTCTGAATTGACTTCGACTCGCCAGTCTTAGCCATTCTTCAAGAGCGTCCATCGCCGTTTGTAATCTCTGCATGATGAGATGCGGAGCACGGGAACTGGCTAGAATGGCTGTGTCGTCGACGAATAGGGCTATCCTGGTGTCTGCTGTTTTCGGGAGGTTGCTCACGAAGATGGCGGAGAGTGCCGGAGAGGAGAAAACTTTGGGAAACCCCAGCCTTGACTCTATGCTTCGTCAACCACACTCTGTTCAGCCGGATGTCAACGCAGATTTGCCTGCTTTCTGGAACACCCGACGTCTTCCGTCTTCCACGTGGATGGGAAATGGCGAAATATCAACATAATATTGATGATTGTGGTTAACACCCGGAGGGCGTTTTCCGGTAGCGCTTTCAGAGCCCGGTTGGAGATTCCGTATAATCCAGGAGTCTTTCTGTCCCTTAAGGTATTGAAAAGGTCCTTGACTTCTTCAACTGTGGTGGGGTCGATTTCCTGAAGGTCGTCGTTTCTTAGCCTCCGTCGGAAGTCGTGGTGAACCTGTTCGATATACCGAATATCTGCGTGAGCATAGTTTGGCTCGACGCTCCATGCTGTCTGCAAAGACTTTTGCATTTTTAGAGACTTGTTTCGCCATGAACAAGAGGCATTGGGGACGCCTTGTTCCTCAATACTTTCGACATCCTCCACAGACAGTTGTCTTCGGCTTAGAGTTCTTTCGGTCTGGCTTCCTAGGTCTGGTTTTGGTGCTGCCGAACTACTAATCGCAATTCGGCAACCAATCGATTGTACCGGAGTTGGTTCGCAGGAACCCAAGTTTTTTGCCCTGGCGCCTGACACGGTTCTTCTCTCGGATTAGTTCGCGGATATGCAGAGGCAGGAAGTCCCTCTTATTCGCTACAGGTCCTATGGAAGCGGCTTTACTGACCGAAGTCTGTATGCACTACACGAGGCGGTCCCCTTGCGCCTCTAGCGTCCCAGTGGTCGGAATATCGTTAGACATCCTTCGACCGACATTGCTGCACGGGCGGCAAATTCCGTCCATGAAACACTGCGGTTTTCGTTGATGGCTGAGACTCGCTTCCCTTCGAGATTGAGTAGTACCGAGTTGTTGTCTGAACGGAGATCGCTAACGGCCAGAATCTACGTGTTCAGCGTCACTTAGTGGAGTATCCCGACATCTAGTACATCTGACTTGCATCTATTGCCGTATTGAGTGGGTTCTACTGGTCCTAAGACCTCTTACGTCTGTCAGTAAACTGTCGGAGTATGCGTCTATTCCGATTCGCTACCCGACTGTTCCAGGACGGGTGTTTAGATCTAAGGTTCCCTGCTAAAAGCACAGGTTCTGTCGTATCCAACAACGCATCCGGATAAACCGAAACCAGGCGTAGAGGGCCGAAATCCTCTATTATTACGTATACTGCAGTCGCTTCAAGTCGTTCTAGGTCTGGTAAGTCCACCACGTAGTCCTCCAGGCTTGCCTTGATGTACGCCGCTGCGCCTCCTCCGACATCATCTCGATTGTTGTGAAACAACCTGTACTTGGGAAGCATAGGCTCGTCTCGTGCGCTGAAGAACGTTTCGTTCACTAGGATAACGTCTATGTCGTATCTCGTCGTAAACTCCAGCAACTCAAATCGCTTTCTCATCAACCCTTGCGCGTTTCTTGCCGTAAGCAATGAAACCCTTGACTAAACCGCCTAAGTTTTTGGCTTCGGCGATTATAGGCAGCAGCTTTCTGGTAATCGCAGTCAGTCTCTGGAAGTCGATTCCAGCGAGGAGTCCGATGAGTGCACCCCATAAATAAATTTGTTACGTCGCGATAATTGGTTATTAAAAATCAGAAAGAGAGAAAGATAACTGTAATAACCCCTTTTCTTCTCTACGTTCCTGCTCTAACTTCTACAACAGCTGTTTGCTCTTTGTATAAGCTATGTACTATCCTTCTATCCCTTAAACTCGCTCCAATCTTTTTCATTTTTTCAAACATTTTTTACCATTTTACATTGTCGAACGCTTTTTCCAGATTTACAAAGTCCAGATACATACTTTCTCCCTTTTCTATTGTTTCCTCTATTATCACCATTAAAGCTAAAGTGACCTCTCGCGACCTCTTGTTTCACCTAACCCCAATTTGATCTGCTATTAGTATTTCTTCAGCTCGTATTTCCACTCGTCTTTGTACAATTTTAATTAATATTTATGATACGTGTACCGTCAAACTTACTGTTCGAAAATTTTCACATTTATACGCGCCTCTCTTTTTTTGGTCTAGTGAGTATATTGTTACGTTTGAAATCTTTGAGTATCTCGCCTGTCTCATACATATAGCTTACAAGTTGGAACAGATGTTCTGTTACTGCTTGTCCGGCAGGTTTTAGAGTTTCTGCTTGCACCTTATCTATACCCGGTGCTTAAGTATAAGATATCCCAAGTCATTCTTTTCAATGTCTGATTTCCATTTAGTGCTTCTAGTTTTAGGAATGTTAGAAAAGCAAGTAGTAGTCCAAACCACAGATAATCTGTGCCCAAACTATGTTGGCCCGCATTTATGCAAGTTTCACTAGGTCCATTCTTATAATTTCCTTGTAATTATGACTCTGGGTACATGGAACACCTTGAAATAGAAGCGGTTGATATTTCAATTACAGTGTTAAAGGGTTAACACATTAAATAAAATTCTAAGATTAACATATTAAATTTTAATGTTGGAAGTTTTATTTTAAACAACACATAATCACTAAGCGTCAGTTGTAGGTTAAATAAATTATTATTATTATCATTTATTTTAATTAACAAACTATATCCTGAAACATTTTGTTGATAACAAAAATTATGGACAGTCTATACTATATTTATATTTAGTTTACTGAGAGTTTGGATTTTGATTTATTAAAATGAGATTTCGATAATAAAGTTAGGCGCGTTGCATAGGGAGGAACGCACGTTTTCATGTTTTAGCTATATCAATTGGTACAAACGATGCTTATTGTAGAGTTGAATAACTAACACAACATAATAACAAATATTCCTACTGATTAATTAATGGAAGGTAACTAAAGTAAAGTAAACTGTTTTCTTGTACGGTGGGATGTTTATACATTAAGCAAGTATAACTGAGGTTAAGATGGCATTGCTTATTTGCTATTTGCAGAACCATGCATTTGTTAAACAACGATTTTATTTTCTATTCCTACTGCATTTAAAATTGTATGTATATTATTGATTTAAGGTTCTTATGCAATTTCACACAATGCTATTGAAATTTAATTTCACTTTTCAGTTTCTTTTTATAAGTGAAGGTGACTGTATCGTCCCAGGTTTGGTATTTCTAAAACTTTTGTGCCCTGCCCTGTTTGTGAATCATAGATGTATTCTTCATGTTTTGAGGCTACATTACACCTTTGTTTAAATATACCTAATATTCTACGTCTTCATTTTGAATCTAATTTTTATTTCAACAAAATAATTTGAAGACTTATCACTAATAATATTTAAACATTGTAACCTTTAATTAATTTTTAATAATAATCAATTTTGTATTGTCCCGATTTAGGTCACAGAAGCGCATCCTGAGTGGCAAGTTTAACAACTGTCAACGTTAACGTTTAGTTCATTAGCTCCAATATTGTAGATAAAATGGATGCTTGTTGTTGACAGTACAGTGCTGTCAATTTTATCGAGAAGGAGCTTGTTTATCACAATTTTATACATATAAATACCTAAACCATCTGCTTCAAAATCTTTAAGTGTGAGTACATAATCTTGTATTATAGCTCTATATTACACTAGTTGTTTTATTACAATTCAAACAATATGGCGGATGAGCTGCAAAACTACCGATTGCAACTTCAACAAGTGGAAGCTGCTTTGGTTTCTGATCCAGACAACAAAGAATTGCATAAACTGAGAGTGGATCTGGTGGAGGTAATAGAACTAACATTAGATTTAAAAACTAAAGCAGAGGAGGCTGCCTTACAACCTGAGTATCACGAAATACCTACAAATTTTGTTGAGGATGATGAAGTTACTCGTTCACTTATGGCAGTGGAACAATTTGTTGCACAAACCAAAAACAAAAAGTTATGGCGAGTGGGTGATCTGTGTATGGCAAAATGGAGCGAAAGTGGACAATACGCAGAAGCAAGAATAAACTCGATTAACCCAGATGGACAGGTAAATGTTACATTTGAAGCTTACAAAAATCGTGGTGTAACTACTTTAGTTGAATTAAAAGAGTTCACAGGAAAAAGAGGACATTAACGGAAGCTGAAAAACTAAAACGAGCCAAAAATAATAACAGAGAGTACTTGAAAAGGAAGAAGGCCAAGAAGTTACTAAGATACAAAGAACTGGAAGAAGAACGGGAAGGTGATAAGTTAAAATGGTTGGCTTTTACATCGAAGGCGACTAAAAGTAAGAAAACAGGCCTTACAAATAAAAGTATATTTGCATCTCCAGAGTCTGTAAATGGTAGGGTTGGTATTGGAACTTGTGGTATTAGTGGTAAACCCATGACTGAGTTTACAACTGCTGCTAAAGTAAACAGAGGTTCATAAATGTATCTATAGATGGCTTCACTGAGTTATGATGTTGGTTGGAAAAGTCATCCCTAATATATAGACAGTTTATGGTTGCAATAAGCTTTGTAAATTAATAATGTGTATTAAGTATTTAAACTATAGTTATATATTTGCATCATGGCTAAGATGGTTTTTTTTGTAATAAGATATTATAAATGTAATTTCTATTATTTCAGTAGGTGTAGCGACTCCTATCATTTCACATTAGTAAAACTATATGTAATAAGACAAATTTAGGAATCAGGCGGCCCATTTTTACATAAACAAATACAGGCAGTAGGGAAAAAAATTGACTCGCCATTGTGACAATGCATATCAAATAAACAAAAGGAAATTATCTCAATATTTTATATAAACTATGACTGTCCTTTTTCTGTAGTAGTTAAAAGAAACAAAAATCTAATTTTTGTATGACGTTTTTGATTTAAAGCTACGTAAAAACGTTACATTTTGGCAAAATTGGTTTTATGTTTATAGAGATATCTCAGCTTAGGCCAAACCTAGGTGAGTGAAACAAACGCCTTTGTTTTCAGAACATTACAGCCTTTAATTTAATATATTACAAGGGTATGTTTGAAACAATATTTTTCAGCTACAAAATGTTTAAAGACAATTAATTCTAAAGGAAAGATGTGAATAAGAATTTTCAACAAATTATTATTTCTTAAGTGTTTGTTTACAAACTTACAAAAATTCGAGATGGAATCTCAATGGAATCCTATTAAAAAAATAGTTGTCCCTTTTGAACGAGTTCTTTTATTACTGACTTTATTAACGCAGCATGATTTGACTTTCATCATCACTATTATAAAATTGTTTAACCTTATAAACTACAGATTGCTGGAGTGATTTCCCAGGCTTTTGTTCAGTAGTAGACTTTTACTTTAACTAAGGTTTTAGTTTTTCTGGCCGTCCTATTGCTTACATTGAACTCATCTTGTATTCTTTTACACGTCCAACTTTTAGGAACTGCAGTTAAAATAATGAACTGCTCATTCCTACTTTCAATATTTTTAAATTTTTCTTTCAGTTGTTCAAGAATTTCTGAATCTGGGTGATCTCTTTTTTTCACTTTCAATTCAGCACCTACCGATTGCTGAGTTAGTTTTTAAATGACCTGTGATTTTCTTTGACAGTAACCTGGAAAGTGTATTCGCATTTTTACTATTGGAGTTTTTCTTCCATATTTGAAAAAAATTTGTTTAGATAGTGGAGTGCTATGTCTGGGATAGTAAAATCTGCAACCATCAGGTAAGGCTCTTAAGATTTCTAAACACCTTTTTATCTTTTGAAAGTTGTTTTCTGCAACTGTCGCAAATTTTCATTCCTACTTTTATCTTAGATTTTACTTCAAACATTCTGTCCTGGCCTGATCAAAACTTTTTCATAGATCGGTGAGCACTTTTTTCAAATGGATTGAAACACTTCAACAAAAATCATGTCTACATTCGTATTACTTGTACTAATCATTTTCCTAGATAAAGTAACTGTTTCACTTTAAAATGTTTAAATTTAAAAATAACTGCATTATAACAATGCAGTGAGTTTATGGTAGGCCTAGACCTATAACAACACATGTTGTTTAATGCGCGGGGTGGGACGTCTTATACATTTGTATATCTTACCTCCGCACTTGTTTTCTTGTTCTAAGTTGTAGTTTCTATTATTCAACTAAGTGAACTCTATGCGAATTATAGTACGTGTTATTTTTGCACTTTCACTGTGCTTTTTAGGGGTTTATCGATAAATTCGGCGGCACTATTGACTAACTCACTTTACCGAACCGAACCAACCGTTTCGCTCCGATATCGATGAGAGAGTGGTTTTGTCACTACCCTTAGTCCAACTTAATTTCCACAAGCACAAAGGAGGTTTTATGACAAGATATAACGGAACAAGCACTGACATATTTACTATTTGATTTACAACTATGAATGTACGACTTAAAATTAAACACGACAATGTGCCACAAAGAGACCGAACATCCTGCCCACCAAAATAAGTATGAACTAACTTATTTTATATTTAAAAATAATTATAGCTATTAACTAAAAAACCTAACCCGACAAACTTATATAAGTAACTATATGTATACATACCATTAAATATTAAGTAATTGGCAGGAAACATAGTTTCACTAGAGGACGTTTAACTAACCCTTGGGCTGTCTTGACTATAGCTACCTGAATGAAACCATCCCTACCGGGATGAACCTCCACTACTCTTCCTAAACGCCACTGTAAAAGGGGGTTATTTTTTCCTTTAAGAGGACAAGCGAATCAATAGGTAGGGTAATGGAATTCCTCAACCACTTACCTTTCTGTTGCAACGTGTGCAGGTATTCAGCACTCCATTTTTTCCAAAACCCTTGTTGCATTTGCTGCAACAGTTGCCAGCGATTCAAACGAGATGGGTTTATGGACAACAAATCCCGGTCTGGTAACACCGAGACTGGTTCAACATTAAGAAAATAACTTGGGGTCAAATACGAAAAGTCATGCGGTTCGCAACTCAATGCGCATAGTGGAAGTGAGTTGAGAATCGCGAAGTTGTTTACTAACAAGTTTTCCAGTTTTAATATTTGCAATGTCTTGGGCAAAAACATTTGTTTGAACTCCTTTAATCTTTAAATGTATAGTCTCTTGCTTCTGAGCTAGAGACAAACCATCAGAATATTGTGAACACAAATCTGCCGGGCATTGAACATGACGAATACTTGTAATAATCCTACAAATTTTCTGCAGTTTTGAAAATTTATCCAACAACAAATCTAAGAAATTCTTAGACATTACGACTGTTAATGACAGAGTACGTTATTCGACGTCCATCTGAGACGAGTCCAAAAGTTTTGGCAGCGACGTTACTGGCCATTCTTCGCTACGACGCACTAACCAGGTAGGCCCTGTCCACCATAATGGATGATGAACCAACTCTGAAGCCAAAAGTCCACGTGAGGCACAATCCGCAGGGTTATCCTGGGACTTAACATGAAACCATGAAGATGGAGGAATACGTTCTTGAATATGCGCAATGCGATTGCTGACGAATGTCTTCCACTTATGTGAGGAAGACCAAATCCAAGACAAAGCAACAGTAGAATCTGACCACGCGAAAATATTACTAAATGATAAACTATCTGTATAAGTATTTTTGACGAAATCTACTAAATCTGCCAAGAGTACGGCAGCACACAATTCGAGACGGGGCAATGAAACGCGATTAGTAGGAGCAACCTTTGATTTTGCGCATACTAATGATATGGTAATATTACTTTCTAAATCGTACGAACGAAAATAGACGACAGCTGCATACCCGGCTTCAGAAGCATTACAGAATCCATGCAACTCCACCTTTTTAAAATTCTTACATACGATGCGACGCGAAATCTCAATATTCGAAACCGTGGGCAATTCACCCAAAAAATGTTTCCATTTTTGTACGACTTCCAATGGCGGCTCTTGGTCCCAACCGTGGCCTAAAAGCCAAAGATCTTGAACTAAACGTTTAGCGAACAGTACTACAGGTGCTATCAAACCGAGAGGATCAAAAATTTTTGCGATAGCCGACAAAATATTACGCTTAGTGCAAGTGCGCTCTTCAACGTCTAAGTTGTATAAAAATACATCTGTAAGAGCGTGCCACGAAAGGCCCAAAATTTTTATTGAACCACTATCTTTATCTTGAAATGTAATTGCTTCCGAACTGGACAGGGACTCCTTCAAGTTGGACATCACTTCCGGGCAATTACTATTCCATTTTCTTAATTGAAAACCACCACTAGTGCAAATACTATTCAACTCAATAATTAATTGATTAGCAGCTTCAATCGAATTGCATCCAGTGACTAAGTCATCAATACAGGTATCGTTCGCCAATACCGATGACGCGAAAGGAAAATTAATCGATTCTAACCTTGTCAATTCTTGAACAATACGCAAGGCCAAAAAAGGCGACGACGAATCTCCATAAGTCACAGTATTTAATTTAAAGTCTATAATAGGATCTGACGGAGAAAATCTCCAGACGATACGTTGATAATCACGATGAATATCTTTAACCAAAATCTGCCGATACATTTGTTTAATATCAGCTGTAGTTACGATAGGATGTACACGAGAGTGTAATAACAAAACTGCAATGTCCTTTTGTAGAGCAGGGCCAATAGCCAAGCTATCATTTAACGAATTTCCAGATTGATCTGGACACGAAGCATCGAAAACTACACGCAATTTGGTGTGCTATCACGCTTATGTACAGCATGAAGGGGAATGTAATACATTCTCTCATGAACCGACGAATTTTCAGGCGATTCCACTTGTCATGTGACCGCTTTTCAAATAATCCTCCATAAATTTTTTATAATCCGAAAACAATTCAGGATTTTTTAGCAAACAACGTTCTAATGACGAAAATCTTTTAATACAAATCGATCTCGTACCTACAAATGAGGGTTCAGAAATTTTAAAGGCCAAGGACACTACAAAACGACCGTCCCTGTTACGTCTATAATTTTCCACAAATTCTTTTTCACACTTTTCTTCTTCAGGAGAAATGTGTTTCTTGAAGGGAATATTTTCTATTTCCCAAAATCGACGTAATAGAATTATTCGGGGAAACGACCTTTCCCGTTAAAACCCAACCAAAGGTTGTTTTAATAGCAACTGGCTCGTTAGAGACACCCCAACGAGACTTGTTCAACAAAACCTGAGCAAAGATTTCCGCTCCGAGTAGCATGTCAATCTTACCAGGAATATTAAAATTAGGATCGGCTAAGGCCAAACCTCGAGTATGTGACCATTCCTTGACCCCTATAGACGACGAAGGTAATTGATTACAAATGTTAGCTAAATATAACAATCAATTTCATAAGCTGGAGACCTTGCTCCTGAGGGGCTGACTACATACGATAGTGTACCAGACTCCAACGACGAATTCAAGCCAAGTCTTTGAACAGTGACATTGGCTTTCCGTTGCTTCAAACTTAATTTCTGACGGCACCTTTCAGTCATAAAACTTTCAATGGATCCGTTATCTAAAATTACACGAACAGGTTGCAATTTTCCTGTATAATCTAGCACCGACACCATTGCCGTAGCTAACAGCGTCGTTGTATGTTCTAATGACGTCGAAATTAACGAGTTGGTGGCAGGTTGTTCATGCACAACCGCCGACGACAGATTGTCTTCACTAGGTCTACCAGTAGAAGTAAGTCTAGGCGCCGCTCTCCGAGGAGACGCTGACCTTTGACGATGAGTTTGTCTGCGTGAGGACATCGATTTTTCTCGTTTATCGAAGTGAAGTAACGAATTGTGCGACTGATGACATTTTCTACACGACCAATCTAACTTACAATTTTTCATCAAATCTGAAGTATTTAAACATTTGATACAAAGGTTTTTAAGCTTTACCACCTCAAACCTTTTTTGAGGGGTTTTATCGAGAAACTGCTTACGTCTATAAATAGGATGCACAGCTTGACATAAACTACAATTTATACCATCATTGGTGGTACTAAATAAAGAAGTTTTAGCCGAAGTGCTAACAAACCTTCCTTCTTCTCTTTCTTTCACGGAATCTCGAGATTTTAAGCATGTTACTGAAGCAATGTCATTTATTTCCAACACTTTACATTGTTTTTCAATGTACGACCTTAAATTTTTAAACGAAGGAATCTCGTCACTATTTCCTAATTCGAAACGCTTTAAAATGTTTGTATTTAATTTTTTTGATAACAGATTAAACAACATGAAATCTAATAAATCTATTTCCATCTGCTTTAACGCGAATATATTTTCATCAAAGCAACTAATGAATTGCCGGAGTTCCATGTGCGAGTCTGAGGAACTGACTCTAGGGCATTTTTCGAGAGCATTAAAATATGTTGAAAGCAATAACCTCTTGGACTGAAAACGATTAGTAATGATTTTATATGCTTCATCGTATGCACAATCGTTTAATGGCAAATGTTTTATTAACGCACGCGACGACTCATCTACTGTATCGAGATAACAAAATTTTTTCACAGGGGACAAACCGACATTATCATGAATCAATCGCTTATAAATTGCATGATAACTCTCAAAATCCGAAATGCGCCTTGAGAAGCGCGTGACAAAAAGGTGTTTCAAGCGAATACCACTATTTACCGACAAAGAATTATTCATATTTTCCACCTTTGGCTTATTTTCTACACGATATAATTCACATTGTTCAGCGATAATACGAATATCTAATAGATAATCATCGATTTTCACCCTAAGAGCCGAAAATTCGTCCAATTGTTCACTCTCCTCAGCAAAAAAATATCCTTGCAGAAAGACTTGAAATGAGTTTCAATTTGCTTGACACTTTTAATCGATGCTCTAATTAATGCAATTGATACATTTTCCGGTTGATTAATTTTACTGTATATATGATCCAACCTACAAACCTAGCTTCAAGAATAGCTTTATCAATTTATATAAGCATATCTGATTAATGATTAATGAACGACAATAAAAATTAATGTAAAAACAATGCGTAACTCAAACACGCTACGGCACTAATTAATCTACGAAATTAAATTATTAATGGACAAATGCAAATAATTACAGTGCTCGCCCGACAAAGCGTTTAACGTTTCCCATAAATTCCAACCCCTTTGTTATACTAAGTTAGATGAACCCGAGTGGTTCTCAAACTTGACGACGAAAAATAAGGTAAGAATTTAAAATACAACAACCCCCATCAATAGTTTACATAAAGGACACCGACAACCGACACTAATCTTTGCTACAAAGGACAAGGGATATATTGTAAAATCTACCGTTACGACTAAATGTTTCTACCATTAAATGTGCAAGCAGGATGTTAGTCTCCTTGTAACACGCTCAAACATAAAAACTACGACAATGATTAAATTAAAGTATAAGGAGCGAAAGGAACTAGGAACTAATTAATTAATTAAATAATCCGGCGTACGAAGGCCATGTTTTATAAATTTGTATATCAACTTACCTCGCGCTTGTTTTCTTGTTCTAAGTTGTAGTTCCTATTCTTCAACTAAGTGGACCGTATGCGAATTATAGTACATGTTACTTTTACACTTTCACTGTGTTTTGTAGGGGTTTATCGATAAATTCGGCAGCACTATTGACTAACTCACTTTACCGAACCGAACCAATCGTTTCGCTCCGATATCGATGAGAGAGTGTTTTTGTCACTACCCTTAGTCCAACTTAATTTCCACAAGCACAAAGGAGGTTTTATGACAGGATATAACGGAACAAGGGCTGTCAGCTTTACTATTTGATTTACAACTATCAATTTACGACTTAAACTTAAACACGACAACGTGCGACAAAGAGACCGAACATACGTACTGATCACCTTAGTTGTTAATGGAAGATGTGAAATACTGTATCATGTTAAAAATTTATTAATCCTGAATAAAATTATACCTACACATTTCCCTGAAATTCTTAAAGTCAACGCATTTAGCTATCTGCATGCAATAGTCTAATCTAGGTCTACTTATCCTTTTTCCTATCTCTGCTTGTAATATATCTTGCACTATTCCTCAAATGCCTTAGAATATGTCATATCCTTCTATTTCTCCTATTTTTTTGTTTTCTACAAATATCTATCTTCCCCTACTATTTCTAGAACATCTTTGTTGCTAACTTTGTCTGTTCATGCTATCTTCATCATATATCTGAAGCTTCACATTTCTTGTCTGCTTCCCCTATCGTTCCCATTTCATAGTCGTACTGTGCTGTACTCCACACATATGTTTCAACAAATTTTCTTGTTTCTATGTTTGTTGTCTTCAAACATAGCAGCTGCTCTTTCTTGCTAGATGCAGCTCGGATCTCCTTCTATTGTTTTCTAAATATATTCCATATTTCACTTATATAGTGTATATGAAGAGGGTCAAGTAACATGATTGCTACCAAAACCCCCAACAATTAGACATTTGCCGAATTAATAGTTTTCCCCTGAATCCTTTTGCACATTCAACATTAGCTGGGAATATTGCAAAACCAACACCTGTACTTGGTTATAATAATCATCAGGTTTAAGTACAATTATATTTTTTTCTCATTAGGTTTTCCGTCTTGAAACTGGTTGGACGCATACCCTCATTAATTTCTAGTCTGAGCTAGCCTACATATTTCCCTGCATCTTTTACTATATGTGTGTATAACCTAACATAGGTCTACCTCTTTCTCTCTTTTTTCCTATCTCTGCTTCTAATATATTCTACACTATCCCCTCATGCCTTAGTATGTGTCCTATCATCCTATCTTTCTTATTGTTTACTGTTTTCCACGTATTTCTTTCTTCTACCATTTCTAGAACTTCTTTGTTCTTAACTTTGTCTGTCCATGATATCTTCATCATACATCTGTAGCATCACATTTCAAAGTTTTCTCTCTTTTTTCTATCTGCTTTTCCTACTGTCCATGTTTCACAGCCACACAATGTTGTGCTCCACGCATATACTTTCAGCAATCTTTTTCTTGTTTCTGTTTGTTGACTTTGAATATAGTAGTTGGTTTTTCTTGTTAAACGCAATATGACCTTGTGCTATTTTTTTAATATTTTTTGAACTTTTCCCATCTTGCATTATTTGGCATCCTAGATAGCACAATTCCTTAATCTTTTGTAAGTTCTTGTTCCCTATTTGTATTCTAGCTTTTGATTTATTTTCTCCTCCTTTACATGCTAGTACTTTAGTTTTATTTTGTTAAGTTTCATACCGCATCTCTTTGTAAGAATTGTTTCGATTTCATTAAGAGCTGCTTCTAACTCTTCCTTGCTAGATGCTAATACTGCTATATCATCTGCAAATCTAAGTATATCAATCTTTTGTCCGTGCATAATAATTCCAAATGTCTTTCTGCGTTTGACAGTATAAATTGCCTCTTCGATATACAAGTTAAAAATCAACTGGTATAGGGCATATCCCTGTCTTGCCCTTTTTCTAATATTTACTTCTCTACATTCCTGCTCTAATTCTATTATCGCTGTTTGCTCTTTGTATAAGTTATGTCCTATCCATCTATCCCTAAAACTCATTCCAATCTTTTTGAGTATTTCGAACGTTTTTTCCATTTTACATTTTGAATGCTTTTTCCAGATCTACAAACTCTATATACATGCTTTCTCCATCCTCTATTGTTTTCAACATTGCCACTCTCAGACCTAAAATAGCCTCCTGGCTCCTCTGTTTTGCCTAAACCCAAATTGATCTTTTCCTAGTCTTTTAGCTCATTTTTCCATTCGTCGTTCTACAATGCTAGTTAATATTTTTGACACGTGCTCTGTCAAACTTATTGTTCGAAAATTTTCACATCTATCTGCGTCTCTCTTTTTTGGTATAATGATACTACATTTGAAATCTTTGGGTATGTCGCCCGTCTCATACATATAGTTTTCAAGTTGGAAGAGATATTCTGTTACTGATTGTCCAGCGACTTTTAGAGTTTCTGCTTCACCTTGCCTTTAAAGCTAATTCAAACTGTTTTAGTGCTGCTAGTTTCTTTGCTGCATATAAATTCCCTATTCTTGTCATCTAACCTGCTACGTTATGAAGCGTACGGGCCAGACAGGAATACAAAGGATACTTACAGCGAGGACCCGCACGAATCACGATGTTGAAACAGAACACCAAAAACGTAGAAATACCAGGCAAACTACCAATGCAGAGAGAGGGGATTCCCAGCAACAAAAAATGCATCGTCATCGATTTTCTATTTACAATAAAAATTAATTAAAAAAGAATTCGGTTTAAATAAAAAAAAATAAATAAATAGTTATACTACAAACAAATTTTAAAAATTTACATACGAAGTGCGCATTTCATTTAACATGTGGAATTCATCAGTAAAAGGAAGAAAGAAAAAAAAGTTGCTGTTTATAGTTGCTCATAACACCAGGGTATTAAAGTAAAAAATATTAACGGTAGAACAAATTCTAATAATCATTTAATAAAGTACTATGGAGCACCAGCGACGCACTAACAACAAAAGTAGAAAAAAAGAAGTGCTCCCGGTATATGGGAAGACTAACACAACATACCTCCATGTGTCAAGATACTATCATGTGTCCATTGCATCCACGGAGGTGTATCAGCTAAGCATCAGGGTACTTGTGTACAGATGCAGTATCACCACGGTCGGCAGATGTTGAGCGCAGCGACAGTCACTGCAACAGCAGAACACATACCATCACAGTTGGTTCTGCATAAAAAGAATAATCGGGCCTACATAAAACAATTTGGTCTCCAGCTAAGAGCGATACACCCAAGATCTACACTTCTTATAAAAAAAGTGCATTGTTCTTGAAGTAATAGGACGAGTAATATAGAAAATACATATAATGACGAACTGCAGAATCAAATTGAAATTGTTTATATAACAAGAATTCGAACTTCAATTCTCGCGTTATCAAATGTGATTAGAAACTTGAAACAAAACTTAACAAATAAGTAAGTAGTAAAAGACTGATTTATTTCTGCTTGAATCGCGTTGCAGACGGCTTTACGCAACCCCTCGACTTTAATGTCAGAGTCAAATTTTCCATAAGATAACTCATATTGGAGTTTGGGTTTTAACAGCCTATTCACATCCAAACCCACGTAACCATTGTGACAAAAGAAATACACACTGTATATCAGAGTAATGCAAAATCACCAACCTCAACCGAATAAACTATAAAATATCAGAAGTAAATCGCAACAAAACGATTTTATTCAATACGAAAGTAACAAAAGGATTAAATTTCAAAAAGAGTACTAAGCGTAAAAGAATAAAGTCAATAAAATCAGAAATAGGGCGCCAGAGTTTTTAAAGGGACTAAAATTATTGGTGAAAATACAAGTCCAGTTATCTGAAATTAGCCAACCAATGATATTGAGCGATTAAGAAGGAAAACAAAACTAAACTTTAAGAAGATCGAACCCACACAAGAAATAAAGAAAAGAAATAAATACCAGTTCGAGCGTAAGGGAAGAAAACATAAATAGCATCAGGCCGAGAAATACTGGTAATGTCGGAAATTAAGCAGTAACAACAAAAAATCGGAGCAAACGTTACCCAAACAAAATCGGGGCCAAAACTAAACAAAACCGAATCGGAGCAAAAGTTACCCACAACAAAACCGGGGTACACGTTGGGCGCCAAAATTTATGCTACGTTATGAAGCGTACGGGTCAGACAGATATACAAAGGATACTTACAATGAGGCCCTGCACGAATCACGATGATGAGACAGAACACAAGAAACATAGAAATACCAGGCTAACTACCCATGCGGAGAGGAAGGGATTCCCAGCAACACAAAAAAATACATCGTCATAGATTTTGTATTTACAATAAACATTAATTAAAAAAAATTCGGTTTACATAAAAAAGAAAAATAGTTGTATTACAAAGAACAAATTATAAAATTTACGTACAAAGTGCGCATTTCGTTTAACACGTGGAATTCATCAGTAAAAGAAAGAAAGAAAAAGTTACTGTTTATAGTTGCTCATAACACCAGGGTATTAAAGTAAAAAAATATTGACGGTAGAACAAATTCTAATAATCATTTAATAAAGTGCAATGAGCACCAGCGACGCACTAACAACAAAAGTAGGAAAAAAGAGGTGTTCCCGATATATGGGAAGACTAACACAACATGCCTCCATGTGCCAAGATACTATCCTCCTTCATAAATGTGATGTGGTCAGTGTCTATATCTGTTTCTGCGTAACTTCTACAGGCTTTTACTTGATTCCTAAACTGTTGTCCAACAATAATGTAATCTATTTGATATCATCCTATGTCTCCCGACTTCTTTCATTAGCAGAAAGGATTGTCACCAGCATCATTGATGATAGCACGATTCTTTTTACGATCACTAATTTACCTACTGCAAAGTTTGTTCTTTTCTTGATTTTTCTGATTCTTTTCTCAATCTCTCGCCTTTGCATCCTTTCGACTCGTTGTCTTGTTTTGCCGAGCAACTCTGTAATATCTTCGACTCCAACTCTTCATGGTCTAGCTGGTATGATTTTCTTCATTGATGTGATGGGACATGTACTCGTTATCGAACTCGGCACATAAATAATAAAAAACTCGCCCAATTTTCATGTTGCTTTTACGTGCACAAACGTAGGTATTTTATTACGTTTTTGATATACCGCTCGCATGGGTTAGATTTTGGGTGTCTAATGCTACAAAATGTTATATCAATTCTCTCCCTGCTTAAATTATTTTTAACCCTCTGATTATGGAAATACGTTGCATTGTCTGCCAAAATTCTGTTCATTTCCCTATTTATTCAATAAATTTCTTTATACTACTCAAAACATGTCTAGTATTAGTCCTCCTACCTGGATAGAGATTAACAAATTTCGAAAAAATGTCGACCATCACTAATTTGTGGTAATACCCATATTGACTTGGTATCAAATTACTCAATCAAAGGCTACAATATCCAACGGTCCTGTTGCAGTCCATACTCATTGGTCTATTTTGTAATAAATTATTCTTTTGTTTCCCTAACAAACACGTTTTGCACTGGTTCATAATTTTCTTTACCACGGTACTATCATTTTGTGTATTAAACGCCTCCCTAAAGACCATGAAAGTTTTTCTTATCCCTATATGTCCATATCAATTCTTGTAAGCACCAGAAACTCTTCATCACCTATTCTTTTTACCAGAAATCCGTTCGTATTACAAAAACCTCTGTATTCTTCCACATTTTCCCTTATTAAATTTTTCCTTTACCGCTCTTATTTCTTCGTGATCCTGCATCCTGGTAAATCTAGCATTCGTCCATCTTCCTTCATCTCCAAACTCTTGGAATGCCACCAAATATCCATTCCTTTTATTTATCACCAACCCCTATTCTTTCCTACTGAAAAAGTCAACCGTTATGTTTTCCTTGCCTGGCTTGTGCCTAATTTCAAAGTTATATTCTTGTAATACCAATGCCCATCTATACAGCCTGCTGTTCAAAAACTCATTTTTTAAAAACGTTTCCGCCATGTTGTCTGATTCTATAACAAACTTATGCCCTAACAAGTAAAATCTTAATTTCTTGACTGAATAAACTATAGCTAACATTTCTTTCTCTGCTATCGAGTATCTGGTTTTGCAATCTTTCAATATTCTAGAAATAAAAACAATCGACGCCTCTTTTCCATTCTGTAACTGTACCAACTTTGGCCCAATCGCAAATTTTGATGCATCTGTCCTCAGAACAAACTAATCTTCAAAATTTGGGTATGTCAAAGATAATTCTCGATGAAATACCCTCTTCAAATCCTGGAATGCTCGTTCCCTGTTCTCTGTCCATCTCCATCTTTCATTCTTTCGCAGTAGTTCCAATAATGGTACACACAATTCTGAGTACTTCGGTATGAACCGCTTGTAATAATTGAGCACCTCCAAAAATCCTCGCAAACTCTTCAAATTCTTTGGTTGTCCTAAATTCTTCAGCTCGTCTAGCTTTTGATCACAAATTTTCATTCCATCATCACTAACCAAAAACTCCAAATAATCTACTTTATTCTTGAAGAATTCACATTTCTGTATGTTCAGTTTTAGCCCTCTTTCCTTTAATTTTTGTATCACTTTCCTCAAATGTTCTATATGTTCTCTCTCGTCTCTAGAAAATATCAGAATGTCATCAACATAATGCATGCAAAATTCTTCATATTCGTTCAGCAGCTTCTGCATTGCCCTAACGAGTGCTGCTGCCGATGATGATAGACTGAACGGAACGGCCCTATACTGGTGTATCTCCCTTTCTATGCTGAATCTCGTAAATTTTGTGCTATTTTCGTGCAACGGTATCAGCCAAAACAAATTTTTTTAAGTCTAATTTGCTAAATATTTTCATCTCACTGACTTTATATAAAAGATTATCTAATCCCTGAGGCTGTTCGTACTGTGGTTTTGTGATCAAATTTAATTTCCTAGCATCCAAACAAATTCTAATATCTACATTATTAGCTTCAGGTACAATCACAACTGGATTGACTTATGGTGTTCTGACAGATCTTATAATTCCTTCGCTAAGCATCCTTTTAATTTCAGTTTTGACCCTATTTTTAAAGCAAAATGAAGTGGATACACTTTGGTATGAAAATTATTTTCTTCATTCACCTCTAACTTGTGCACGTATTGTTTCGCAAACCTAGGCTCCCTATTAAACACCTCTACAAATTCATTATTTTCTTGTCATCTATATCACCCCTAACATCCGTCTGCCTATTAACCATTCCTAATCTTATACTGTCTTTAATAATCACTCCTAATCTGATACTGTCCCTAATCTCATTCCAAATATCATCCTGTCTATCTCCATTCATAATCCTGCACTATCCCCAATATTCTCACCTATGCCATAATAATTAACATTATCTTTAGTCAAACCACCCAAGTCTTCTTTATATTGAAAATCTGTACTGTTCTGTCCGTTCCATCTATTTTCAGTCCAAATCCCTCTATAAAATCAACTCCTGCAATGAAATCTAAGTATAATCCCCTTGCTATTAAAAATTCTGCTTCTCCCAGCCTAGTTTCCCCAACTAAAATCGGTATGTTAACTATCTTGTCAATTGTCGATTATTTTTTATTCATAGCAGACCACAAATTAATCTTTTTACATTACAAATTCGTCCTTTTAATGCTTTAATATGCTTGGAAACTATTTTCTCATTTATCACCGACAACTGTGAACCACTATCAACTAATGCAACATATAAACAATTTTCTAATCTAACATGAATAAAAAGCAAATTTCTTTTATTAACACACTTATTATCTAATAACGAGTCAATTAAACTATTATCTACCCTTGAACCTAAATATAACACTTCTGACCCTAATAAATTGGAGGTTTTTTCTGTGGGCTCTTTATGAACTTGCAGTACCTCAAATCCTGTTCTCATGTTCTTGTCGACTTGCCTCTGTTGGTATATGATGTACTGCTACATCACTTGCAGTACTAGTGCTTCTCCCCCATTCACCACCCCCTGAATTTCTTTGATCAATGTTGTGTCGTGGCGTGCTTTCCTCAAATCTATTAAACTGATCGCCCCATTTGTTGATAATAGCCCTTATTTCCCCTTTTTGCATTTCTATTCCATCCATTATTTTGATTGAAATGTTCACCCCGATTATATTTTTGTCCCCCGTGGTTTGTGACCCATGATTAAAATTATTGTGCACATTTCCTGTTCTCTGCTGGTTATTCCCATTCTTTTCCTTTCTATTTTCGTCCCCATGGTTCCTAGTTCTATCCCAATTTCTACTTTAATGATATCCCCTGTTATTTTCAAACGACCTTGACAGATTATAATTCCTCATAATCTCCAAAAATTCCCTTAATGTTTTTATATTTTAAATTGCTACAGCCCTTGTGACTTCAGACTCCATATGCCTAGACAATAACTGAATAATCTCTTCCTCCCTTATTTTTAGTGTCAAGTGTTGTGTTTGATTAAACCTATCAATAACATATTCCTCGCGTGTACCGTGAAAAGCGTTATAATGCCCCGTTATTAAATTTGGCCTAGTGTTTGTCTGGTATGTGTTGCCCCAGTACTGCTCACTAAACACTCTACAAAATTCTGTGTGCGTGCTGTATTGTTTTCTAATTATGGTGTGCCACTTCTCTGCATTTCCTGCCAATGTTGCGCTGACAAATTGTAATTTTATTTGCTTTGGTTCCATTTCTACAATTTCATCAAGCTTGTCTAAAAATCCCATCGGTTGCTCTGATCTTCTCCCTTTAAATTTTGGCAATGTCTCTTTTCCTGGTCTGTATTGCAATCCCTGTCCACATCGTATTCTTACCCTTCCAAATTCGTCCATTTTGTCCTTCATTTGTTGCAAGTTCCCATCAACTCCGCTGAATTTTTCGTTCATTCTGTCACCAAATACGGTCGTATTTCATCTTAACTCGTCTGTCTCGTTTCGATTTATTCGTATCTGTCCTAGTATTTCGTTTCTAGACTGTAAACCGTCTTCCCTGTTAATTTTAATTATTTCCCTCCTGTTCTGGTAATTTTCAGTGTGTTTTTTGTCGATTTTGAACAGTTACCCTCGCAAACATGTAATTCATTCCGCTTACCATGTTCCCTTCGACATCATCTATTCTCGTCTGCACCTCTTGTAGAACCTCAGACCTAAATGTATCAAAACTTCCCTACATTGGTATTATTATTTGTTCAACCTTCTAACTTATCCTTTAATTTAGCTTTAACTTCTGTCAGCGACTTCAGGACCTCCTCCTGCGAATTCGACATTTGTGTCTGAAAATTGATCAAGAATTGCATATGTCATGGTTTTCACTAACGTTCTTCTTCTCTAGATACATCTCTACCAGTTGATTAGCTCTACTGTCCAATACAATCCCCTCTGGTTTTAAATGTATACATTGATCATCTTGTATGTCTCTTCCTGCAATCATTCGTGTGTCCCCCTGTAATCTATGTGTCTGTCTCTATCCCGTAAGTTTTCCCTGGTTTTGTGAAATATCTGTCTTCGTCGGTCATTTTCTCTTTAATAGTCTTTTCAATAGTTAATTTCTGACACTACAAGCCCCACCTATACTTTTACTTCCCTATTAAAATATAGAGCATTAAATTATTCCCACTAAACTCTCGAACAATTTCTCTGTTAGCTTTAGCAGTTTTCAAATTAGCATCATTTTCCACCTCAATAGTTTTTATGTTTAAATTTGAGTCTTGTATTGCATGAAGCCCTACTTTATGGACCCATCTGTACTCTTACCCCCCTATCTGTACATAATATAGGCTCTGCTGATATTAAAGAAAAGCGAAAATTCGCTTCGTAGATATAAGTAATTCTTTTAATTTTTGGTAAATTTTAATTTTTAGTTAAAATCACTATATGATCTTAGTTTTAATTTTACTTTATGTATGATTAACTGTCTGTTTCTGTATATTTAGTTTTAATCTTGTTAGTATTATTTACAATGTTAATTTTATTCTTATTATAAATTATTTTCCAAATGGGAATATGGATACAAATTTTCTATATGAAAACGTCCCCGACATTCACCCCTGTCATTCTCTAGTTCATAAGTATTACCTTCTGCAAAAATTCTTCTTACTCGATAAGGTCCTTTGTATGAAAATAACAACTTGGCACAGATATTTCTTTCACAATTGGATACACATAATCTTTTTACGATCACTAATTTACCTACTGCAAAGTTTGTTCTTTTCTTGATTTTTCTGATTCTTTTCTCAATCTCTCGCCTTTGCATCCTTTCGACTCGTTGTCTTGCTTTGCCAAGCAACTCTGTAATATCTTCGACTCCAACTCTTCATGGTCTAGCTGGTATGATTTTCTTCATTAATGTGATGGGACATGTACTCGTTATCGAACTCGGCACATAAATAAAAAAAAAGTCGCCCAATTTTCATGTTGCTCTTACATGCACAAACGTAGGTATTTTATTACGTTTTTGATATACCGCTCGCATGGGTTAGATTTTGGGTGTCTAATGCTACAAAATGTTATATCAATTCCCTCCCTGCTTAAATTATTTTTAACCCTCTGATTATGGAAATACGTTGCATTGTCTGCCAAAATTCTGTTCATTACCCTATTTATTCAATAAATTTCTTTATACTACTCAAAACATGTCTCGTATTAGTCCTCCTACCTGGATAGAGATAACAAATTTCGAAAAAATGTTGACCATCACTAATTTGTGTTAATACCCATATTGACTTGGTATCAAATTATTCAATCAAAGGCTACAATATCCAACGGTCCTGTTGCAGTTCATACTCATTGGTCTATTGTAATAAATTATTCTTTTCTTTCCATAACAAACACGTTTTGCACTGGTTCATAATTTTCTTTACCACGGTACTATCATTTTATGTATTAAACGCCTCCCTAAAGACCATGAAAGTTTTTCTTATCCCTATATGTCCATATGTTGTACGAATGTTTTTTATTAATTCTGCTGGCAATTTTCTTGTAAGGACCAGTAACTAACTCTTCATCGCCTATTCTTTTTACCGGAAATCCGTTCGTATTACAAAAATTTCTGTATTCTTCCACATTTTCCCTTATTAATTTTTCCTTTACCGCTCTTATTTCTTCGTGATCCTGCATCCTAGTAATCTAGCATTCGTCCATTTTCCTTCATCTCCAAACTCTTGGAATGCCACCAAACATCCATTCCTTTTATGTATCACCAACCCCTCTCCTTTCCTACTGAAAAAGTCAGCCGTTATGTTTTCCTTGCCTGGTTTGTGCCTAATTTTAAAATTATATTCTTGTAATACCAATGTCTATCTTATACAGCCTGCTGTTCAAAAACTCCTTTTTTAAAAACGTTACCACCATGTTGTCTGATTCTATCACAAACTTATGCCCTAACAAGTAAAATCTTAATTTCTTGACTGAATAAACTATAGCTAACATTTCTTTTTCTGCTATCGAGTATCTGGTTTTGCAATCTTTCAATATTCTAGAAATAAAAACAATCGGCACCACTTTTCCATTCTGTAACTGTAATCACTCTGACCCAATCGCATATTTTGATGCATCTGTCTTTAGAACAAACTAATCTTCAAAATTTGGATATTTCAAAGATAACTCCTCATGAAATACCCTCTTCAAATCCTGGAATGCTCGTTCCCTGTTCTCTGTTCATCTCCATCTTTCATTCTTTCGCAGTAGGTCCAACAACGGTACGAACCGATATGAACCACTTGTAATAATTGAGCACCTCCAAAAATCCTCGCAAACTCTTCAAATTCTTTGGTTGTCCTAAATTCTTCAACTCGTCTAGCCTTTTATCACAAATTTTCATTTCATCATCACTAACCAAAAACTCCAAATAATCTACTTTATTCTTGAAGAATTCACATTTCTGTATGTTCAGTTTTAGCCCTCTTTCCTTTAATTTTTGTATCACTTTCCTCAAGTGCCCTATATGTTCTCCCTCGTCACTAGAAAATATCAGAATGTCATCGACATAATGCGTGCAAAATTCTTCATATTCGTTCAACAGCTTCTGCATCGCCCTAACGAGTGCTGCTGCTGAAGATGATAAACCAAACGCTACGACCCTATACTGGTATATCACCCCTTCTATGCTGAATCCCGTAAACTTACTGCTATTCTCGTCCAACGGTATCAGCCAAAACGAATTTTGTTGTCTAATTTGCTAAATATTTTCAGCTCACTGACTTTATATAAAAGATTATATAATCCCTGAGGATGTTCGTACTGTGGTTTTTTGATCAAATTTAATTTCCAGGTGTCCAAACAAATTCTAATATCTACATTATTAGCTTTAGGTACAATCAAAACTGGATTGACATATGGTATTCTGGCAGATTCTATAATTCCTTCGCTAGGCATCCTCTTAATTTCAGTTTTGATCCTATTTCTTAAAGCAAAAGGAATTGAATACACTTTGGTATGAAAATTATTTTCTACATTCACCTCTAACTTGTGTTGTATTGTTTTGCAAACCTAGGCTCCCTATTAAACACCCTTACAAATTCATTAAACAAATCAATTAATTGCCCCTTAATCTTGTCATCTATCTCCCCTATCTGATGCTCATCTACAACCTTTTCAAAAATATTACACAATCTAATCCTCTCGGTCCCCTCATACTTGCTATACTAACTCATCCTTATTTTCTTGTCATCTATATCACCCTTAATATCTGTCTGCCCATTAACCATTCCTAATCTTATACTTCTTTAATAACTACTCCTAATCTGATACTGTCCCTAATCTCATTCTCAATATCATCTTGTCTATTCTTAATCTCCATTTCTAATACCGCACTATCTCCAATATTCTCGCCTATGCCATAATAATTAACATAATCCTCATATTCTTCAATCGAACTTCTCTTAGGCACCACCCAAGTCTTCTTTATATTCAAAATCTGTACTGTTCTGTCCGTTCCATCTATTTTCAACCCAAATCCCTTTATAAAATCAACTCCTGCAATGAAATCTAAGTATAATCCACTTGCTATTAGAAATTCTGCTTCTCCCAGTCTAGTTTCCCCAACTAAAATCGGTATGTTAACTACCTTGTCAATTGTCAATAATTTTTTATTCATAGCAGACCACAAATTAATCTTTTTTACATTACAAATTCGTCCTTTTAATGCTTTAATATGCTTGGAAACTATTTTCTCATTTACCACCGACAACTGTGAACCACTATCAACTAATGCAACATATAAACAATTTTCTAATCTAACATGAATAAAAAGCAAATTTCTTTTATTAACACACTTATTATCTAATAACGAGTCAATTAAACTATTATCTACCCTTGAACCTAAATATAACACTTCTGACCCTAATAAATTGGAGGTTTTTTCTGTGGGCTCTTTATGAACTTGCAGTACCTCAAATCCTGTTCTCATGTTCTTGTCGACTTGCCTCTGTTGGTATATGATGTACTGCTACATCACTTGCAGTACTAGTGCTTCTCCCCCATTCACCACCCCCTGAATTTCTTTGATCAATGTTGTGTCGTGGCGTGCTTTCCTCAAATCTATTAAATTGATCGCCCCTTTGTTGATAATAACCCTTATTTCCCCTTTCTGCATTTCTATTCCATCCATTATTTTGATTGAAATGTTCACCCCGATTATATCTTTGTCCCCCGTGGTTTGTGACCCATGATTAAAATTATTGTGCACGTTTCCTGTTCTCTGCTGGTTATTCCCATTCTTTTCCTTTCTATTTTCGTCCCCATGGTTCCTAGTTCTATCCCAATTTCTACTTTAATGATATCCCCTGTTATTTTCAAACGACCTTGACAGATTATAATTCCTCATAATCTCCAAAAATTCCCTTAATGTTTTTATATTTTGAATTGCTACAGCCCTTGTGACTTCAGACTCCATATGCCTAGACAATAACTGAATAATCTCTTCCTCCCTTATTTTTAGTGTCAAGTGTTGTGTTTGATTAAACCTATCAATAACATATTCCTCGCGTGTACCGTGAAAAGCGTTATAATGCCCCGTTATTAAATTTGCCTTAATGTTTTCTGGTATGTGTTGCTCCAGTACCGCTCACTAAACAATCTACGAAATTCTGTGTACGTGATGTATTGTTTTCTAATTATGTTGTGCCACTTCTCTGCATTTCTTGCCAATGTTGCGCTGACAATTTGTAATTCTGTTCTTATTTTTTCAAATTCGTCCATCTTGCCCTTAATTCGTTTGTCTCGTCCCGATTTATTTGTATAGGTCCTAGTATTTCGTTTCTAGATTGTAAACCGTCTTCCCTGTTAATTTTAATTATTTCCCCTATGTTCTGGTAATTTTCAGTGTGTTTTTGGTCAATTTTGTGCATTTTCCCTTGCAAACATGTAATTCATTCCGCTTACCATTGTAACAGTCATTCTATGACCGTTACAAAATTAATACAGTTTCTGTATATAATTCTGTACATAAAGTTATAAATGTCTAGTAATAAAGAAATTTATTTTATTTGATTGGTGTAACGTTGAGAAACGCACTCGTATTGTCAAAAGGAAGAAAGTTATTTTAAGGGAATTTAACCTTTGTTTATTTGAAGGCGTAGTATCGCATCGATGTGGTGTATAAAGAGTCGGGATACCAATACTTGTTTGTTAACGTGATAGCAGGCTGCACGGACATAATTATTGTATTACGAGCAGAAGAACATTAGGTCGCACAAAAGCACGCTTGGTGACTTACTAAATTAAAAGGGTTTCAGAGATAAAACTACCCGAACTTACGTTTTAAGGATTTGTTAGGAAATAAATGGTATGCACGCCTAAATTTACTGAATGGATATTTCTAGTTGTTGGTACAAATCAAAATTCCACATCTGTTCAAACCGCTTATCGGAAAGATAGATTGGCGTGAGCGTTCATATTTTATACTAGCACTTCTGTCTGTATTTCAACAGAGCAAGAATTTTTAGCGAAAGGTTCTTAGGTTGTCCTGAATTATTAGTTGTTAGCGCATTTGTGAATTTTGTGAATGTCGTTCTGCGTTTGGTGCTGGTGGAGTTGAAGTAGAGGCTTAATCCCTAGTTGGTGCGGCTGACGTTGGATATTGGATTGGCTGTTCCGGAATCCAATTCATCGGTACAGGTTCATGTCCAAGGGGCAATCTTGAGTAGCCCTAGAAGATAGTTTATTTGTGGTGCAGAGTAGTATAGTTAATTATAATTAGAATAAAATATTGGTTGGCCTTAATTTTTCATAGTTGAGAATAATTATTTGAGGGTAAAGGGATTTATATGTGACAATTAACTATCGATATAAATGTATAGCTTTTAAAAGAAAAATTGCTATTTTAAGTTTAACTGTGAACACAATTTGCGCACATTGTGGGATATAAATATTTGGTAACTTATAATCACAACACTCAGTTTTAAATTTTTTATACGAGCCTAGGGCTTTTGTCTTGAATTACTCAGTGTCATGATTACATTGCCACTGGTTCGCATTATCTTATATTGCTTAGAATCTGTGTGGTTACTTTATTTATAAATATTAAAGAGATTTTGCAAGTGTGTACGACACAAAGCTTTTATTAATTGGAAATCAGGAGCGGTTAAGATAATTACTGCGGGGAATTCTAACCTGGATCACATAGTCTTCCTAATCGGATTGTGTGTGGTTGACTTTTTGCTCGAGTTGTTTCCTGGGGCGCAACCTAGCCCTGGCGCCCATATCTACTTACCTCTTATGTAGCACTCCTACAACCCTTATGTGCTCTTTGACTAGCCGCGGAACAGGAAGCAGCAAATTTATATCTCTGAGTTCGAGCCACTTCCATCGGTTCGAGCACAGCATTGCTACAATTTACTCCTAGTACGCCTTCAGCGGGGCCTTATACTTTACTCCTCGCATTTAGGGTGTGACACCATGTTCTCTTCGACAGCATCTATTCTCGTCTCCACCTCGTATAGAACCTCAGACCTAAATGAATCAAAGCTTCCCTGCATTGATATTATTATTTGTTCAACCTTGCTCTTTATCATCTCTAACTTATCCTTTAATTCAACCTTAACTTCTATCAGCGATTTCTGGATCTTCTCCTGCGAATTCAACATTTGTGTCTGAAAATTTCTCAAGAATTGCATAATGTTTTGGTTTTCACTAACGTTCTTCTTCTCTAGAGATCTCTACCAGTTGATTGACTTCACTGTCCAATACAATCCCCTCTGGTTCTAAATGTATACATCGATCATCTAGTATGTCTCCCCCCACAATCATTCAGTGTGTCCCCCCATAATCTAGTGTCTGTAGCTACCACGTAAGTCTTCCCCGATCTTGTGAAGTATCTGTCTTTGTCAGTCATTTTCCCGTTAATTCTCTTTTCAATAGTTAATTTTTGACAAAACGGCTCCACCTAAACTTTTACTTCCCTATTAAAATATAAAGCGTTAAATTATTCCCACTAAACTCTCGAACAATTTCTCTGTTAGTCTTAGCCCCACGTTGGGATATGCCACTTACGCTATATCCCCTTCCCCCTTTTTATTTGTGTCTGTCTCTATCCCGTAAGTCATCCCTGATCTTGTGAAATATCCGTCTTCCTCAGTCATTTTCTCTTTAATTCTTTTTCAATAGTTAATTTCTGACACTACGGGCCCCACCTAAACCTTTACTTCCATTTTAAAATATAAAGCGTTAAATTATTCCCACTAAACTCTCGAACAATTTCTCTGTTAGTCTTAGCCCCACGTTGGGTATGCCACTTACTCTGCCCCCCCCCCATTTGTGTTTGTATTTTGTATACATTTTAGACGTTAGATTTATTTAGGGCATGCCCTGCTTCTAAGACAGAATTACATACTTACATGTGATTTTCCAATGCTCCACCCAAAGGTACTACATTGGCCAGGAAACGAGTTTGTTTTTACCTGGAAAATTTGGAATTTTGCCGAATTCTTGCTGTTTCAAGCAAGGTAGGGATCTTTAACGTGCATGACAACACTCACACACGGAACCTCCATTTTACCTCTCATGCGAACGAGGGTGCATTTTTGTGAAAAAAGCTTGCCTAACATTTTTCAAGCGGACCGTGTCAAAATTCGAACCCAGGACCTTGGGCGTAATAGTCGCACACATACCACTACGCCACGCAGCCGCCTGAATTACATACTGCAAAAATTGGCAAATGAACTAGTCTACTTACCTTGTTGACAGCAACCATATTAGTTTTTTTGTGAAACTATTGCACAGACTGGACAACAAAATTGACAAAAGGTGTATATTTATTCATAGAAATAGCTATTGGTTTTGTGTGAAATGTACAGAGTAACGGCTTAGTTGTTTAATACAGAAATGGCAAAACCATGTTCTGAAGTTTCTGTTTGCGAAACATCTTAAATGCATGAATTTATAGGAAAAAACATTCATAAAAAGATGTTTGTGCAATTGCGTTCACATTTGTTTTTATGTCTATGTTTGTTCACTTCATACATATGACGCAGCAAAAATTTTATACTACATAAATTCACCTGAAGGAACTTTCACTGCAGCAACTGGATACTTCAAGAAAAATATGGAGTAAATCTCCAGCTGGTTCAATTAATTTGATTAATTATAGTGTGCACTGTAAATGATTTGTTTAATTAATGAAACACAGACAGGTGATTAAAACACATATAATGAGTGAATAATAATATTAATAATGCACAGCAGTACAACAAACAATCTTGTTCTCATGAAGTATAAAACCGAACTTGACCTTCCAAGAGGGGACTTGTTATACTTAATGGTGCAATAAATAACAGCATGTTCAAGAATGTACAGAAGATACTGAAACGGGCTACTGCTACCGCGTTTCTTTAATTTAAAAACAAGTAATAACAATAGTTTTTATTACTCACTGTTCTCAAGTCTAATTAACAGTATATGCCTTATTTATAGATGTTTTCAGGACACTTAACAATGAAGCACTATTACACTAATGAATTTACAAGCACTAATATCTTCTTAAACTAACTTCTCTACCATAGGTCCATTAACAACACTAACACAACTATTATTCAATCCAAGTTCTATCTATTTATGTATACTACAAACTGCATGTACAATAGACACGTTTAGCTCATATAACATTTACGCGGAGGCTATCGGCACATTAATGTGTGGCTAAAAATAAAAATTAAGGGCACAGGAAATTTTCGTGACGTCATTAATGACGTACGTTCGTATTTACCAGGAAGGTGTTGGTTTGTTCTTCAGTTGATTGTTACTGGTTTTAGCTTTGTTTATGTATATCAACAAAGATTATAGTTTCTAACCTATGTGTCAGTTTTAGCGCCGTAGCTTATTTTTCATAATCCCCATAAGAAATTACCAATATTTTTAGCTGTTGTTTATAAATCTTCGAAGTGTATTGAGTTGAGCTACTGTTTCAAGTTCCAATTGTTAACAGTAAATTTATTCATCATGAGTGCTGTTTATGCTGATTTTTTGTTGGACAATGCTTTAATAACATTGAAGAATTTAAGCGGCTGCTGCAAAATATGAGGCAGAAAATGCCAAAGTTTACCATTCGTGCTAGTCAATCTGTAAAATCGTCCTTCAAATTTTTGAAGCGTAATATTAATACAAATTAATATGGGTTTATATAGCCAAATTTTTTATACCTCTCCTCTCCAATTTAGAAGCTCAAAATTTACTTACCATAAGTCATGTGTAGTGCTTGTACAAAACTGTAAAAATCTAGCTGTTGGAAATTATAATAAAAAAGAATCCGTAAAGAGGGATCGAACCCTGGTTTCCCGCGTCAAAGCCAGACATCCTAACCACTACGCTACCCAGTGACATACATAAGCAGTTAATTTTTTAAATATTTACTCGTAAGTTTAACTGCATCCTTTTAACACGGCAGATTTTAAAATTTAATTATACGATCAAAATTATTTTAAATGAAATAATATAAAATTATTTTTATATACAAAACCATAATATAAATTGTAGTTTAACAGACGATTTATACTGTGACTTTGTACACATCAAGATACGTCACTATGACGTCTTAACCTTTCCTGTGTGGTTAATTTTAATTTTTAGCCGCACATTAGTGTGCCGATAGCCTCGGCGTAACATTTATGTTTAACACGAGCGTCTCGCGGTAGTAATAGCGCGGCTGCAAGGACAGTTGTAAACAGATTGAGGTTACGTAATTTTTTTGTTTACATATATGAATGAGATCTATGGAAATTACCTATTAATTTTGTTTATCGTGTTATTTGTAAACGAGGAGTAAAAATGAATACTTGCGAAAATTGTGGTTTTGAGTTTACACAAAAGAAGATATTGTATGCCCATTTAAGAAAGATTCATAATTTTGAATATAGGAAACCAGTTACTTTAACTAGTAAATTTTTGTGTGATACATGTGGCAAATCCTTGACCAGTAAAGCAACTTTACGTCGTCATTGCAGAACTGTTCATAAAAGTATTCCAATAATTCTCAACTCGTCAAGAATCAAGTGCTTTTATGAAAATTGTACACCACATCTATAGGGATATAAAAGCTTCGACAACATATGGCAAATGAACATCAAATTGAAACTAAACTTCATCAACTACATTTTAATTCACAATTAGGTTTGAAGATTATTATGCAAAGTGTTAATTATATACTAATTTTATTCTGTTCAACAGAGTTCAAAAACTGAAAAAACCAAGAACAGGAAAAAATTTTGGCAATGTATATACTTCACACTTCAGCTAAATTAGGTATTGTCTGATGGCACCAAAAAGGAGTACTATAATTGCCATCGATCGTACAACTACATTCCAAAAGGCAAGGGTTTTAGAAGCTTAAAAAAGCACAGGCACTAATAAAATTGGAAGTGTTTGTCCCTCAAGAATAGAAGTGACAATAAAGAACGATGGGTCTGTTGCAGTAGACTTCTGGACAACTCATGTTGGACATACCAACGATATTGGTCGAGTTTTTTTAAGTAAAGAGAGTAAAGCAGAAATTGCAGGTATTTTCGAACATAAAGTTCTAGTTTGAAATTTTACAATTGATGTGTTTCAGGAAAATTAAAGGAAGGTGTTACATTTCAACATATATTGGATGATGTTCGTGATTCAGCTTTAAAACAAGAAAATTCACAGAGAATTTTGTTGTTAGAAAGAAAAGATATGCACAATATTGTAGGGACTTCAATATTGAGTATGGTGTGAAACGTCACGTAAATGATGCAATTAGCGTATGGCTCTGGGTAGAGGAGATGATGAACTTAGGAAGCGACTGCCCAGTGTTATATTATAAAAGCCAAAGTGTAGAAGGAAACCCAAATCTTAGAAATAATTTTAGATGTTCAAGATTTTGCATTAGTCATAATGACTTCTTTTCAACGTGAACAGTTGTTTAAATTTGGCAACGACAAAGTGTGCGTTGATGGTACACACGGTACAAATAGTTACGATTTTCAGCTCTACACACCAATGACAGTGGATGAATTTGGTTCAGGGTGCCCAGTGGCATTTTGTTTTTCAAATCGTGCTGAGAAATGATTTTCAGGTTGTTTTTTGGAAAAATTAAATCAAGAGTGGGTATTATATCAACTACTGTTTTTATGTCTGATGATGCTCCAGCATTTTATAATGCATGGTCTTATGTTATGGCCAAAGTACCTCACCAGTTGCTATGTACCTGGCATGTGGATCGTAATTGGTGCAAGAATTTGTCAAAAATCAATGGAGGGATTGAAAAGAAAGTAGTAGTATATAAATCCCTTCGTGTTTTATTACAGTGTGTATCTATTGATGAATTTAATGACATTTTAAATCAGGTAGTAGAATATCTTTATGCCGATGTTGATACACAATCATTTGCTGAATATTTTCATAATAATTATGCAAATCGTCCAACATCTTGGGCATATTGCTATCGATTGGGTTTAGGAATAAACACCAACATGTATCTTGAATCGATGCACAAAGTTTTGAAGTATGTGTATTTGGAAGGTCGGAAAGTAAAACGTTTGCACAAAAGCATTAATGCAGTAATGAAAATTGCTTGAGATAGCTTGTTTAAACGTATAATTAAACTTGCAAAGAATACTTCTAATGACAAAATTAATAGAATTAAACAAAGTCATAAAGCAAGTCTAACAATTACATCAGATTTTATTAGACGTCTTGAAAATGATAAGGAATTTTTAGTTACGTCGTCCACTTGTGCTTTTCAACAGTATCAAGTTACCAGAGTAGATGAGGCCTGTGAAGGTTCATGGTTCAGGTGCGGCTTTTTTCAATAAAGAAGAAATCAACAAGGAATAATGATCTTAAAAAGCCTACCCTAACAGAAGAAATTTTTATTAGAGATGGTTTGGTTAATAACTCAAACCTTAATGTTAATGTTCATACAAGATCTGATCATACATCACCTGATTTTATGTTAAGATAAGACAGTGTATTATCTCAGTAGAAAGTAGGTTTAATTAACACTAAAGCTTATAAGGTTAGATTTTGTTCTGCTTTCTCTTGTTTGGGAATAAAATCCGATGGGGAAACCACTCGCAGAAATACATGTACAAATTACTGGAAATTATTACAATCCCAGCGATTTTAATGAGAAACCTACAAGTACGCGACTAATCTAATTTAATCCTCAGTTCTCACTTTGTTTTATCAGTGTTACAAGCGCTAGTAAGTTATTGTAATTTCGTCAAATCTGTCGGATTGAGTGTTCTTATATTAACAGTGCAGTATTTTAGTTTTACTTTTAGTCGGAGTACCAAAATAATCTTAATTTTCTACCTTGTTTTTTTACATATTTTAGTCGACTGACAGTGCAAACAAAATTCTCGACAAAATAAAATTAGTTTCTTTCTTAATTAATTTAGGTATTTATTGAGAATGTATATGGGTACATAACGTGTTTACTTTTTAAAAAATAAAAATACAATTATTGAAACCTCAAGCCTCTATTACTATTATTTAAACACATTTCACTCAAGTAATTAATAATTTACAAATCAAATTAAAGAAATCCCAGCAAAGTACCTTTAAACTGCATATTGAAAGTACGAAAGATACCTAGAATAGCAACAAGTTAGTACAAAATACCAAGTTGTTTACATACAAGAGCTAACATATATAGATAACATTCGTGTAAAGTTAATTTCCTTCATTGCACTAAATTTAACTTCTTTTTTTATCCAAAGTTGGTTGCTTATAGAAACTGGTCTCATATTCAAATCATGAAATTTTCTTAAGTGGCCATACAAAGTTTTATTTTACGTAAATTCAGAACCACAATCTTGGCAAATATTCATTTTTTACTTCTCCTATATAAATAAGGAGATAAACAATCAATTTAACATTAACACAGACCTCATCCAATTTATGTAAACAAAAAAAATTACGTAACCTCAATCTGTTTACAACTGTCATTGCAGCCGCGCTATTACTACCGCGAGACGCTCGTGTTTATACACTCTTAGGCTTCTAAAAGCTCAACTACGTTTACTGTACACGATATAATTTATATTAGACATTAAAGTATAGACTAACCCTTGCATTTCTTAGCGGTCTTATATATACTCAGATTTAAAGATATGACTCATCATCTAGTATTTTCTAGAAGGATTCTCGAATGCTGAAGAATACGCTGTGCCCCGGGCGTTTGTATGTTTGACGGGTTGCCTAATAGTGGATCGCAACACTGCCCCCTCTTTAAAACCGTTACGTCTCGTAACTGTAATTCCATCTTGACGCCAATTCGATGACTGGTGACGATATCGGCAGTTATCTCCTCTGGTGCATCCACCGCGTCGTTGGAAGTAACAGTCAACACTCTTTTCTTGATCTTGGTAGGCAACCGGTTGATAACAACAAACAAGAACCTGGACGTTGGTTCCCTGGAAAACTACTTCTAGCATATTTCGGATTATCCTCCAATCTAGGAGATCCAGTCCACAGCCCAGCTTGGGCACCGCTAGTCTCGTTACTCCATTTTCCATCATCTGCGCCTTAAGATTTAGCAAAGCCTCCCATAGATGTCCATAACTAGGTCTCTGCCATGAAGAATTTTTGGTGACCAGATAGTAAACAAAACGATTTTTATCTTGAAGTACCAAAGATTTTCCTACAGTTGGCTGCTGTTGTACTAATTCATCCACACATCCAAACTTTTCTTGAAAACAACAGCTATTCCCTTGACATTGCCAAATCTTGAGCTACGCAATGTGCAGGGAATACTCTTCTGGTGCTCTAAACAGATCTTGCTGTTTTCAACAACAACGCCAAATCTCGCTTTAGCGGAACCACCATACGCCGCCATAAAGCTCTCAAAATCTGCATTTGGCTCATGATTAATAACTTGCCGAACACCATTATCATTATTCGAGTCTTCCTGGTTGTTGCCAGCGTAAAATGTTAAACGGTCAAAGTGTACCACGTTTGGCTTACCACGAGGGGATCTTCTGATCCGGTACACTACATCATTAATTCTTTTTAACACTTCGTACGACCCTTCCTATTGTCTTTGTAGTTTTGGCGACAATCCACGTTTTCTTTGTGGATTGTACAACCACACTAAATCTCCAGGTTGATAACCACCTTCTTGTGCTCTCGTGTCATATTGTGATTTCATTCGATCGCTTGCTGCCTGTATATTCTTTCGGACGTTTTCGTGAATGCTATTTGATCTTTCACGAAGCTTACTAACGTAATCTTCACCTGCGATCTCTTCTCCAGGTTTAAATCCAAACCGAAGATCACATGGTAGCCGCAATTCACGTCTAGCATTACGCAAGCGGGCGAGTACCCTGTGCTGTCCTGTACCGAAAATCGGTACGCCAGTAGGAACAAATGTAGATATTGGTCCCAGTCTCGTTGATGTTCAGAGACAACTTTGGCCAGGTACTTCCCTAACGTCCTGTTCATTCTTTCATCCATTCCATCCGATTGAGGATGAAGTGGCGTGGTTTTAGTCTTCCTAATTCCAAGATGCTTGCAGACATTTTGAAACAATGCTAATTCAAAGTTCCGACCTTGATCGGAGTGTAATTCCAACGGAACTCCAAAGCGACAAAACAACTCCTTTACTAGTACATCTGCAACCGTCTCGGCTTCTTGGTTAGGTATAGCATATGCCTCCGGCCATTTGGTAAAATAATCCATTGCAACCAAGATGTATTTATTTCCTTTCTCTGATTCAGGAAACGGACCAGCTATATCAATGGCTACCCCCTCAAAAGGATTCCCCACGTTATACTGTCTCATTGGGGCTTTCCGTTTTGTGACCGGGCCTTTTGCAGAGGCACACAATTCACATTTTCGGCACCACTCCTTCACATCATCTTTGCAGTTCACCCAATAGAATCTTTCTCGCACTCTTTCGAGAGTTCTTTTTACGCCAAAGTGCCCTCCGGAAATACCATCGTGCAAGTGCTGCAACACTTCCGGCACTCTGCTCTCGGCACTATCACTTGAAGTCTCTCAGTGCCACCTTCACATTCCAGGCGTCGTTTCAAAGTTCTATTTTCCATCATCAAGGAGTCCCACTGTGCCCAGTATGCCTTCAGGCTTCTACTTAAAATACTAATTTCTTCCCAAGCTGGTCGTTGTCCTCTATTTTCCACTCAATAATACGTCCCAATTCGGCGTCATTCTCCTGGTCTTCTCGTATTCTTTCGGGTTGCCAAGTATCATCGGTTACCGTCATTCTATGGTTGACACTTATTTTCTGTTCCATCTTGGAGCAATGATTGCAGTCCACCGGACAAGGTCTCCTTGATAGAGCGTCTGCATTCCGATGGCTAGTTCCTACACGATGTTCTGTGTCAAAGTCATATTCCTGCAGCCGCTCTATCCACCTTGCCACTTGCCCTTCAGGATTTCGAAACTGCAGTAACCATTTCAGTGCGGCATGGTCTGTTCTCAACAGGAATTTACGGCCGTATAAGTACTTATAAAAATGTTCTACGGATTTGACAACGGCCAACAGCTCGTTCTGGTCACACAATAATTCCTTTCTGGCCGCGACAAGACTTGCTGAAATACCCAATAACTTTTTCTTGTCCGTTCCTGCACTTGAGAAATAACGCTTCCTATAGCTGTGTTACTGGCGTCAGTATCGAACACAAATTTCCCCTCCATCCGTGGATAACTCAAAATTGGTGCTGTAGCTAGTAGCCGTTTCAGTTGTTCAAATGCACTGTGGCAGTCGTCATTCCAATCATATTCTTATCCATCTTCCGTTAATTTTCGTTAACGGTTTGGCAATGTTCGCAAACCCAGTATAAAACGTCGGTAATATGTGCACAATCCTAGAAAACTGCGTAGTTGGTGTATATCTGCTGGTGTAGGCCACTCTTGTACCGTTTTTATTTTGTCAGGGTCAGCTCTTATTCCGGTCTCCGAAACGACATGTCCTAGGTATTTCACCTCTTTTCCAAATAGGTGACACTTCTTGGGGCTCAGTGTAAGGTTTGACCCGCGTAATCTTTGGAATATCTCCTCTAGGTTCTTAAGGTGTTCTTCAAAAGACCGGCCTAACACTACCACGTCGTCTAGGTACACCAGACATGTCTTGCATGACAGTCCACGCAGTATCGACTCCATCAATCGTTCAAAAGTAGCAGGGGCATTGCATAGCCCAAATGGCATGACCTTGAACTGCCATAATCCGGTTCCAATTGTAAACGCAGTCTTTTCTTTATCGTTTGGCTTTAAGCCTACCTGCCAGTATCCGCTTTTTAAGTCCAAGGTCGAAAACCATTTGGATCCGGATAGAGTATCCAAGGTGTCATCGATTCCTGGGCAAAGGATAGCTGTCTTTCTTTGTCACATTGTTAAGCCGCCGGTAGTCTACACAAAACCTTGTCGACCCGTCCTTTTCTTGACAAGCACTACCGGGGATGCCCATGGACTATTCGAGGGTTCAATCACCCTGTTCTTCCATATCGGTGATAATTTGCTCAGCTTCCTTACGTTTTGCCAAAGGAAGCCGCCTGGGTGTTGTCTTATCGGTTGCGCATCTTCCGGTATTGATCTTGTGTTGCACAACATTCGTCCTTCCTTTCTCACTATCATCCAGTGCAAACACACCTCGATATCGTCCGACCAGTTCTTTTACCTTGCCCAGTTGGTCGCCATTTAATCCTTGACACGAGGGTACCAACATATCCAGCAATTTCTGTGAGCAACCGTTGGTTGGTTTATTTTCGTGTCGTCCACACAACGTTTAATATGACATACTGGAATGCAACTTCCCACAATCATGCCTTTCTTCAGGGTCACTGTATAGGGATTAATGTTCAGCACCTTTACTGGTACCATATTTCGAGACTTTACCAGCGTTCTTCCAATCAGTAGTCCCTCCTGACCCATTCCCGATTCAGTTGCTTCCATCATGCATACTTGTCCTTCCCGGAGCGTACCATCCGGGCGTCCCATTACTATCATTTCTGCCTTCTCGGGTATTTTCATATCGCAAATCATTCGAACTTGCATCGTCTGGTTACTCCTACCTTGAAATGGAATCTCATCATCATCTATCCGAAGCACATTTTCTTTCATGTTTACATGAAACCCATATTCTCTCATGAGATCCATTCCCAAGATCACTTCTTCTGTAATTTCAGCCACCAACACTCGATGATTAATTAATTTGTCCCCAATTGTCAACATAACGGCAGTCTCCGTGAGTACAAATTTTCTCACCACTTGCCGTTCGAAGACACACCGATACAGGTAGCATTTTCCACGACCAACCAAATCTGGTCTCACAATAGTTTTTGTCGCTCCTGTATGCACAAGTAATCGGACAATCCTACCATTAATTCTACCATCGATATAAATGCTGTCCAGACTTCCCATTGACGATGCAGCACGGATGATAATCTCCGGAGCACTACGCTGTGCTGTCGACGTTCGCCCCCTTACATTGACCTGCTTTAACTCAACCGGTTGTTTCTTTGGTTGAGTACAGCGTCGCTGCATATGACCAACTTCACCGCAGCTCCAGCATCGCAGACGCCATCTCCGCGGTCGTAATCTTTTCAGCCTTTCCGCCTTTCGCTTTTCAAACACACGGTTGATTATTTCATCTATGCGGTTCTGCGATTGCTCAGGTTCTTCTAATGCAGACCGAACTTTGTGACTCATCCTGTGTAACGTCTGCTTAGCTGCTTCAAATTCAAGCGCATGAGCCAGTGCGTCATCTAACATTTTTGGCCGTGCTAATCTTAGCGCTTGCTGTATTTCACTGTCTTTAATGCCATCCACAAATGTTTGCCAGTTGTTCGAGGAAACTATCTGGTGCCGTAGGATATGCCAATCTAACTAATCTGGCGATGTCAGCTTCAAATTCTTGCTGGCTTTCACTTGTCTTTTGCAAGCGGTTCTTGACTTGTGCGTGGTAAACCTGTTGAAGGTGAGCGTCTCCATATCTCATCTCTAGCTTCGATGTTAAGAGGCCGTAATCATTCTGCTGGTGATCGGGAATCGTTTGTAAGATATTAAGAGCTTCCCCTCGTAGGGCCACTATTAAGGAGATAGCCTTCTCTTTGTTGCACCAACCGTTGGCTATTGCCGCAGCTTCAAATTGTTTCAAATATGTGGGCCAAGGTGTTTTGCCATCGAATGTGGGTGGTTTCACTTTAAATTTAGACGGTATTGACTCGCCTCTTTCCATGGTTCTTATTTCTGGAATGTTTTCATTTACAACTTGGTTTGCTAATTCAATTGGCCGCATTGTTAGTGAAATCATTTGTTCTTGCAGCCTCATCACATCTTCTTTCATTTTTACCAATTTATTGTCCAACTTTTGTTCAACTGTTTTTACCTGTTGAGTGAAATCGTCTTTCAATGCAATGGAGCTTTCCATTAATCTTCGTTTTAACGTGGCTGTATTTTTATTTAACTTTTCCTCTATTTTCTCAGCATTTTCACCTAGCTTTTTTTTAAGCGTTGATTCCAGTTCAACTGACCTCACTAAATTTTCATTGAGTGTCGCTTGCATTTCGGATTTAAAATCCTTAAGGAAGTTCATTAGAGTTTCTGCTTCCATTTTACTTTGATTTCTTGTAACTGGCATATACAAACTACTTAAATGTCTTTAGACTTGTGTTTTAAATTAATCACTATATACCCCGCATCTGACACCAGTGAAGCGGGCTACTGCTACCGCGTTTCTTTAATTCAAAACAAGTAATAATAAAGGTCTTTATTACTCACTGTTCTCAAGTCTAATTAACAGTATATGCCTTGTTTACAGATGTTTTCAGGAGACTTAACAATGAAGCACTATTACACTAATGAATTTACAAGCACTAATATCTTCTTAAACTAACTTCTCTACCATAGGTCCATTAACAACACTAACATAACTATTATTCAATCCAAGTTCTATCTATTTATGTATACTACAAGCTGCATGTACAATAGACACGTTTAGCTCATATAACATTTATGTTTATACACTCTTAGGCTTCTAAAAGCTCAACTACGTTTACTGTACACGATATAATTTATATTAGAGATTAAAGTATAGACTGACCCTTGCATTTCTTAGCGGTCTTATATATACTCAGATTTAAAGATATGACTCATTATCTAGAACTTTGTAGAAGGATTCTCGAATGCTGAAGAATACGCTGTGCCCCGGGCGTTTGTATGTTTGACGGGTTGCCTAATAGTGGATCGCAACAATACGATTACTAAATGCTAAATCCTAACATAGTACCGGCGTTGAATGTCATGCATTCAACATCAAATACAACTGTACACTAAGCTATAACAAAGAATATTATATTGCTCACCAACAATATACGTCCACAAAGAGAGAAGAAACCTTAGCGACAGCACATTTGAAATCACCTGCACAAGTTTTAATACTCACAACACGTACTGGTCCATCTTGACCAGAATGTAATTCTGCTTCCATTGCATATCAGCAGTATTGTCTTCATTCAATAAAACCAAGTTATCTATTACTGAAGAATGGGACCCTTTAAAAAACCCGGTCAAATGGCACCCGGATAAAAATTTAGGGGTTTTAAAATTTAAAACCCTTTAAAATTTTGGGAAACCCCCTTTTTCAAAAAGGGGAAGAGGGAAAATTGGGATTTGGGTTTGGGACCGGAATTTGGGCCTAAACTTTAAAATAAAAATTTAAAGTTTCCCCCAATTAAAAATTTTTTAAAATTGGCCATTTCCCGTTTTTGGGGGCCTTTAAGAACGAAAAAAAATAAAAGGGTAAAAGCCCCCAAGTTTTCCCAAAAGGCTAGTTACAAAAAATTTTTGGTTTCCAAAACCCGAAAGGAAAATTTTTTAAGCCGAAAGAGGGGCCTTTTTCCAAAAGGAAAGAAAATTTTGGGATTTCAAAGTTTCCGGGAAGGTTTTTGGGAAAGAAAGTTTTGGGTGCAAATTTCCCAGAAACCTTTTTCAAGGGTTTCCTTTAAACGCACTTTTAAATGGGGAAAAATTTTTGAAAGGCCAAAAGGTATACAAACCCGGGAAAGATGGAAAGACCGGAGGAAAACGCGAATTTATAGGAAAAGGGGCCCAAAACCCTGGGAAAAAATTAATAAAGAAAACCTTAAGGAACCCGGGAAAATGGGAACCCGAGAAGGGAAAAGGGGAAAAGGGGAAGAGAAAAAATGGGAAGAAATTGGGAAAATAGAAGAAGGGCCGGGGAATTGGAGGGATTTGGAAAGGATTTTGGGGGAATTTGGGGAAAAAACCTATTGCCGAAAGCAAGGGGAAGTGGAGTTCCGGGTTTTTGGAGGGTTTGGCTGAAAAGCCCGGGGTAAAAAACCCTTTTGGGTATAAAAGTGGGAAAAAGGGGTGCCGAAATTTGGGGTTGGGCCCTGGGTTAAAGGAAAAGGAAATATAACTGGGTTTGGGGTTTTAAAATGGCCGGGTTTTTTCCAAAGAGGGAAGGTTTAAAAAACGAGGATTTTTTCTGGGGTTGTTCCTACCGGGAAATTGATCGTCAAAATTGGGTTGGTTTCAAAATTCCCATCCCTAAAAGAACCGGGGGGCGTGGTTAAAAGCGCCAAACTGGAAGGACGAAGAATACCTAGTGGCGTATGTGTTTTTTGTGTATCTCAGGTATGTAGGTTCCTTTTTATCTTGCCTTGTGTCGTTCCTTTACCTGATGTTCCTTCATCCCCTACGAGTGGAAAAGAGTTTTAGGACGGATGGAAATTTGATGTCAACAATGACGTAACCCAACCTCACAAGCACCGAGGGATCCTGAGATTAAGCTACGAGATACCCACCATGTGAGTAGTTTGTTTTGATTTAAATTGTGCATGCAAATTTGACTTAAAAAGCGGTTGCATCACTCTAAAGCGTGGTCGGTATATAAAATACAATATGGCGGGAATTACCGGCATAAACTGATAACAGCATTTAGAAAACTGTTTTATGCAAGGTTGCTAATCACCTCTATGTGAATAGTCTTTATGATAAAACATACAGTTGTTGAAATTTATATAGGTGAAATGAGGTGGCCTAACGTGACGAGTAAAAAAAGCGAATCATTGGCGTTCGTGGACTTGCTAAAATTCTGAAGATCAAGTAGAAATAACAGTGAGTAAAGTTGGGTTTTTTCTTGTTTATGATTTATAAATATGTACCCGTGGAATTGTAAGTGCAAGTTGTAAATGGTTCATAGTTGTTTGATAGGAAATTAGTATTGCGTTAAATAATCATTTTCTGAAATTATGACACAACAATGGAACTAGTCTTGTTTAAACTTAAGCATAATATCATCGGGTAAAGGAATTTGAAACTTTTAAAATATTAAAAAAGATGTGTGTATTAATTTTAAATGTAAGCGTTAATTGTGGGATGTACCGTTAGTATTTTTAATGGACAATCGAATGATGAACAGAAAAATTGGTATTGGACAATGCTTTCTATGTATTGTTATTAAGGGCTTCTCCAGAAATGGAGTTTAGCATGCCAGGCATGTCCATATTGGAAACTAGAACAATGGTGTGGTAATATTATTTATAGATTAATGTTTTTTTAAGGGTTTTAGTTAGTAATGCCCAGGCAGTTGGATGTTACTTTGGGTTTGTTTGTTTTTAAAGTTAATGTACCTACATGTATCTATGTTTCAGAAATTTACGGCTAATAGAGTTTAAGCTTAGATCGAATTTTAGTTGAAGTTATTTATAATACAGGTAAAGAAAGATAAATTTGTGAAAGGATATCTAACCACCCCCAGTGAAGAAGTCATATTTGGGAGAGGCTTTTACTTGAAATATTTCTTTAATTTGACCAAAAATTAATAAATATTTTTAAGATATGGTAGAGAAAGGTAAAGTATAATGTGACGAAATGTAGGAAACCAAAAGCGCAAAGGACACCTGTCCGAAAGTACCGTCTTCCGAGTAGAGAAAATATCGAAGGGATTGCTAAGACAAGACGGTTTGGCATCCCTTACTTATGGCAACCAGTAAAGCCTTGTAAAGTAGTTTTGTATTTCGGCCATTTCACATGTTTATTTTTATTATGTTTATCATTTTTCCCAAAGGAATCCACTCCCGCACCTCTATAGTTAGCTGGTGCGCTCTTAAAATTATCACGGGGTTACTACCCTTTCCGGGCAAAATCGAAACTTGCAGCGTAGCGTTACTTTTACTCGTACACACACATGTAGCGCGGGAGAGGTGTGGCGTTAAATGCTTGTGGACTTGTGTAATTTAGTAACCATGAATCGTTTGATCGGATGATTGCGAGCACTTTGCATGTAAGCACTTTATAAAACAACGACTCTTAACACTGTTGTTTTACGTTTTCGTAGTTGAACGAACATGGGAAATGTGTCAAATACGAATTTAATCTTGCATAGTGTGGCAAGCTTGAAGAGAGGGAAACACCATGTTGAATAAACCAACAGGTTGCCAAAGAATATTAAAAAGATCAGAAATGTCGAATGTGTTCTGTTATGGACGATTCTCAATAGTCACTGTATCTCTGTTTTGAACAAATCCACAGTGTATCGCATTATTTGCAAATATTTACATGTTCACCCCTCAAAATTGTTGTTGTGCAAGAGATGAGGTCTGATGATTATGTTAAACGAATCGAATTTACAAGACAATGAAAAATCATTTTAGTAGCTTGGATAACACATGGTTCTCTGATTAATCCAATTTTCACATCAACAGCCATGTGAATAAACAAAATTGTAAATTATGTGCTTTCGAAATTGACTGGTACTGCATAAGATCATTACACTAGCTTAATTTTGTCGTTTGGGCTGTCATATCAAGTCACGGAATTATAGGACCATACTTTTTTGAGGATTTTTGTGATCCGCTCAGACCGTTAATTCCGATCGATATTGCCATATGAAACATTGATTCGGAAGTTTTTGACTCTAGAAATGCAAAACCTAATTGGCTACAGATGTAACACATTTTCTCCAAAAGATGGAGACACCTCCTAAGTAAGTAAGAACACCTTAGCTGCTTTTCACTATTTATTCCCTGAAAGCGTAATTAATCCCCGAAAAGATATCACCTGGCTACCGAGGACTCTAAATTTAACGCCTGCTGATTTTTTCCGTGGAGCTACTGTAACGTAAGATTTTCACTCACCCAACTTGAATGTTTTGAATCAAGGAATCACAGACGAAATTAACGCTATTCCAAGATGGATGCTCCAGCAAGTAATTGAAAATTTCAGTTCCAGGCTAGATGAGTGTAAAGAAGCGGATAGTACGCATATACAAATACTTATTTGTCATAAATAGAAATTCAAAAGCTGGTCGGTCTTTAATTTGACAGTAATTATAATGATTTTTGTCCGATTTTGCAATTTTATTGTTGCGAGCTACTATTAGGAAACCCGTCAAACACACAAGCGCCGTAAGCACTGCATATTCTCCATGGACCAAGAATCTTCTAGCAATTACTGGAGAATGAGTCATCCTTTTTAATTCAGAGTATATATAAGACCGCTAATAAATGTAAGAGGTTAGTCTATATCAGAATGTCGAATATAAATTATATCGTGTAAAGTTAAATAGTTGAGCTTTTGGAAGTCCAAGAGTAAACATAAATGTTATATGATGTAAACGTGTCTAATGTACATGCAGCTTGTAGAATACATAAATAGACAAAAGTGTAATAAATAAATAGTTGTGTTAGTGTTGTTAATGGACCATGGTTAAGAAGTTAGTTTAAGAAGATAGTGCTTGTAAATACATTAGTGTGATACTGCTTCACTGTTAATTGGACTGAAAACATCTATAAATAAGGCATATACTGTTAATTAGACTTGTGAACAGTGAGTAATAACGACTCTTGTTATTACTTGTTTTAAATTAGTGAAACGCGGTAGTAGTAGCCCGGTCATCATTTTCAAATCCATTTTAAATGTCACTATAGTATATATAGTATGAGGTATACAACCAACCATACTCCTAAGAAACTGACCAATAAGCACCCAGCATGAAAATAAATAGCATGCACGCATAAAACACCCTCAATCAATATTGTACTCAAAATACAAATACAACCTTCCAAACGTACAATACAAACAAAACTTCGGTATAAAAGCTGCTTCAAACGCTAGGGCAAATCACTTCTAATGGTTCTCTCTTTTGAAAGTCACCAAACTTCTTAGAGAACCTAAGAATAGTACAAGACGGAAGTCACCAACCTCTTGGTGCACTAAGGTTTTCCTTCAGATTATCTCTTTGTGCCCACCAAATCTAATGAAATAAAATGAAGTAAACTCTCAGAACACTACGGACAAAGGATCCATAACACAGCTTGGACCCGCTCCATTTCCAAAGCTACAGCGATCAGGACTACCTCCTAAAGCAGGTGACGCCACTCAAACACATCAGGATTGGAAAAATTCCGCCATAAGCCCTCTTCAATTTTACCAAACAAGGAAGCAGCCCATACGCCAGTGTCAGTCTACCAGCAGCTGCCGAAGCTATGAAAATAACTGCAATCACTGCACGAGGTGCCGTATTATATTCAGCGTAACTCGCGCCAGAGTTACTTACAACCATGGACAAGATTCAGCTCTCTGGCGTAGACCACTGTTGCAGTTACGATCGCAATACTAATGATCTGCTTACTGTTGTGACGCTCCATCCGTGAGCGAAAATTAAGATGTTGTGCTGGTTAACCTTCGCGGATGTATGTACAACATAAGTATCCAGGCACGTGAAGGTATGTGACCTTGTGTTTTTTTTCATAGCAAGGATAAACCCAAGTCGCATTGCGGCGCTGGGTGAAACACGTTTACCAAACTCGTTTGAAAAACTATTTTCGCTTGTGTTCATTATTATTTTAAACTGCTTAATTAGAGGGTATTTTAAATGTACTATATGTATCGTAAAATGTTTATCTAAACGAAAGCCTAAACTTTACTTTTTGTTTACGACTGATTAGCTTTTTGCTACGAAATGCGCACTTGTACTTCAATTATTAAAATTGTCCATAAAATGTAACTTTTATTTATTTTTGTTTAAAATAGGAATTTTAACTTTACTGTAAATAAAACTCGATGGTGATGTCCTTTCTTTGTCTATGTGATTGATTCATATAAAGCCACGTATTGTTCATTATTCCATTCAATAAAATTTAACATTCAACGAGATAAGCCGAAATATCTAAATAAATTTCTATTTATGAAAAAACATTTGGGATCTCGAAGTTGCTTATCTGACAGACAATAATTTGGATTTTACGTTTGCTAAATCCCGTCTATATGGCATTGTTGGACGCGTTAAACCAATTATATACTTTGTTGTGAGTTGAAATGATTATTATTGCTGCGAGATACGTCATTTTTAGCAAGTTTAATACTTCTATAAAATATACAATTTCCTGAACGATGTTGTTATTTACAATCTGGATGATTATGTTCTTCTGACAAACGAAGCTGTCGTAAAATACAGCAGTGATTAATAAAATAAAAATTAGTATAAGTGTCTACAGTTAGTTCACTTTTGCCAATTTAAGGAAAAATTATAAATAGACCTGTGTTCTTTAAATTAGTTTACATAATGGGAGCTATTTTAAGACTTCAAGTTAAATCCAAGTTCGATTAAATTCAGTTTTATTTCAATTGTAATTCGATTAAATTCAATTAAATTCCTTGTTGGCTATTTCGACTTGGTGTTAATGAAAATTGTATTCGTTAACATTCTCATTGCCATGTGTATCATTTATGATACACCAAGGAATGAACCCTGGGGGCCATGTGTATGCAAAATGATACACAGAGCTTCCATAGTTTTCAAATTGCTGTGTATCTAAACAGATTCACTTCAACATGGTTTCTTATGCGAATTGGATTGCCTTGGCCTGACACTACGTATCACCATATTGAATTTTGGCCTATGCATTGTATGTACGAGTTTTTATTTAAAATAATTAATTATGATACATTTGGCCTAACCTATAAGCGCCCAACACCAGGCCGCGTGTATTCATATTGATACACCCGTAAAAGGTGAATTATTTCAAAAAAAAATGCTGTTTTAAAAATGAATGAAGTTATATATGTCTAGGTATTATTTTAATACTAAAAACAGCTTTGACCTGGTAACATACTACCTCAAAAAATACTCTTGGCAATGAGAGTGTTAATACAATATTGACGATAAGCAAATTCGATTATAATTAATATGTGGAAGAGATCCTTATGGAAGGAGCTTTGATAGTTGGATTGTATGGAATTTTAGAAGGGTTAATAAATCTGGAGTTATTTTAAGGTACCTATAAAAAAGGTTAGAATATCGTTTAAGATTTGTGACTTAACAAGATACCTTTATGACGTTATTCAAATCTGTAATTGGTATAGTGTACTGTAATTTGATAATTTTATTATAAGGGGTAGTAACCTTAACGTTCAATCTAATATAAATCTCACAATCTTCATATAGGTAATTGATTATTTGTATAACTAGGGGCAATTTACACGTGCTAGAGGGAAAATATATTTTTTTAAAAGTAAAAATGGATGCGTGAGTATACAGCGCTGTAAGTATAACGTAAAACTATTTTTGCTGTAAGTTGAAACTTTGATTTCCTTTATACATTTCCTTTTTCATTTGATTTAAAACTGTAAAAATTTTCTTTCCCCTACATTTTGTGATACTATTTATGAATATTTGCAATTTAGTATAATAGAGCTGGAGAGACTTTATGTTCTTCTAGCTGAGATACCAAGGAAGTGGATTCTTAAATTTAGGTTTGAGATTTTGGTTGTTTATTGAGCAGTGAAGTTTTAATATCTCAGCAGTATAAACTGTTAAGAAAAGAGTTACATTTTGTTCAATTGAAGCAATACTTCAATTTTAATAAATTGATGATAAAAGCGCGAACTTTCATTAAAACACTCGGTGTATAAAACTACGTTTTATATTAGTTGAATGGATGTATATTTTACTCGTATCATTCTTCAATATCAAGGCAAAATTTCTAATAAAAATTTTGATTTTATTCGATACTTCAAGCAGAATAATTAACGTGCTACCATAAAAGTTATTATGCATTAGTGCACTTAGGGAAGATAGATAAAGGTAATAAAGTCTAGTTATATTTGCGGGTTTTGTACCAATTATCCAAATTAGTAACGATAAATAAATAAAAGAAGTATGCAGTTTTGATATAGCGTGAAAGTATTATGAATTTCATTGCTATTTTTCGAGTGTTAGTAATCAAGTGTTATTCGTAAACGTGATTGGATCCACAAAACAAGATATAGATATACATAGATGAGTTCCTGAGAAGCCCTGAAACTTTTAGACGAATGGTGGTGTAGAAAAATTTTAAAGGCGGCCAGAAACTGAGGACGTAAACATAACCCAGCTGGAATGGTGGGATTAGCACGGACGATGTACATTGGAGCCACGAGTGCATTAACCTTCAGGTAACTTATGCATTGATGTTTGATCTTAGATGTTTTGGTGTGTGTTGAATATCTTTAAAATTTGTTTGATAAAGATGGACAGTAGTAAATGTGTATAAACAACAAATTTTGAATTTTAAGGTAAAATTTTTTGTATAAGTAGAAAGGAGTATTTATCAAGTTTATGTTTTGATTATGATGAAAATTTGGGTCTGTCTTTGAGCTCAATTAGACTAACCTGTTAAATTAACGTAAAGGGGTGGGAGATGCTCCTTTATTCAGACTCAGGTCTGCAAATATTGTTAACTTAATTAGTATGCATCCTACAAGGACTCTAATTCTGGATGCAAATTAAAATGATGACAAATTTGAACTTGAAATTTTATGATGCTGAAATTTAATTTTGAAATTTTAATGTATTGTGAATATTAATGTAAATAGAGTTAACGTTGATGTTTGTGGTAGGAATGTGTTTGTTTTTTTATGAATGAGGATGAAAGTTTTAGCTAGGTGAGCAGCCGAGGCGGAAAGAGTCAAGAGGCGATTATCAGAAGAGATTCAACGGACAAGAGAATCACAGCAATTCTTGGCACAGAACGTGGGCAATTCTAAACGGAAAAGAATCACGCAATATATATATATATATATATATATATATATATATATATATATTGTTGTGATACTGTAGCAATACCAGTATGCGCCCTTTTTCTGAATTAAAAAGATAAAAAATTTTAATCTCTCAATTTTTGATTTTTAATATATAATTTTAATTGCATCGGCTAGCTCAGATTTTGAATTAGGCACAGAGCTTGTTACGTGCCGAAATCGGGAAACATTCATATAGTTGTAATATGCTGAATTTCGCGCCATAAATTTAAAAGACTTGTTGCGAGTATTTCGTCACTTTAGAAGTGCGTTGCGCGAGATCCGCACCGACGCGTGTGGACGAAAGAGTAGTGGGAAATTTCCGAAAGACGCGTGAGGACTTGCTTCCGAAACGCAAACAAGAGTAGTTGGTCTGGTATCTTATCATATCTTTTTGTTATGTAGATCTCTTTTTTCTCGTATCTTTGATTATCGTTCCTTATAAACCCGTTTCCGTCGTTCCCGCTACATAGGAAGAAGATAGCGAATTTGGATGCAACCTGGTTCAATATCCACGACCCGAGAACCATCATGAAGTAATCCGGATGCAAGCCGCCATCATGAAGTAATTCTGAAGGAAGCTTTACCTATTCACGTGAGCACCCCGTTGAGGTTTTTATATAATTTGTATATTTAGAAAAATGTGTTGCAATAATTTGCATATTGTGTGACATCATCGAAACTTGCGCGTCGATTTTCACATTATGTAATATCGTTGCCAACTGTCTTTTGTGTCGCATGTTCCGCGTCGACGGGACTGTAATAAGCTTGGGACAATACGACAAACAAATCCTTTAAACCTACCATCTACCTCTCCTTCCTGTTTTAATCTTTAAACCAAAACACCATTAAGCACAAATTATTGTAATGTTCTCAAAAATATTTACAGCGTATGAAATGGTTAAAATTCTTTAACTAGAGGTTTCTTTTAATAACTGAATTAGAAAATTTAATAATTTTTATTAACAAAGATGATCAAAAAAGCCAGCAAAATCACTATTATTATTAATTATTAACTGAAGCCTGATAAACGTTTATTTAACCTCTTTTTCTATTTACGTAATTTATAACGTACACTCAAAAAAATTAAATCTTGCCAACCCCTCACATAAATTATCATGAAAGCAATTTTTAAAGTGTTTAAATTAGCAATATTTAATTAAATGTTAAATCTTAAGTTATTCGGTTTGGCAAAGTGCAATGAAATATTCATTCAGATTGGCTAGCCTGTTGTTTTTCAGCTTAAATCAGTCTCTGGCCCAACCGTTGTGTGCATCCCTCATAGCATCGCCTTAAATACACTAGCGTACTCCATTAAACTCCTTCACCATTAATCATTGAAGTAAATGCATGTTGCATTTCCTCATTTGTTCCAGTAATAATCGCTTCAGCATGTATTTAAACTTGTTCCCGTATTTGTTTAGACTTTACTCCAGTAATTATTTAAATTTGTCTCCAATGATTCTTTAGAGTCCTTTTTACTAACGTAAATATTAGAATTTACATTAAAACAACTTTTAGTTACTTATGTTTTTCTATTTAAGGAGAAAACGATAAACCCATCAATTTTCCATATTCAGCGGTATTATTTTACACTTCACTATTACTCACTTCATGTGGATATTTTCGTTTTCAGAGACATGAACTATACTTTTCTTCATTATGAACTGATTTGTTTACAAATCTGGTCATATTAAAATGCCCTGTCTATCTATTGACAAGCGCAAAGTTCGTTGTTTCTGTACAAAATTTCATACCAGGTTTTCGGATATTCCATAATATTATCATTGTATATTAACATCAACGCCTTTCTCTTGTCACGTACGATTTCAAGTTAATGGCATTGATTCGCTTGGATTTTCATACTTCTAGATAAGTAAACTATTCTTTGTTCAAATAAATTTAGTGAACTTTGATTTTTAATTACCATGCATTGCTTGTTTCTAATAAATCAGGTGTCGATTTTAATTCTCTAGTCACGTAGTCGAATACAATGTATAACTTAAATTATATGCGTTTTCTATCCTACGCATTATTAAACCTGCTTGTTTTAGTTGGGATTCTTGATGTAATAATGTTGCGTTATGCACGCGTGTCGCGTTTCAGCTTGCAATTATTTTATTTAACGACTTGCTGATTTGTTTTGTTCAAATGAATCTTCAATATATCTTTCCTTAACTGATTTAATTATGTTTATTATTTATATATAGGGCGTTGTAATTTACTTTCCAGTCTAATCATCGTATTTTTGTTTTCATCAGAAAACTGTGTCGTTTTCTGAGCCCTTATGTATTTTATGTGGAGTGCGCTATATTTTAATAAAATATTATTAAAAAATATATATATATATATATATAAAAAAAAACATATTCATACATATAGCTGAGAAATGGACGACATCTTAGTGTATAAGGGCTAAACTCAACTCAGAGTAGTTTATTATAAAGGAACGCTTGGTGTATGAAAGTATGCTTTATATAAGTGAAATTGATGAGAAATTTATGCACATCCTTTCATTCATTTAGCATTGAAAGTTATTAATGTATGAAGGATAAACATTTTTTATTAAAAGCGTTAAGTGTTTTAAAATGCACTTTATATTGGAGAAATTTATGAAATTTATGCATAGTTTCCATTCATGTAGCATCGAAAGGTATTAATGGAATAAACGCATTTATTTAAGCTTCAAATTGCGTTAATTTAGAAAAAATTATGCAATTATTAAAATTATGTGAAGATACAAATTCTTATTACAAATGTACCACTCTCAAATGATCATGTAGGCTAATTAATTTTCGTTATATAAACCAACACTTGCTAATGGTATAGGCGTTATCAAAACAAATTTGTTATTTACACTAAATGATTACAAATTAATAGAAACTAAACATTATTGAAATTTACATATGACATTGGCGTTGAACGAGCGAGAATCAGAACATTCAACGAATAGAATCCTATATTTTTAAAAAGGCATGTTGCTCATTGGACACGACGTATGTACCTTTTACTAAGTTTAAAACGAGGCGTGAAATGAAAATTCTAGAACAAAAACAAATTCCGTTGTTGAAACGAGTACCGGGCCTCAATATATTAGTAGCAATAACATTTTTTTATTGATCATAGGTATTCACAGTTTGTTCTAATACACAGTTTCGTTGCTTTAAATTTGTGTACATGCAAATAAACCTAGTTTTCAGTATAAAAATATAAAAATTACATTCATTAAAATTGTTTTAAAATATGCCAATTGGATACTAATAGATTTTTTCTAAACTGAACAACAATTAATGATACAACAAATACATCAAATCAACACACTGTCGAGTGAACCTTTTGCAGTAAGTCTCCCTCCTGATAGTCGAACATGATAAATCGGTCTACCAACTAGTCTTTCTTTACGTCTAGAATTGCCAACTTTGATGCGGGTCTCAGGAATACTCTATCAGTTGTTTTTACAGTAACCTGTCGAACTTGTCCATTACGACTTGCTTTAACATTTAGGATGATTCCTTTTCTCCAAGTGTTTCTAAGTTGCTTCTCATCAACCACAATAACGTTGTCTTCTTCTTTTATATGTTCCACTTTACGGAACCACTTGGTTCGCTTATTAAGGTCAGGTAAGTACCGCAACACGCATCGTTTCTAAAAGTAAGTTGCCCATGCTTAGAAAATTTCCAATTTTAGGTAGAATCAAGTCTCTGTCCCTCAATTCACCATTCGGTTTAAGGCCATTGGAGCTACCTAGCAGGTAGTGGTTTGGAATAAGTGCTTCGGCGCAAGTGGTTTTCAAAGAAACGTATGTTAATGGCCGAAAATTAACAGACTTCGTAGCGATTCGTCCGTGGGTTGGCGAGCTGGCATTATCACTTTTAGCGTTTGGAGTAAGTGCTTCGGCACAAGTGGTTTCCAAAGAAACGTATGTTAATGGCCGAAAATTAACAGACTTCGTAGTGATTCGTCGTTGGGTTGGCAAGCTGGCATTATCACTTTTAGCGTTTTTTTCTCAGATCGAGTTAATCTTTTCAGGAGCTACTGCAGGGACAGGTATGTAACCTTACAAGGCACGGAGAGCATTACCAAACATATTGTTGCGAGCTACTACTAGGCAACCCATCAAACACACAAGCGCTGTAGACTCTGCATAGTTTTCAGGATACGAAAATTCTTCTAGCAATCAATTACACACAAAACGCTCGGGGCACAGCGTATTCTCAAGGATTCCAGAATTCTTCTAGAAATTACGGGAGCATGAGTCATCCTTGTAATCCAGAGTATATATAAGACCGCTAATGAATGCAAGAGTCAGTCTATTCTTGAATGTCTAATATAAATTATATCGTGTACAGTAAGCGTAGTTGAGCTTTTAGAATATATACATAAATGATATAAGCTGTGTCTAATGTACATGCAGCTTGTAGTATACATAAATAAATAGGAGTGTATAAATAAATAGTAGTGTTAGTGTTGTTAATGAACCTATGGTAAAGGAGTTAGTTTAAGAAGATATTAGTGCTTGTAAATTCATTAGTGTAATAGTGCTTCATTGTTAAGTGGACTGAAAACATCTGTAAACAAGGCATATACTGTTAATTAGACTTGTGAACAGTGAGTAATAAAGACATTTATTATTACTTGTTTTGAATTAAAGAAACGCGGTAGCAGTAGCCCGCTTCACTGGTGTCAGGTGCGGGGTATATAGTGATTAATTTAAAACACAAGTCTAAAGACATTTAAGTAGTTTGCATATGCCAGTTACAAGAAGTCAAAATAAGATGGAGGCAGAAATTTTAATGAATTTCCTCAAGGATTTTAAATCCGGTATGGAGGAGAGGTCGGCTAAACTAGAATTTGATACTTAGTGAAAATGCTGAGAAAATGGAGGAGAGGTCGGCTAAACTGGAAGTGACACTAGATGAAAAGTTTATTGAAAATGCTACAAAAATAGATGAAAGGTTTACTGAAAATGCTGCGAAAATGGAAGCAAAGTTGAATGAAAATACAGCTACGCTAGAACAAAGATTAATGGAAAGCTCCATTGCATTGAAAGAAGATTTCACTGAACGGGTAAAAACAGTTGAGCAAAAGTTGGACAGTAAATTGGTAAAAATGGAAGAAGATATGATGAGGCTGCAAGAACAGGTGATTTCACTAACAACCGGCCACTTGAAACGGCAAATCAAGTTGTAAATGAGAACATTCCAGAAATAAGAACCATGGAAAGAAGCGAGTCCATACCGTCTAAATTTAAAGTGAAACCACCCATTCGATGGCAAAACACCTTGGCCCACATATTTGAAACAATTTGAAGCTGCCAATAGCCAACGGTTGTGCAACAAGAGAAGGCTATCTCTTAATAGTGGCCCTACGGGGAGCTCTTAACATCTTACAAACAATTCCCGATCACCAGCAGAATGATTACGGCCTCTTAACATCAAAGCTTGAGATGAGATATGGAGATGCCCACCTTCAACAGGTTTACCACCACAAGTTAAGAACCGCTCGCAAAAGACAAGTGAAAGCCTGCAAGAATTCGAAGCCGACATCGCCAGATTAGTTAGATTGGCATATCCAACGGCACCAGATAGTTTCCTCGAACAACTGGCTGTACAAACATTTGTGGATGGCGTTAAAGATGGCGAAATCAGCAAGCGCTAAGATTAGCACGGCCAAAGATGTTAGATGACGCACTGGCTCATGCGCTTGAATTTGAAGCAGGTAAGCAGACATCACACAGAATGAGTCACAAAGTTCGGTCTGCCTTAGAGGAACCTGATCAAGCGCAGAACAGCATAGAGGAAATAATCAACCGTGTGGAAAAGCTTGAAAGACAACGACCGCGGAGATGGCGTCTACGATGCTGGAGCTGCGGTGAAGTTGGCCATATGCAGAGACGCTGTACTCAACCAAAGAAACAACCGGTTGTGCCAAAGCTGGTCCATGTAAGGGGGCGAACTTCGACAGCACAGCGTAGAGCCCCGGAGATTGTCATCCGTGCTGCATCGTCGGTGGAAAGTCTGGACAGCATTTATATCGATGGTAGAATTAATGGTAGGGTTGTCCGATTACTTGTGGATACAGGAGCGACAAGAACTATTGTGAGACCAGATTTGGTTGGTCGTGGAAAAGTGCTACCTGTATCGGTGTGTCTCGAACGGCAAGTGGTGAGAAGATTGGTACTCACGGAGAACTGCCGTTATGTTGACAATTGGGGACAAATTAATTAATCATCAAGTGTTGGTAGCTGAAATTACAGAAGAAGTGAACTTGGGAATGGATCTCATGGGAATATGGGTTTCATGTAAACATGAAAGAAAATGTGCTTCGGATAGATGATGATGAGATTCCATTTCAAGGTAGGAGTAACCAGACGATGCAAGTTCGAATGATTTGCGATATGAAAATACCCGAGAAGGCGGAAATGATAGTAATGGGACGCCCGGATGGTACGCTCCAAGAAGGACAAGTATGCATGATGGAAGCACTGAATCAGGAATGGGTCAGGAGGGATTACTGATTGGAAGAACGCTGGTAAAGTTTCAAAATATGGTACCAGTAAGGGTGCTGAACATTAATCCACATACGGTGACCCTGAAGAAAGACACGATTGTGGGAAGTTGCATTCCAGTATGCCATATTAAACGTTGTGTGGACGACACGAAAAATAAACCAACTAACGGTTGCTCACAGAAATTGCTGGATATGTTGATACCCTCGTGTCAAGGATTAAATGGCGACCAACTGGGAAAGGTAAAAGAACTGGTCGGACGATATCGAGGTGTGTTTGCACTGGATGATAGTGAGAAAGGAAACGAATGTTGTGCAACACAAGATCAATACTGGAGATGCGCAACCGATAAGACAACACCCAGGCGGCTTCCTTTGGCAAAACGTAAGGAAGCTGAGCAAATTATCACCGATATGGAAGAACAGCGAGTGATTGAACCCTCGAATAGTCCATGGGCATCCCCGGTAGTGCTTGTCAAGAAAAGGACGGGTCGACAAGGTTTTGTGTAGACTACCGGCGGCTTAACAATGTGACAAAGAAAGACAGCTATCCTTTGCCCAGGATCGATGACACCTTGGATACTCTATCCGGATCTAAATGGTTTTCGACCTTGGACTTGAAAAGCGGATACTGGCAGGTAGGCTTGGAAAACGATAAAGAAAAGACTGCCTTTACAATTGGAACTGGATTATGGCAGTTCAAGGTCATGCCATTTGGATTATGCAATGCCCTGCTACTTTTGAACGATTGATGGAGTCGATACTCGTGGACTGTCTTGGAAGACTTGTCTGGTGTACCTAGACGACGTAAAGTGTTAGGCGGTCTTTTGAAGAACATCTTAAGAACCTAGAGGAGATATTCCAAAGATTACGGGGCAAACCTTACATTGAGCCCCAAGAAGTGTCACCTGTTTGGAAAAAGGTGAAATACCTAGGACATGTCGTTTCGGAGACCGGAATAAGAGCTGACCCTGACAAAATAAAAACGGTACAAGAATGGCCACACCAGCAGATATACACCAACTACGCAGTTTTCTAGGATTGTGCACATATTACCGACGTTTTATACTTGGGTTTGCGAACATTGCCAAACCGTTAACGAAATTAACGAAGATGGACAAGAATATGATTGAATGACGACTGCCACAGTGCATTTGAACAACTGAAACGGCTTCTAGTTACAGCACCAATTTTGAGTTATCCACGGATGGAGGGAATTTGTGTTGGATACCGATGCCAGTAACACAGCTATGGGAGGCGTTCTTTCTCAAGTCAGGACGGACAAGAAAAAGTTATTGGGTATTTTAGCAAAGTCTTGTCGCGGCCAGAAAGGAACTATTGTGTGACAAGAAGGAGCTGTTGGCCGTCGTCAAATCCGTAGAGCACTTTTATAAGTACTTATACGGCCGTAAATTCCTGTTGAGAACAGACCATGCTGCACTAAAATGGTTATTGCAGTTTCGAAATCCTGAAGGGCAAGTGGCAAGGTGGATAGAGCGGATGCAGGAATATGACTTTGATACAGAACATCGTGTAGGAACTAGTCATCGGAATGCAGACGCTCTATCAAGGAGACCTTGTCCGGTGGACTGCAATCATTGCTCCAAGATGGAAGAGAAAAAAGTGTCATCCATAGAATGACGGTAACCGATGATACTTGGCAACCCGAAAGAATGCGAGAAGACCAGGAGAAGACGCCGAATTGGGACGTATTTTGAGTGGAAAAATGAGGACAACGACCAGCTTGGGAAGAAATTAGTATTTTAAGTAGGAGCCTGAAGGCATACTGGGCACAGTGGGACTCCTTGATGATGGAAAATAGAATCTTGAAACGACGCCTGGAATTTGAAGATGGCACTGACAGACTTCAAGTGATAGTGCCGAGAAGCAGAGTGCCGGAAGTGTTGCAGCACTTGCACGATGGTATTTCCGGAGGGCACTTTGGCGTGAAAAGAACTCTCGAGAGAGGAGAAAAGATTCTATTGGCTGAACTGCAAAGATGATGTGAAGGAGTGGTGCCGGAAATGTGAATTGTGTGCCTCTGCAAATGGCCCGGTCTCAAAACGGAAAGCCCCAATGAGACAGTATAACGTGGGAATCCTTTTGAGAGGGTAGCCATTGATATAGCTGGTCCGTTTCCTGAATCAGAGAAAGGAAATAAATACATCTTGGTTGCAATGGATTATTTTACCAAATGGCCGGAGGCATATGCTATACCTAACCAAGAAGCCGAACGGTTGCAGATGTACTAGTCAGGAGTTGTTTTGTCGTTTTGGAGTTCCGTTGGAATTACACTCCGATCAAGGTCGAAACTTCGAATCGGCGTTGTTTCAAAACGTCTGCAAGCACTTGGAATCAGGAAGACTAGAACCACGCCACTTCATCCCCAATCGGATGGAATGGTTGAAAGAATGAACAGGACGTTAGGAAGTACCTGGCCAAAGTTGTCTCTGAACATCAACGAGACTGGGACCAATATCTACATTTGTTCCTACTGGCGTACCGATCTTCGGTACATGACAGCACAGGGTACTCGCCCGCTTGCGTAATGCTAGGACATGAATTGCGGCTACCATGTGATCTTCGGTTTGGATTTAAACCTGGAGAAGAGATCGCAGGTGAAGATTACGTTAGTAAGCTTCGTGAAAGATCAAATAGTATTCACGAAAACGTCCGAAAGAATATACAGGCAGCAAGCGATCGAATGAAATCACAATATGACACGAGAGCACAAGAAGGTGGTTATCAACCTGAGATTTAGGTGGCTGTACAATCCACAAAGAAAACGTGGATTGTCGCCAAAACTACAAAGACAATGGGAAGGGCCGTACGAAGTGTTAAAAGGATTAATAATGTAGTGTACCGGATCAGAAGATCCCCGTGGTAAACCGAAAGTGGTACACTTTGACCGTTTAACATTCCTGGCAACAACCAGGAAGACTCGAATAATGATGATGGTGTTCGACAAGTTATTAATCATGAGCCAAATGTAGATTTTGAGAGCTTTATGGCAGTGTATGGTGGTTCCGCTAAGGCGAGATTTGGCGTTGTTGTTGAAAAACAGCAAGATCTGTTTAGAGCACCAGAAGAGTATTCCCTTGCACATTGCGTAGCTCAAGATTTGGCAATGTCAAGGGAATAGCTGTTGTTTTCAAGAAAAGTTTGGATGTGTAGATGAATTAGTACAACAGCAGCCAACTGTAGGAAAAGCTTTAGTCCTTCAAGATAACAATCGTTATGTTTACTATCTGGTCACCAAAATTCTTCATGGCAAAGACCTAGTTATGGACATCTATGGGAGGCTTTGCTAAATCTTAATGCGCAGATGATGGAAAATGGAGTAACGAGACTAGCGGTGCCCAAGTTGGGCTGTGGACTGGATCACTTAGATTGGAGGATAGTCCGAAATATGCTAGAAGTAGTTTTCAGGGAACCAACGTCCAGGTCCTTGTTTGTTGTTTTAACCGGTTGCCTACCAAGACCAAGAAAAGAGTGTTGACTGTTATTTCCAACGACGTGGTGGATGGCAGAGGAGATAGCTGCCGATACCGTCATCAGTCATCGAATTGGCCCAAAATGTATCTACAGTTACGAGACGTAACGGTTTTAAAGAGGGGCAGTGTTGCGAGCTACTACTAGGCAACCCATCAAACACACAAGCGCTGTAGACTCTGCATAGTTTTCAGGATACGAGAATTCTTCTAGCAATCAATTACACACAAAACGCTCGGGGCACAGCGTATTCTCAAGGATTCCAGAATTCTTCTAGAAATTACGGGAGCATGAGTCATCCTTGTAATCCAGAGTTATATAAGACCGCTAATGAATGCAAGAGTCAGTCTATTCTTGAATGTCTAATATAAATTATATCGTGTACAGTAAGCGTAGTTGAGCTTTTAGAATATATACATAAATGATATAAGCTGTGTCTAATGTACATGCAGCTTGTAGTATACATAAATAAATAGGAGTGTATAAATAAATAGTAGTGTTAGGTTGTTAATGAACCTATGATAAAGGAGTTAGTTTAAGAAGATATTAGTGCTTGTAAATTCATTAGTGTAATAGTGCTTCATTGTTAAGTGGACTGAAAACATCTGTAAACAAGGCATATACTGTTAATTAGACTTGTGAACAGTGAGTAATAAAGACATTTATTATTACTTGTTTTGAATTAAAGAAACGCGGTAGCAGTAGCCCGCTTCAATATAAATAAAAGGTTGCCCACAAGGGTTCATATGCGGGCCCCTATTTTGGAATATTGTAATGGACGAACTCCTGCAAAAGCTGGACACCGTTGACGAAGTGTTGTCGACGATTGCATACGCCGACGACATCTTGCTGGTGGTTGAAGGCAATTCCAGAAGGAAATCGAACGTAAAGCTAACATCGCCCTTACCCATATACAAAGTTGGTGCAAAACCAACAAAATGACCATAACACCACAAAACTACATATCTTGTGATGAAGGAACCCTGGCAAGGGACCCCACCATCAAACTAGACGGTGTAAATATAAGTAGAACACAAAACACAAAATATCTGGGCTTAAGATTAGACGAAAACAGAATTACTCTGCACATACAAACGCCGTCTGTGCAGTGCAACTTCTGCAATGCAGAATATTGCAACGCTGGCCCAACGGACTTATAAGATACCACTTAGTTGCGTACGGCTATATTTCAACAGTGTGCTCGGTGCTATGGTATCATACGCCGCGAGCGCGTGGGGGACATCGCCTTAACACAATCAAACCTAGACAAAAAATTAACAGTACACAACGAAGTGTTTTACTGCGACTGACGGGGGCTTATGGGACTACCGCACATAATGCACTTCATGTACTGGTGGGAACTATGCCCTTGGACCTAGCAGTGAAACAGCGAGCTGCAATTCAATCTTACACACAATGACAACCAACAACTACAACGCATATTAAACACAAACCAACTGCCCACGACAAAGACGGAAATAAAGAACTACATACTTGCAGAATGGCAGACAAGATGGGATCAAAGCACAACCGGTAGAAGGGTATACGCAATGATCCCAAATATTAAAGACCGCCTAAAGCCAAATACCTGGTGCCCAGTCGGGGATTTATGCATTACCTAACTGGAACACCGGAACATATAGTATTCGAGTGTAATGACTTACAACCGTACCTCTACGCACATAGACAAACGTTATTGAACAAGACCCTGCACCAGACGACTTGGAACGAAAACCTTTTCCACACTTAAATGCACTCACACAGAAATCCACGGCACTCATCCACCAACGTTATCTTAACGGATAAAAGACACAAACAAAACTACCGAACTGAGGTTTGCCCCGGAGACCGGAGAGATCTCCTGAATTCAAGAGCTCTGCTCTTGACGACCAGAAGCAACAAGATCAAACCATCAACCCAACTTTGAAACGATCCAACCCCTAATATGTAGAATTTGCATGCTTCTACATATTAACAACCCTGTTCTAACAAATAATAACCAACAGTAGTAGTATAAGTTAACTTTAAGTAGTAGTATAAGTTAATTTTAAGTAGTAGAATAGGGAATTTTTTTCTTTTAACTAACGCTAAATTTTAAGAACTTACACATACCTGAGGCAAGCAAATGCAAACAAATCCTTTCCTCTGAAAGAACCTAATTTTTATTTATGTAATAAGTTCAAACATGTACGAAGGTAATCGACCCATACCAAAACACGTGAAACAGATCCAGAAGGCAAATCGCCCTACGAACCGACGACAGTTAAAGTCGTTCCTGGGCCTTACCAATTAGCTCCGAGACTATATCCCGCGGTGTGCAGACCTCCAAGCACCATAACCAACTTACTCCAAACCAATCAACGCTTCCAATGGACTACAGAAACTGAGCAAGCCTTCCAAGCTATCCAGTAGGCCATCAGCCAACCATTGAAGCTTCACCGACCAGATTTTAACCAACCTTTCATTTTATAAACCGACGCCAGTAAAACAGGCATCGCAGCAGTCCTCTACCAAGAGATCGAAAGGTCCCGAAACATCGTCAGCTACGCCAGCGCCAAACTCAACCAAGTCGAGAGAAACTACCATGTGAATAAGCAGGAATGTTTGGCCGTAATCTGAGCCGTTAAGACGTACCGACCATATTTGGAAGATAAGTTCTTTACACTCCGCACAGACAGCCGCGCGCTGCTGTGGTTGAACAAAACCAAAGACACCGTTCCAAACTCATCCGTTGGGCCCTGTTGCTACAGGAATTCTTCTTTGATATCCAACATTGCCCCAAAGCTCAGAATGAGTTAGCGGACCATTTCTCACGCCATCCCATCAACAATGACATTCCCGAAGAGGTCACAAGCAAAAACCGCCTGCTACCACCAAACAACACAAGCAATCAACAGGCAAACTACGTAGCTCTAGTAGACCTACCCGAACGGGTACAAACTGCACAACGGGACAACAAAGTCATTGGACGGATGACCCAACAATGGCTTCTCGTACAACAGAGAGGTCCCCAAATCCCTCACGAGGAGAAAATCCTACAAGACTTTGTAGTCGAAAACGGATACCTCTGGCGATGCAACCCTAACCGGAACCGGCTCCTTGTGCACAGATCGACGTCTTGCACACTTTTCACGACCTAGCTGGACATCCAGGCACCGACAAAATTTACCGCGCCCTCGGCGAAAGATACTTCTGGCCCAAGGTCGGTGACGCAGTAAGACAATACGTAAGCCAATGTTGGACCTGTGCAGCCACAAAAAGAGAACCGTATCAACAGAAAGCACCTCTCCGACCACATCTACCCGTCCGACCATGGGAGGTCATATCCGTCGACATTATGGGACCATACATCACTTCACGTCAATACAATAGGTTCATACTAGTCGTAATCGACTTGTTAAGCAGACACCTGACACCGAGTCAGCCACTGTCATCAACCTACTCAAAAACGAGGTCATCTTCCGGTATGGATACCCAAGAGCGATCCTCACCGACAACGGGTCACAATACGTATCTCGACGATGGGACCGAACACTGGATCAATGGACTACGCCAATTTTCCACCCACAAACAAACCCAGTAGAACGCCGGAACCAGATGATCAAGAAAGCCCTGTGAGCATTCGCAATCCAACACAACGCACGATCCTGGGGCCGGTAACTTCCTGAGATTATGTATTTCCTCCGCACCAAGAAAAACGCATTTACGGAAACTAACATAGATATGCCCTACTGGGATATAAACACCCCAGCCTGAAGAGCTTCACCAACCGCCAGTGGACAATCAAGGAGAAGCTTGACTACGCCGCATCCGAGAAATTCAGGATCGCGAGCGCCGCTTCAAGGAAAAATATGCCCAAAACGATGATCCCGCTCTGTTTTTGCCTGGGGACATGGTCATGGTCAGAAGCCATCCCTTCACCAGAAATTGATTTGAAGCCAAATGGGCTGGACCTCACCCAATCCAAAGAAAAGCCGGACCTAACATCTACTGGGTTCGGATGGAACAGGAGACATAAAGATACACTCAAAGATATACGACCAGCACCCACTAGACCACCGCCACCCCGCATCAAAGCTACGATACACGATAAACCAAATGATAGGGCTGACGAATTAGCTAAAGGGTCCGCGACGGGCGACTTTCGGATATCACATTCGTCGATACCGAGGTCCTTTTAAAAGAAAGCTGCGCGAAAATCAATTCGACAATGGGAAGAGAGGTGGAACAACGCCGCCACGGGCAGGTTGGCCCACAAATTCATACCGAGCATAGAAGCTAGAGGTAGGATCGAGGTTAAGCTCGATCACAAAATGGTGCAGTTGATAACAGGGCACGGCGCCCTGAAGGCGTATTTACAAAGGTTCGGTCTAACCAACAGCGACCGCTGCGAATGCGGTGAGGGCGCGGAAAGCGCAGAGCATGTGCCCTGCCCGCTTGAGGCGGGAAATCGAGGTTGGCTGATAGGAAACTAGCTATCCTAGGTCTGGCATGGCCAAAGAGCCTAGAGGAAGTCGGAGAAGTGGTTAACCAGAAGGCGTTCTGGACAGCCTTAAAAGAATTCGCGGAAGGGTCGCAAGATTAGACAATGACAACCGCGTGTAAAATTCGGTGGGCTTGGTGGGAGGATTGAAAATTTTAGATTGACTTGGCGTGAGTAAGGATACGAGCATAGATATAACCAAAACCTGATATTAAAAAAACATAATAATTATACCCAAATGTCCAATATGCCAGAAACCCCACACCATTAATACAATCACTGCCTATCTTCATAAAAAATCAATAAATAATAACAAATAAACAATAACAAATAAATCAGAAACCCTCATTAAATTAAATCAATAAAATAAACAAAGATAATAAAATAGAGTGAAACCGCGCATCCCCAGGACTTGAAAGTGAAGTGATAGTGATTGTGATCCCCAAGAACATTTAGTGCATACCACCAGGACTTTAGCAGTGCCATCCATCCCCTTAGAAGTAAGTTACAGTTAGATGTAGGCAGACGCCCAGATCTTCCGATGCTGGAGAATTTTATTATCGAGCTAAGACTTAAATTGTGGCGGCTGTACTGCACAAGCATTGATTTACATTAATTAGTAGTTTTGAAATAATTTAACAAGCACGTTTTGTGCGTGCTAGGACATAATGCTTGTGCGAGTGTACCTGATAAATAGGGTGATGCTTTTGCTATTTTGTGCACTGCTATATGCTTAACACTTATTAGACATTTATTTATATATTTATATAATTATATTTATTTATATTTTATATTTACACTTTATATTTATTTATTTATTAGCATGCATTGTAGCATTTTTTGGCATATTTATTTTGTTTGACGTTCTGTCGCCATTTTGGTTGCAGTATATATTCGGTAAGGAAGAGTAGAATTGTGAAGATTGTAATCATAATATAAATCAGTTAGGGAATGATAGGGAAAGCTAGGGATGGATTTAGGAGAAAGAACCCATTTAAAATTAGTTAGCTAGATTTGGATAGTTTTAAGACGACCCTTCAGGTCGCACTGGTAAGCAGAGCCGGCGTCTGCTATCCGGTAAGGATCCTCCTCTCATTTTTGCTTGTGTCTTGTTGATTGGGTACACTCCAAAGTCAACGCTAGGATACCATTATTTAAACCCTGTTTTTAGTTTTGTTTTTAGTTTTTGTTTCAGTTTGTCAGACTTTTAGGTTTGTTTGATTGTAAGAGTTTGTTAGATTTGTTAGATTTTAGGTTTGTTAGATTTTTATTTAGATTTTTATTTAGGGTGGATTAATTATGAAGTTAGAATTAATAAGAAGCACGATTATTTTCGCGTTTAAACCCAATGTAGTACCTCCGGGTGGAGCATTGGGGACGTGGCCGCAAGTATAGCGGCCCTTATTCAAATTATAAGGAGCACAAAACCGACTGACAGAATTGCAGTTGACTATATCAAAGTACACGAGCTGGAAATAGAACAAACTAAGAATCGCGAGAAATTCCAACTCATTTTTTGTGCTAACCAAAAATCTGTACTTTCATTGGACAAACTAAATTTGGAGATTATTTTACATTCAAAACTCGAAATACACAATTCCATTGGTTAAAGACATCATTAACGTTTTTCAACACAGGAAGAATAGAAAATGGAAGTGTGTAAATAAAATTTCAAATTCTCCGGAAGACATTCGTTAGTGCCCACCATAGCCTAAGGAATTTTCCTTCAACGAGCAGCGCTCTCTATAGCCTGCTATACTTCGAAACGCAGTGCTCTCCATAGCCAGCTTATTCTCCGACAGTGATGCTGTCCGCCGCCGCACCTGGCGCACGTCATTATAATCCATTGTAAATAGTTATAAAACCTACGTATGGGTGGTAAGGTTCGTTCCATACACCAAGCAAATCGGAAGCAAGCACAGAACGCCCTTCGACGTGCAATCCGTTCAATCCGACCGCACCCAAAGCTTCTATCGCTTCTGCCACCATCGCCTAGAGAAGATATTCAAACCACTTTTCTGCAAGCATGTTACGTGAATCGGGAAGCCACGTTATGCCAAATTTATGCTACGTTGACTCGTAGCCGTGCGTAACCCAAAGAAAATCAAAGAAATGACCGGGCTCAATCGGAGATTAGGGGTTGTAAAAAAGACCAACATCTAATGTACGCGGCTGTAAGGAATTAGTAACAATACCTGCAATAAAAAATTTGTCCTGCAAACCTGAAATAAAGAAAAGTATAGCATGCTGATCGAGCATAGATTGTTCAGTACTTTGGTAGAATGTAATAAAAACTGTTTGGATAATCTATATAATATAACAACGGTAAAAGCAATACACAAAATTTTTAGTACAAAGTGAGGTAATATTGGGGAGTAGCAGAAACGTTTTCTCACACACCAATTAAACATAAATCAGACAAAATGTTAACAAAAGATAAATAGGTAAGACACAATTGATATGAGTAATCCAGTAGTAATGTTTTTTTTTCTTTTTTTTTTCTTAATAGCAGGCAATTTGATTGTAAAAGGTATCAGAACGACAAAGATATGGCAAAACAAACGGATAGATATTTAAAGTAATAACAAGTAAGAAATAGTTCAACTTACAAAAAGGTCCTTCAGTAACGCTTCCTTGCAATTGAAGTGTGGGATTCACGATGTCCGGCACTAACGAAGCACTTCACCCTTGCCTGTGAGGGCGTTGATGGAACTTATCACACGTAACCCTAATCACACCTACGTATTTCACTGGTATTAGCAGCAAACCTTATCACACGACGGAACTATGTAGCATTGATAAATTTCTTGTTAATTCTATTTCCTGAGACAATAATTTCGAAATATTTTGTAGCACTAGTGTAATTTCAACTGGGACCAAATGTATATTATTTTCATAAACATCCAAAAGCAGGAGAAACTTCAACCAATACCTTTGTAAACCGGTAATCTGTTATATTTCGCAAATAACGAAATTTGCGCAAGCAATGTTCTATTTTAGATTCTTTGGAGTTAGCAAATTCAGAAACTACAGTATCAACTGTATTTGGATAATCCAAAGTATGCACTACTCTGATAAAATAAAAAAGGACTGCGAAACTAGATCGCACACACAGTTTAAATATCAGAAGACAAAGCACCAAACAAAAAACACAATGAGTAAAGCACGTGTATCACTAAAGTAAGTCCGTCACATGTTCCGTAGAACACGCGTGCAGGTCGAGTTTAACAAATTCTACCACTTTTATTTCCAACAGAAAATCAACTAAAAACAATTAGTAAGGCACGCGTAAACAATAAAACCGTCCGTCAAATGTCCTTAAAACACACGTGCGGCGACCAAACACGTTCGCCTATAAACCATACTGCTTCAATCGAAATTAGCACCACCTCTACAGTTAATATACAACTCTTATTTCACAAGAAAACCACTAAGATCGTGCCGTGCTTGTTCAGGAACAATTCGAAAATTGATACCGCATTAAACTATTGTCAAAGCAAACAGAAACAGTATTTTTAACGTAATTAATATATAGGAACCAAGAACAAACTACAACTACTCATCTGTTTATATCAACTCGTTGCTATTACAACCTCTTATCGTCTCTTATCTAGACTTGTATATCCACATATTACAATACGACGCATTCGCCAACGAGTTAATAAATATAGCTACTTTCAAAAACGTCAAAAGACGGATGTCCCCAAAAGGGACATTTCTGTTCTCCACCTCAAAGAAAAGTTTTGGCTTCCCGCGGAGAAACCAAGAGGAAAGAAAAAAAAACGAGGAAGAAAACTCGTAGCAAACCAACTAGACGACACAACTGTCAACCTCAAGTGTGCAGCAAAGAAAGAACCAAGACAGAGTAAAGGGCAAAGGCAAGCTAGTACACCATCTAGAATACTTCCAACCGAGGTAACACAGATTCGTATGAAACGTTTACTCAAGCAAAGTATGGCTAACAGACCTACAAAAGCGACCATGTCGAAATACCTAAAGGAAAAGAAAATAGATCTGAAGCCTACCTCAAGGAATGGATGTAAAAAGCGACTATAATAGTCAAATAGTGAACTAGTGGAACTAGCCAGAAGAAAAAGTCACGGGATGGGCTAGCTACAAAAAGATGAATAGGAATACGAAATGGGCGCCAGTGTTTTCGGACACAAGCTTATCAGAGAAAACACAAGACCAATAAGCCAAAAAAATTACAAGTCATTAGGGATAGCGACACGTAGGGTCAAAATAGAATCGGCCGTAGGGAGCCCTTTAGGATCCGGAGGTTCAGGATCAATGTCTGGAGGGTCTAAAGTTTTATCGGGTTTGAGGTCCTTAATATGCCAAGTACCCAGATCGTTACCAGAATCATCCGCTAAGATATAGGTCCACGGAGAAAGTTTAGTTCTAATAGTAAAGGGGCCCACATATTTGGGAGCAAGTTTAGCATTGAAGTAGCGAGTAGCATCCGAAAGAACATAATTGCGTTTCCCACGCGATCGCCAGGAGATAAAGTTAAGGGACGACGACGAAGATCGTAGTGTTTAGCATTTTCTTGTATGCTAAGGAAAGACGTTTCGAAATTTCTTCACGAAGTGACTCAAATTTGACTAAGTCAGTAGGAGGAATAAGATGTTCGGGATCCATAAGAACATCATCAGGATCAAGAGGTTTTCCAAAATGATCGCCGTAGAGAACATGTTCACGACCATATAGAGCAAAATACGGGAGTAACCAATAACCTCATGTTTAAGCGTTCGAATAGCGCAACCAATTTTTACTAAATTAACGTCCCACCGACGTTGATTATCCGTAAGAAGAAATCATAGTTTTCAGGACTCTATTAATACGTTCGGCCGGATTCGCCTGAGGATGATATCGAGCATTAAACAGAATTTTTGTTCGATAAGAATCACAGAGTTTAGTGAAAATATTACTACGAAATTGTAACCATTGTCCGCAATTAGATACTGAGGAGTACCATACACCAGGAAAATATTTTCCTCAATGGTTCGAGCAACAGCAGCGGCCGTAGACGCACGTAGAGGAAAGAAACAAGCATATTTTGTAAAACAATCGGCAACAACTAAAATGAAAGAATTACCTTTAGAGGATCTAGGAAGAGGTCCGACAATATCAGTACATAGGACTTGCCAAGGACGAGTGGCAGTAGCACGAGTAGACATAAAGCCAGGAGGTTTCTTTTGTTCGACTTTGTGTGCAGAGTAAATTTTACAACGACGGACGTATCGAGCAACAGCGGCTCTAAGTTTAGGCCAATAGTAACGCATGGAAATTTTAGAGACAGTTTTGTGGACACCAGGGTGACCTGAAGTAGGTAGATCATGATTTTCGTATAGAACCCTATTCCGTTGTTCGCTGGGAACTACTAACTTCCAATCGTCTTGAGGAGGTTGGAGCAAAGACTGTTTAGATTTTACATGTTTGTATAGTAATTCGTTTTCCACATGCCAGTTACTGTATAGTTTAGGATTGGAATTAACACGAGTCCGTAGCTTAAGATACCAAGGATCCAAAATTGGCAGAGTAATAGAAGATTTAGAAAAGTCATCAATTAAGTCAATTTTAGGTACTGAGCGAGATAAGGCATCGGGGACGACGTTTTCTTTACCTTTACGATGTACGATGGTGAAGTTATATTGTTGAAGTCGTACAGACCAACGAGCTAAACGACCGTTGGGGCTTTGTAGATTATTCAGCCAGATAAGCGAGTGGCGATCCGTGATCACAGTAAAGTGAGAACCCTCGATATAGGGATGAAATTTCTCAATTGCCCATATAACACCAAGACATTCTTTTCGGTGGCGCTATAGTTGCGTTCCGCCTTTTAAGAGAACAGCTAATGTAGCTAATGACTTTTCGTCATCACCCTGTTGTTGAGTCAGCACAGCACCCAGACCAAAATCAGAGGCATCAGTCTGTATAGTAAAGGGCAAAGAAAAATCAGGACAACTCATCACTGGAGCCGTTACCAGTGTTCTTTCAGCAGCTTAAACGCCTGCTGACATTCCGAAGACCAATCAAATTTAGAATTTTTCTTAGTCAAAACAGTAATTGGAGCAGTAAGAGCAGAAAAATTTGGGATAAAGCGACGATACCACGAGCACATACCAACTATGCGTCGTACTTCAGTTACAGTAGAAGGAGGAGGAAGATTAAGAATGGTCGAAACTTTTTCTGGGTCGACATGGAGTCCATGACGATTTACTACGTATCCCAAATAACGGAGTTCCGGTCGGCATATAATGCATTTATCTCTGCGAAGAGTAAGACCTGCAGAATTTAAACGAAAAAGCACTTTCTGTAGTACCACCAAATGTTGTTCGAAAGTAGGGGTAGCGATGATCACATCATCTAAGTATGCGAAACAGAAAGGTTCGAGATCAGCACCAAGTACACGATCTATAAGTCGCTGAAATGTCGCTGGAGAATTATGAAGACCAAATGGCATTTTAGTAAACTGGTATAAACCTCTACCAGGCACCGTAAATGCAGTAATCGCTTTAGAATTAGAAGATTAGAATAGGCATCTTTTTCTGTAACATCATTGACCTTTCTAAAATCGATGCAGAAACGATATGTGCCATCTTTCTTAGGCACCATAACAATAGGGCTAGACCAAGCGCTATTAGATGGTTCTACAACACCACTTTCTAGCATCTCATCCAGAGCTTGATTGACATGTCGAAGTACCGTAGGGGACATGGGATAATATCGTTGCTTGATAGGACTAGATGTAGTACGGATCTGATGTTCAATGAGATTAGTACAGCCCAAAGGTAAAGTATCATCTTTAGGAAACATCTGTTGGACTATACGAGACAATTCGGATTGTTGCATGATCGACAGATCGGAAAGAGCATTGATCTGACTGATTGAGACAGTAGAAGAAGAACCGAAAGTCCATTGACCCGTTCGAAAATCTGGGACAACATCCATAAATTTCCAGAAGTCAATGCCTAAGATCAGAGACTGAGAAATAGAAGGAACGACTAGGACGTCATGAAGAATAGTTTTATTTTCGACCGACATGGGTAAAGTAAGTGACCCGAGAATGTCACAAGCTTGACCATTGGCTACCGTACAGCTGTGGATCTCCGTTTGGGACAAAGGCAAAGAAAGAGAATAGAGGATATCCCAACCAGGACCACCAATAATAGTACGAGAAGCACCAGAATCAAGCAAGCCCTTAAATTCGATGTCGAAAATAGTAACAGTAAGATAAGGTCTGTCGTCCTCACGAGAACTAGCTAAAATAAAATCCAGAACATATTTAGATCGGTCATCAAGACCAGAGAAAGGATTTTCTGAGGAAAAATAGGTACCGAGACAACTGTAGAAGGAATCGGGTCGGTTTCTCGGCTTAGCGACTCGATCGGTAGTTTAAATTCTTGTTACAACTCGTACAATTGGTACGGGTAACATTAGGTTTACCACAACCATAGCAATGAAGTATTTGAGGTTTAGTACAGGAAGGAGACTTGTGTCCTCGTTGGCCACAGTTCCAACAAGTAACGGAAGAATTAGAAATATTTTTAGAGCATCACTTGCACCAGGTGCAAGTGTTTTCAAGTAGTAACACCAGAATGTGGAGGGACATAAGCAGAAGTAAGTTTGCTGCGGACCACAGAACCTGTATAAGCTAAGTCAGGCTCTAGGAGTTGAGAAAAGTTCAGAGCAGGAGGAGACTTGAAATTATCGGCTTGTATTTTGCGCTGTTCTAGTCTGCGACCTACACGCAAAAGTTCCGTAATAGTATTCAGATCAAGCAAAGCTAATTTGGTTTGGTAGAAAGGGTAAGATTTGGTAAAATAATTTCGAGTATCTGTGGTTCAGAGAGAGAGATTGTTAGACGAGCAAATAAATTTTCTATCGTAGCTAAATATACACCCATAGAATCTGAGGGACCCATAGTACGTTGCTTTATTTCCTTTAAAAGTTTTTCGTTGTAATTAACGGATTGAAATTCTTTCCTTAATAGTCGAATAACATCTTGCCAATTAGTTAGGGATTTTCTATGCGCTCTGAATAAAATTAAAGCTTTTCCCGAAAGTAAAAGTCTGATGCCGAAGAAAATAGTTGAGAAGCAGAAACGTTGCGTGCCGAGCATAATTTGTCCACGCGTAATAGAAATGCATTTAAAGACATACGGTCATCACCCGAAAATTTTAAGTCCCATTTAGACACCAGCTGTCCATAACCAGACGTAGCAATTGATTTAGAAATAGATATAGGTATAGGTAATTCATCAGAAGATTCAGCAGAAGTAAGATCATCCTCAGTATCAGTAATAGTCGGATTAATAGTCGCCGTAGAAACAAGTGGTACCCTAGGTAAAGTGGAAGAACGTCTAAAGCGACGGTATAATCTATCGCAATCACTGCGAAAATTACTAACACATAGCAACAACTTTCGCTGTATTACTGTTTCAGCGTCAGAAGTAACATTCATGCGTTGGATTCTCCTTTGAGATGCATCAAGGCTAATAATACGTTTGCCGTCGGCCGTTGAAATATCACCATTAAAATCTTTACTCTTCGTAGTTAATTCAGTTAAACCTTCAGTCACGGCTTTATTATCAGTCTGAAAATCGATACCAGATTTAAGTGGACTTAGAGTTTCAGAAGATCCATTTTCAAAATATTCCTAAAGGTTTACGAAGTTCGGATACAGGTACCTTTGCATCGAACCCACGAGAACCGACTTCATATTTGAGTTCAGCTTCATGTAAACGATCAACTTTTAATTTCCAATAGTCCCCCATTACTACAGAATCAACAAACACCCAAATATTTAAAGACACAAAAACGAATTATTAGGCTTGTTCGATAGAGAAACTAAATTAACGAAATAACTAAATACTAAACAAAATCCAGTTCAAACGAGAAGGAGAAAAAAAAATAATTTCGAGCCCCACGTTGGGCGCCAAAAATTTATGTTACGTGAATCGGGGCAGCCACGTTGGGCGCCAAATTTATGCTACGTTGGCTCGTAGCCGTGCGTAACCCAAAGAAAATCAAAGAAATGACCGGGCTCAATTGGAGATTAGGGGGGGTTGTAAAAAGCAGACCAACATCTAATGTACGCGGCTGTAAGGAATTAGTAACAATACCTGCAATAAAAAAATTAGTCCTGCAAACCTGAAATAAAGAAAAAGTATAGCATGCTGATCGAGCATAGATTGTTCAGTACTTTGGTAGAATGTAAAAAAACTGTTTGGATAATCTATATAATATAACAACGGTAAAAGCAATAACAAAATTTTTAGTACAAAGTGAGGTAATATTGGGGAGTAGCAGAAACGTTTCCTCACACACCAATTAAACATAAATCAGACAAAATGTTAACAAAAGATAAATAGGTAAGCACAATTGATATGAGTAATCCAGTATTGTTTTTTTCTTTTTTTTCAATAGCAGGCAATTCATTGTAAAAGGTATCAGAACGACAAAGATATGGCAAAACAAACGGATAGATATTTAAAGTAAAAAAGTAGGAAATAGTTCAACTTACAAAAGGTCCTTCAGTAACGCTTCCTTGCAATTGAAGTGTGGGATTCACGATGTCCGGCACTAACGAAGCACTTCACCCTTGCCTGTGAGGGGTTGATGGAACTTATCACACGTAACCCTAATCACACCTACGTATTTCACTGGTTTAGCAGCAAACCTTATCACCGACGGAACTATGTAGCATTGATAAATTTCTTGTTAATTCTATTTCCTGAGACAATAATTTCGAAATATTTTGTAGCACTAGTGTAATTTCAACTGGGACCAAATGTATATTATTTTCATAAACATCCAAAAAGCAGGAGAAACTTCAACCAATACCTTTGTAAACCGGTAATCTGTTATATTTCGCAAATAACGAAATTTGCGCAAGCAATGTTCTATTTTAGATTCTTTGGGTTAGAAATTCAGAAACTACAGTATCAACTGTATTTGGATAATCCAAAGTATGCACTACTTTGATAAAATAAAAAACCGCGAAACTAGATCGCACACACAGTTTAAATATCAGAAGACAAAGCACCAAACAAAAACACAATGAGTAAAGCACGTGTATCACTAAAGTAAGTCCGTCACATGTTCCGTAGAACACGCGTGCAGGTCGAGTTTAACAAGTTCTACCACTTTTATTTCCAACAGAAAATCAACTAAAACAATTAGTAAGGCACCGTAAACAATAAAACCGTCCGTCAAATGTCCTTAAAACACGTGCGTCGACCAAACACGTTTGCCTATAAACCATACTGCTTCAATCGAAATTAGCACTACACCTCTACAGTTAATATACAACTCTTATTTCACAAGAAAACCACTAAGATCGTGCCGTGCTTGTTCAGGAAAATTCGAAAATTGATACCGCATTAAGGCTCACTATTGTCAAAGCAAACAGAAACAGTATTTTAACGTAATTAATATATAGGAACCAAGAACAAACTACAACTACTCATCTGTTTATATCAACTCGTTGCTATTACAACCTCTTATCGTCTCTTATCTAGACTTGCATATCCACATATTATAATACGACGCATTCGCCAACGAGTTAATAAATATAAAATATAGAAATAGTAGTTACAGCAATGTATTTACAATTGGGTAGTGTAAAATGTTAAGCCATAAAATGAACGTTACAAGCAGTGGTTTACTGTGACGTCGTCGACTGCATCTGCCAAGTGTAACTCCGGGACATCACCCCGTAGAGTTTAACGGCGACTTCCTAAGACACGGCCCCATTCCACGAGTTAGAATGAAACCCCACTTAAACGGGGAAATGGTTAAAAAACAACGGGAATACCCCAAATTGTCTCTGAAAACGGAAAAAACATTTTTACTGGGGCCCCGGCTGAAACCCTTCCCCCAATTGGGAAAAGGGAAATTTCTTCGGTTTGGAAAACCTGGAGAAAGGCAGGGGAAGATTTCCGTAAAGTAAAATTTCCGAAAAGCCAAAGAATTAACCGGGAAACCGGAAAAAAAATTGGAAACCAAAAGGGGGATCCCGGAATTTTTTCAAACCCAAAAAAAGGGGTTTGAAAAACGAAATGGGGGGGAAATTTAAAAGGAAAAAAACCGGTGGACCCCCAAACCAAAGGGAAAGCTTTAAAACCGGAAGTAAAAATTTATTTTAAAGTTATTTAAAAAATTAGATTTTCTTTTGGGGTTTTCCGAAGGGGTTTTTGGGGGTTTAACACCAAACCCTTTAACAAAGGAAGTAAATTTTGAATGGGGTGTTTCAAAATTTATTTAAAAATGGTTTTTAAAAAAGGGGGAAAGGGTTTCCCAAAAAACGAATTTGGCCCTTTTTTTAAAAGGAAAAACTGAAACCGGGGGTAAACTTTGGCCAATGTGGAAAAGGAAAGGGAAATTGGTTGGGGTGGCTGGTTTAGATTGGGGATGTGAAAATTTGAATAGTTTTCAGGGAACCAACCCGGTTTGGGTTTTAACCGGGAAAACCAAGAAAATGTTACTTTATTTCCCCGGGGGTCAAAAATCTGCCAACCTTTAAAGTTGGGCCCAAAAGGGTTTAATTTTAAGGCAGGGGGGAAATGGAAAAAACCCAAAAAACCGCGTTTTGTGGATTTTTCAAATTAAAAAAGGGGAAAATTCCAAAAAGCCCAAAGATTTTCGGGAAAACCAATCCGGTTTTTGGGTTGGTTTTAAAACCGTTGGGTTTAAACCAAAACAAAAAAAATTTTACTAAAATTTTTAAAACAAAAGGGATAACTTTAAAATAAAGGGTTTATAAAATTGGGGTTTAAAAATTTTAAGAAAGAAAAAGGGTTAAAGGAAGTTTGGCTTTAAAAAAATACCAAAGGGCTGAAAATCTGTAAACAAGGAATACGAATTCTTGGAACATAAAAAAGCTTTTAAACTTTTTTAAAAAAAACCTAGATACCCGCCAAATTAAAAAATTCCCCAAAGGGTTTAATGGGGCCCCCTATTTTGGAAATTTTGGGCAATTCAAAAGCTAACCCGTTGAAATTTTCCTTGTACCCAGAACTTGTTGGTTTTGGGAAAAATAAAAAATAAAAATAAAATTTGGGAAAAACAAATTTAAAAAACAAAAAAAATAAAAAAATTTTAAATTTAAAAATTTGGAAGGGAAACCCAATTTAAAAAGGGGTTTAGGGAAAAAAAAAATTTTAAGGGAAAAAACCCTTGTTTAAAGGCTTTTTAAAGTGGCTTGAAAACATCCCAAGGCTAATTTAATTTAAAAAAATTGTCCCGGTGTTTAGATTTTAATCCCCGTTTGGGGAAAAAAAAAACCGGGCAAAAAAACCCCTAAAAAATTTTAAAGGGGGCCCAGGGCAAAAACGGGGAAAAATTTAATTTGGGAAAGGCAAAATCCCCCAAAACTTGGGAAACGACACTCCGGCCGAGCTGCGTCAGCACACCGCCCGGCCGGGCGAAACGAACTGGCGCGATTAAACATCATCCACGATGACCGACTACCAAGGATCCCCGTCACCATCCAGAAAATAAACTTCGACGCATTACTAGATACTAAAGCATAGACATGCATGATTAGGGAAGATCGAATACCCACAGGCTCACGGGTAGAACCCTATCATGCCTTCGCCTATCTAGCCGTAGCAGGGACTGAAAAGGCAATCAAAGGCAAGTTCCGCACACAATTCACCCTAGGAAAAGTGACCAATCTAGCAGAAGATGTCATCCTGGGGCAATCCTGGCTCCAACGCCAAAGAGCTATCATGCATCACTAGCGAGTATCTGCACACTTTAGAACACACAATCGCCAGACGCTCTACTGGAATAGAAGACGAAAACCATCCCCGCCAGCAGGCCACCTTCACGAATCACAATCCACCAGTTTCCAGCCAAATTCCAGCCCACATTTAACAGTCTTCTGAAGGAGTTCCACCTCGTTGTCAACGGACCAATCCAGCCAACCGCCACTGCAAGCACCAGCCACACAATAAGGACCAATTCACACACACTTTTCCGATTGCCGCCGTATCGGTACTTCACACAAAAGAAACTTATCATCGCCGCCGAAGTAAAGGAAATGCTAACCGAATCATTAAGCCCAGCACCTCGGCCTGCAACTCTCCTATAGTGAACGTGGAGAAGAAGGTTGGAAGACATTACAATTTGAATTAGGGCCGCTATACTTGTGGCCACGTCCCCAATGCTCCACCCGGAGGTACTACATTGGGTTTAAACGCGAAAAATAGTCGTGCTCCTAATTTATTCTTACTTCATAGTTGATTCACCCTAAATAAAAACTAAATAAAAATCTAACAAACCTAAAAATCTAACAAACCTAACAAACTCTAACAATCTAACAAACCTAAAATCTGACAAAAACTGGAACAAAAACAAAACAAAAACTAAAAACAGGGTTGTAAATAATGGTATCCCTAGCGCTGACTTTCGAGTGTACCCGATCAACAAGCAAAAATGAGAGGGGGAGGGATCCGTAATACCGGATAGCAGACGCCGGTTCTGTTTACCAGTGCGACCTGAAGGGTCGTCTTAAAACTATCCAAATCTAGCTAACTAATTTAAATCCATCCCTAGCTTTCCCTATCGTTCCCTAACTGATTTACATTATGATTACAATCTTCGCAATTCTGCTCGTCCTTCCCAAATATATACTGCAACCAAAATGGCGACAGAACGTCAAACAAAACAAATAAGCCACATAATACATGCTATATATAAATAAATATAAAGTGTAAATATAAAATATAAATAAATATAATTATATAAATATATAAATAAATGTTTAATAAGCGTTAAGCATATAGCAGTGCACAAAATAGCGAAAGCATCACCCTATTTATCAGGTGCACTCGCACAAGCATTATGTCGGCTAGCGTCTTTACACACCAAACGTGCTTCTTAAATTATTTCAAAAACTACTAATTAATGTAAATCAATGCTTGTGCGAATACAGCCGCCACAACTTAAGTCTTACCTCGATAATAAAATTCTCCAGCATCCGAAGATCTGGTCGTCTGTAACTTACTTCTAAAGGTGGGACGGGGTGCACTGCTAAAGTCCTGGTGGGTATGCACTAAATGTTCTTGGGGGGATCACAATCACTATCACTATCACTTCACTTTCAAAGGTTGGAAGACAACGATTTTGCGTCGGCTATCGGAGACTCAACTCCATCACTAAGGATAAAAGCTTAAACCTACCGATAATTCATGAAACACTACGAGACCTCGGCACAGCATCCGTTTTCACCACCCTCGACCTCATATCAGGATACTGGCAAGTACCACTCGACCCCGAGTCCAAGCCTCTCACAGAATTCACCACGCCCGATTGAGCCAGCTACCAATTTCGCGTTATGCCATTTGGATCGAAAAATACCCCTGCCAGTTTTCAGAAGCTGATTACACAAGAGGTACTGGTTGGCTACCTCCACAAATTTGTGCTTGTTTACCTGGACGACTTAATAATTTATTCAAACAACTGGGAAAAGCACCTACAACACATCCGACTCGTCCTAGAGAGGCTCGAGCAACACAGGCTCCAACTAGCGTTAGATAAATGCAGCTTTGGAGTACAAAACATTGAATACCTAGGCCACATCAACCACCGAAAGTAATCAACCCATACCAAAACATGTGGAACAGATCCAGAAGGCAAATTGGCCCACAAACCGACGAAAACTAAGGTCCTTCCCGGGCCTTATCAATTGGCTCCGAGACTATATCCCGGGGTGTGCAGACCTCCAAGCACCGCCAACCAACTTACTCCAAACCAATCAACGCTTCCAATGGACTACAGAAGCCTTCCAAGTTATCCAGCAGGCCATCAACCAACCATTGAAGCTTCACCGACCAGATTTTAACCAACCTTTCATTTTACAAACCGACGCCAGTGGAACGGGCATCGCAGCAGTCCTCTACCAAGAGATCGAAAGGTCCCGAAACATCGTCAGCTACGCCAGCGCCAAACTCAACCAAGTCGAGAGAAACTACCATGTGAATGAGCAGGAATGTTAGGCAGTAATTTGAGCCGTTAAGAAGTAACGACCATATTTGGAAGATACGCCCTTTACACTCCACACAGACAGCCGCGCGCTGCTATGGTTGAACAAAACCAATGACACTCGTTCCAAACTCATCCGTTGGGCCCTGTTGCTACAGGAATTCTCCTTTGATATCCAACATTGCCCCGGAGCTCAGAATGAGCTACCGGACCATCTCTCACGCCATCGCATCAACAATGACATTCCCGAAGAGGTCACAAGGAAAAACAATCTAGCAATCAAGCAATCTACAGGCAAACTACGTAGCTCTAGTGGACCGGCCCGAACGGGTACAAACTGCACAACGGGACAGTGAAGTCATTGGACGGATGACCCAAGAATAGCTCCTCGTACAACAGACAGGTCCCCAAATCTCTCACGAGGAGAAAATTCTACAAGATTTTGTAGTCACAAGCAAAAACCGCCTGCTACCACCAAACAACACAAGCAATCAACAGGCAAACTACGTAGCTCTAGTAGACCTACCCGAACGGGTTCAAACTGCACAACGGGACAACAAAGTCATTGCACGGATGACCCAACAATGGCTTCTCGTACAACAGAGAGGTCCCCAAATCCCTCACGAGGAGAAAATCCTACAAGACTTTGTAGTCGAAAACGGATACCTCTGGCGATGCAACCCTAACCGGAACCGGCTCCTTGTGCACAGACCGACGTCTTGCACGCTTTTCACGACCTAGCTGGACATCCAGGCACCGACGAAACTTACCGCGCCCTCGGCGAAAGATACTTTGGCCCAAGGTCGGTGACGCGGTAAGACAATACAAGCCAATGTTGGACCTGTGCAGCCACAAAAAGAAGACCGTATCAACAGAAAGCACCTTTCCGACCACATCTACCTGTCCGATCATGGAAGGTCATATCCATCGACACTATGGGACCATACATTACTTCACGTCAAAACAATAGGCTCATACTGGTCATAACCGACTTGTAAATAGTTGTAAATAGTTATAAAACCTACGTATGGGTGGTAAGGTTGGTTCCATACACCAAGCAAATCGGAAGCAAGCACAGAACGCCCTTCGACGTGCGATCCGTTCAATCCGACCGCACCCAAAGCTTCTATCGCCTCTACCACCATCGTCTAGAGAAGATATTTCAACCACTTTTTCTGCAAGTACATTCCGAGAAGTGGTTTACTGTGACGTCGTCGACTGCATCTGCCAAGTGTAACTCCGGGACATAACCCCCGTAGAGTTTAACGGCGACTTCCTCAACGAGGCGTAAGGTTCCACTTCCACGACGTCTACCGAAGATCACCGAAGACGTCTGGGCCTCCTAAACCTGTAAATATTTTCTAATCATCACCATCCATGTTCCTACTAGAACTCACAAATCAATTCCGAAGAGTTCCGAAAACAACCGAAAATATCTGAACCCTCTATACTTGTAAATATTGTAAATTAGTAGTTTTTAATTTTAAGTCATAATTATTTATAACTTAACGTTATACCAGAAGTAAAACACGAAGTCTTCCGAAAAATTCCAAAAACCACCGAAGCCGTTTTTACCGCCTTCAAGCTGTATAGACATTCAGTTAACAAGTGTTTAAGTTTATTTTGGTTCCACAAGCAAACACCAAGCCTTCCGAAGAGTTCCGAAGATTACCGAAAATTTCCGAACCACTTCAACTATTAAAAATCAGTCAATCTTACTATTTCATTTTTATTTTTATGTATTTATGAAACTTATAATGATTTTTGCTTGTACTTATTAAACAATTAATCAGGCCAAGCCTACCTGCTTTCAGACGCCTCCCACTCGAACGATAGCACCACAGACTGCTTACCCCCCTTTACAAACCACTGAATATCGGGAAAATAGGGTATATAACTGTAAAACAATAGAAGGTGAAAGAACAGCAGCTATGTTCAAAGACAACGAACATAGATACAAGAAGAAAATTCTTCAAAGCATATGTGTGGAGCACAGCACAGTACATCTATGAAATAGGGGCAGTAGGAAAAGCAAACAGAAAGAGATAGAAGCCTTCTGTAATGTTGTGCTTCAGGTGTATGAGGATGGTAGTATTGACAGACAAAGTTAATAACAAATAGGTTGTAGAAATAGTAGAGGAATAAAGATATCTGTGGAAAACGAAAAAATAGGAGAAATAGGACAGAATACTTTCTAAGGCATTTCTGGGGAATAGTACGGGATATATTACAAACAGAGATAGGAAAAGAGAGGTAGAGGTAAACCGAGATCAGACTTTCGCACTCAGATAGTGATAGATGCAGACTCTGCAAATTTCAGGGAAATGTGTAGGTTGGTTCAGACTAGGAAACAATGAGGGTACACGTCCAACCGGTTGTAGGACTGAAGACCTAATGATGATTATTTAAATAAAAAAAACTTACAAATTGCACCTATATCGAAAATATTTGTATACAAACTACTTTAAGCAAATATGTTTTATATTCTTATTATTTTTAAATAGTGCATTGGTGTTGTATTTAAATTCTAAATTTTATCCGAATTCCATTTCATTTTCTTATTTCAACGCATTTTCCAAGTGTTTTAAGTCATTTGTAAGCACCTATATATTAAATAGATACAATATTTACTAGGACAAACGATTGATATGCTCGGATTTGCAGATGATATAGCAGTATTAGCATCCAGCAAGGAAGCGCTAGAAGCAGCTCTTAATTAAATGGAAACGGTACTAACAGAGGGATACGGTATGAAAATGAACAAAAATAAAAATAAAATACAATTATGCAAAGGAGGAAAAAATAAGTAAAAAAAACAGAATACAAATAAGAAACGAGAATTTAAAAGAGGTTTAAGAAATTGTGCTACCTAGGAAGCCAAATAACGCAAGATGAGAAAAGTGCAAAAGATATAAAACAAAGATATGTGTGCAGAACACTACTGTATGGCTGTGAAATTTGGAGAGCAGGAAAAGCGGACAGAAAAAAATAGCACCCTTCTAAATATAGCTACAGACGTAAGATGAAGATATCATGGACAGACAAAGTTAAGAATAAAGAGGGTCTAGAAATAGTAGGAAAGAAAGAAATGTGCAGAAATTAGTAAAAAATAGGAGAGATAGGATGATAGGACACATACTAAGACATGAGGCAATAGTGCAGAATATAATAGAGGCAGAGATAGGATAAAAGAGAAGAAGATGTAGACCTAGATTAGCCTATTGCACACAGATAGTGAACGATCTAGGCTGTGAGAATTTTCGGGAAATATGTAGAATAGCTTAGAATAGGAAACAGAGGTACGCGTCTGACCAGTTCTATGACTGAAAACCGAATGATGCTGAATATTTACCAATTGTATGCATTTCATTGTGACACCTTATTTCTTATGTATGTATTAGTATAGATAAAGCCTTGTCACAAAGTAATCTCGATCTGTGGGGCAACATTGTTACACTTAATATAATTTCTAGAAAACATATCGATAGAAATAAGTATAATTTAAAAAGCGGAAAGGGTCCAAGAACATACCAAAGACGACAATCATAAAAAAATTAAACACTTTTTAGTAATGTTGCGAGCTACTATTAGGCAACCCGTCAAACACACAAGCGCCGTAAGCACTGTACATTCTTCAGGGACCGGGAATTTTCTGGCAATTACTGAAGGATAAATCATCCTTTTTAATTCATGGTATAAATAGAACCGATGATAAAGTACAGAATGAGTCTATATCAGAATGTCGTATATAATTCATCCCGTATATAGTTATTTGTTCATTACGTTCTGAAAGTCCTTTAGTGTATATAAATTTATGTTAAGTGAACGTGTATATTGTACCACCAGCTGGTAAAATACATAAATAGACAAAAGTGTAATAAATAAATTATACTAGTGTTAGGTGTTGCTAAGAAGACTTATAGTTAAGGAATTAGTTTAAGAAAATATTAGTGCTTGTAAATAGTATTAGCGTGGTAGTGCTTCATTGTTAATTGGACTGAAACATCTATAAATAAGGCATATACTTTTAATGGGATTTGTCAACAGTGAGTAATAAATACTTTTGTTATTACTTGTTTTAAATTGGTAAAACGCGTTAGTAGTAGCCCGCTACACTGGTGTCAGATGTGGGGTATATAGTAATTAATTTAAAAAAAAAATAAAAAACACAAGTCTAAAGATATTTAAGTAGTTTGTAACAACAAGCCAAAGTAAGATGGACGCAGAAACTTTAATGAATCTCCTTAAGGATTTTAAATCCGGTATGGAAGAAAAGTTAAACGAAAATACTGCGAAAATTCAAGATAAGTTAAGTGAAAATGCTGCGAAAATAGATGAAAAGCTTAGTGAAAATGTTGAGAAAATGGAGGAGAGGTCGGCAAAACTGAAAGTGACACTAAATGAAAACGTAATGAAGTTAGTTGAACTGGAATCAACCCTTAAAGAAAAGTTAAGTGAAAATGCTACGAAATTGGAAGAGAAGTTGAATGAAAAGACAGCCACATTAGAACGAAGATTAATGGAAAGCTCCATTGCATTGAAAGAAGATGTCACCGAACAGGTAAAAACAGTTGAGCAAAAGCTGGACAGTAAATTAGTAAAAATGGAAGAAGATGTGATGAAACTGCAAGAACAAATGATTTCACTAACAACGCGGTCACTTGAATTAGCAAACCAAGATGTAAATCAGAACATTCTAGAAATAAGAAGCATGGAAGGACGCGAGTCAATACCGTCAAAATTTAAAGTGAATCCACCCACATTCGATGGTATAACACCTTGGCCCACATATTTGAAACAATTTGAAGCTGCGGCAATAGCCAACGGTTGGTGCAACAAAGAGAAGGCTATCTCTTTAATAGTGGCCCTACGGGGGGGGGGGGAAGCTCTTAACATCTTGCAAACGATTCCCGATCACCAGCAGAATGATTACGGCTTCTTAACATCGAAGCTTAAAATGAGATATGGAGACGCTCACCTTCAACAGGTCTACCATGCGCAAGTTAAGAACCACTCGCTAAACACAAATAAAAGCCTGCAAGAATTCGAAGCTGACATTGCCAGATTAGTTAGATTGGCATACCCAATGGCACCAGATAGTTTCCTCGAACAACGGGCTGTTCAAACATTTGTGTATGGTGTTAAAAATGGCGAAATACAGCAAGCGCTAAGATTAGCACGGCCAAAAATGTAAGATGACGCATTGGCTCATGCGCTTGAATTTGAAGCAGCTAAGCAGACCTCACACAGGATGAGTCACAAAGTTCGGTCTGCCTTAGTAAAACCTGGCCATTCGCAGAACAACATAGAAGAAATAATCTACCGTGTGTTTGAAAAGCAAAAGGCAGAAAAGCTTGAAAGACAACGACCGCGGAGATGGAATTTGCGATACTGGAACTGCGGTGAAGTTGGTCATATACAGAGACGCTGTACTCAACCAAAAAAACAACCGATTGAGCAGCAGGAAAACTAGAGCAAGTCACCGTAAGGGGGCGAACGTCGACAGCACAACGTAGTGCTCCGGAGATTATCATCCGTTCTGCATCGTCGATGGGGAGTCTAGACAGCATTTATATTGATGGTAGAATTAATGGTAGGGTTGTCCAATTACTCGTGGATACAGAAGCGACAAGGACTATTGTATCGGTATGTCTTTGAACGGCAAGTGGTGAGAAAATTTCTACTCACGGAGAGACTGCCGTAACGTTAGGAATTGGAGACAAACTAATTAATCATCGGGTGTTGGTAGCTGAAATCACAGAAGAAGTGATCTTGGGAATAGATCTCATAAGAGAATACGGGTTTCATGTAAACATGAAAAAAGAAGTGCTACGGATAGATGAAGATGAGATTCTATTTCAAGGGACGAGTAACCACACGATGCAAGTTCGAATGATTTGTGATATGAAAATACTCGAGAAGGCGGAAATAATAGTAATGGGACGGCCGGATGGTACGCTCCGGGAAGGACAAATATGCATGCTGGAAGCAACTGAATCGGGAATGGGTCAGGAGGGTTTACTGATTGGAAGAACGCTGGTAAAGTTTCGAAATATGATACCAGTAAGGGTGCTGAAGAGGTGACCCTGAAGAAAGACATGATTTAGGAAGTTGCATTCCAGTATGCCATATTAAACGTTGTGTGGACGACGCTAAAGATAAACCAGCCAACGGTTGCTCACATAAATTGCTGGATATGTTGATACCTTCGTGTCAAGGATTAAATGGCGACCAACTGGGCAAGGTAAAAGAACTGGTCGGACGATATCGAGGTGTGTTTGCACTGGATGATAGTGAGAAAGGAAGGACGAATGTTGTGCAACATAAGATCAGTACTAGAGATGCGCAACCGATAAGACAACACCCCAGGCGGCTTCCTTTGGCAAAACGTAAGGAAGCCAAGCAAATTATGACCGTTATGGAAGAACAGGGAGTGATTGAACCCTCGAATAGTTCATGGGCACCCCCGGTAGTGCTTGTCAAGAAAAAGGACGGGTCGACAAGGTTTTGTGTAGACTACCGGCGGCTTAACAATGTGACAAAGAAATACAGCTATCCTTTGCCCAGAATTGATGACACCTTGGATACTCTATCTGGATCTGAATGGTTTTCAACCTTGAACTTGAAAAGCGGATACTGGCAGGTAGGCTTGGAGCCAAACAATAAAGAAAAAGCTGCGTTTACAATTGGAACTGGATTATGGCAGTTCAAGGTCATGCCACTTGGATTATGCAATGCCCCTGCTATTTTTGAACGATTGATGGAGTCGATACTGCGTGGACTGTCCTGGAAAACATGTCCCGTGTACCTAGACGACCTGATAGTGTTAGGCCAGTCTTTTGAAGAACATCCTAATAACCTAGAGGAGATATTCCAAAGATTACGAGGGGCAAACCTTACATTGAGCCCCAAGAAGTGTCACCTATTTGGAAAAGAGGTAAAATACCTAAAACATGTCGTTTCGGAGACCCGAATAAAAGCTGACCCTGACAAAATAAAAACTGTACAAGAGTGGCCTACACCAGCAGATATACACCAACTACGCAGTTTTCTAGGATTGTGCACATATTACCGACGTTTTATACTTGGGTTTGCGAACATTGCCAAACCGTTAATGAAATTAACCGAAGATGGACAAGAATATGATTGGAGTGACGACTGAAACAGTGCATTTGAACAACTGAAACGGTCACTAGTTACAGAACCAATTTTGAGTTATCCACGGATGGAGAGGAAATTTGTGTTGGATATCGATGCCAGTAACACAGCTATAGGAAGCGTTCTTTCTCAAGTTCAGGACGGACAAGAAAAAGTTATTGGGTATTTCAGCAAGGTCTTGTCGCGGCCAGAAAGGAACTATTGTGTGACAAGAAGTGAGCTGTTAGCCGTACTCAAATCCGTAGAGCACTTTTATAAGTACATATACGGCCGCAAATTCCCGTTGAGAACAGACCATGCTGCACTAAAATGGTTACTGCAGTTTCGAAATCCTGAAGGGCAAGTTGCAAGGTGGATAGAGCAGCTGCAGGAATATGACTTTGACACAGAACATCGTGTAGGAACTAGCCATCGGAATGCAGACGCTCTATCAAAGAGACCTTGTCCGGTAGACTGCAATCATTGCTCCAAAATGGAAGAGAAAATAAGTGTCATCCATAGAATGACGGTAACCGATGATACTTGGCGACCCGAAAGAATACGAAAAGACCAGGCGAATGACGCCAAATTGGGACGTATTATTGAGTGGAAAAGTAGAGGACAACGACCAGCTTTGGAAGAAATTAGTATTTCAAGTAGGAGCTTGAAGGCATACTGGGCACAGTGGGACTCCTTGGTGATTAAAAATAGAATCTTGAAACGACGCCTGGAATGTGAAGATGGCACTGAGAGACTCCAAGTGATAATGCCGAGAAGCAGAGTGCCGGAAGTGTTGCAGCACTTGCACGATGGTATTTCCGAAGGGCACTTTGGCGTGAAAAGAACTCTCGAAAGAGTGAGAGAAAGATTTTATTGGGTGAACTGCAAGGAGTGGTGCCGGAAATGTGAATTGTGTGCTTCTGAAATGGCTCGGTCACAAAACGGAAAGCCCCAATGAGACAGTATAACGTGGGGAATCCTTTTGAGAGGGTAGCCATTGATATAGCTGGTCTGTTTCCTGAATCAGAGGAAGGAAATAAATACATCTTGGTTGCAATGGATTATTTTACCAAATGGCCGGAGGCATATTCTATACCTAACCAAGAAGCCGAGACGGTTGCAGATGTACTAGTGAGGGAGTTGTTTTGTCGCTTTAGAGTTTCGTTGGAATTACACTCCGATCAAAGTCGGAACTTCTATTCAGCGTTGTTTCAAAACGTCTGCAAGCATCTTGGAATCGGGAAGACTAGAACCACGCCACTTCATCCTCAATCGGATGGAATGGTTGAAAGAATGAACAGGATGTTAGGAAAGTACCTAGCCAAAGTTGTCTCTGAACATCAACGAGACTGGGATCAATATTTACATTTGTTCCTACCGGCGTACCGATTTTCGGGACATGATAGCACAGTATACTCTCCCGCTTGCGTGATGTTAGAACGTGAATTGCGGCTACCACGTGATCTTCAGTTGGGATTTAAACCTGGATAAGAGATCGCAGGTGAAGATTACGTTAGTAAGCTTTGTGATAGATCAAATAGCATTCACGAAAACGTCCGAAAAAATATCCAGGCAGCAAGCGATCGAATGAAATTACAATATGACACGAGAGCTCAAGAAGGTGGTTATCAACCTGGAGATTTAGTGTGGTTGTATAATCCACAAAGAAAACGCGGGTTGTCGCCAAAATTACAAAGACAATGGGAAGGCCCGTACGAAGTGTTAAAAAGAATTAATGATGTAGTGTACCGGATCAGAAGATCTCCCCGTGGTAAACCGAAAGTGGTACACTTTGACCGATTAACATATTATGCGGGCAACAACCATGCGTACTTGAGTAATGAGAATGGTGTGCAAAGAGTTATTAATCGTGAGCCAAATGTACATTTTGAAAGTTTCATGGCGGCGAGATTTGGCGTTGTTGTTGAAAAACAGCAAGATCTGTTTAGAGCACCAGAAGAGTACTCCCTTGCACATTGCGTAGCTCAGGACCTGCAAATGTCAAGAGGGATAGCTATTGTTTTCAAGAAAAAGTTTGGATGTGTGGATGAATTAATACAACAGCAGCCAAGTGTAAGAAAAGCTTTAGTCCTTTAGGATAAAAATCGTTATGTTTGCTATCTGGCCACCAAAAATTCTTCATGGCAGAGACCTAGTTATGGACATCTATGGGAGGCTTTGCTAAATCTTAAGGTTCAGATGATGGAAAATAGAGTAACTAAACTAGCCGTGCCCAAGCTAGGCTGTGGACTGGATCGCTTAGATTGGAGGATAGTCCGAAATATGCTAGAAGTAGTTTTCCAGAGAACTAACGTCCAGGTCCTTGTTTGTTATTATCAACCGGTTGCCTACCAAGACCAAGAAAAGAGTGTTGATTGTTATTTCCAACGACGCGGTGGATGCACCAGAGGAGATAGCTGCCGATACCGTCATCAGTCATCGAATTGGCGTCAAAATGTATTTACAGTTATGAGACGTAACGGTTTTAAAGAGGGAGCAGTGCTACGAGCTACTATTAGGCAACCCGTCAAACACACAAGCGCCGTAAGCACTGTATATTCTCCAGGGACCGGCAATTTTCTGGTAATTACTGGAGGATGAATCATCCTTTTTAATTCAGGATATACATAAGACCGATGATGAAGTACAGAGTGAGTCTATATCAGAATGTCGTAAATAATTCATCTCGTATATAGTTATTTGTTCATTACATTCTGAAAGTCCTTTAGTGAATATAAATTTATGTTAAGTGAACGTGTATATTGTACCACCAGCTGGTAAAATACATAAATAGATAAAGGTGTAATAAATAAATTATACTAGTGTTTAGTGTTGCTAAGAAGACTTATAGTTAAGGAATTAGTTTAAAAAAATATTAGTGCTTGTAAATAGCATTAGCGTGGTAGTGCTTCATTGTTAATTGGACTGAAAACATCTATAAATAAGGCATATACTTTTAATGAGACTTGTGAACAGTGAGTAATAAAGACTTTTGTTATTACTTGTTTTAAATTGGTGAAACGCGTTAGTAGTAGCCCGCTACAGTAATTTTTAAAATGCTACAAAAATTGTTACATAGTTCCAGTCTACGGCACACTTAAAATAAGTCAACCATGCTAACACAGCATTTATTTGAATTGTGATGTCTCAAATTTATCGCGAATAAAGTATACCTACTTTTTATATTTAATGTAGGTACAACTATTTTCGTATCACTTTGTATATTGAATATATAAAGCAATTTCTAATCATGTCCGGGGGGGCCAGTGACATGGGTCAAGTAAATATGTATGTTTATTTTGAACAGTTTCGTTCAATAAAGAAGATTAGTGTTTTAAAATTATTTACAAGATTGATTTAAAGCATAAATAATTACTGAGTTAATGATTTCTTATCCACGATGTAAATACGTTGCGTAAAGCGATGAGTAGGTCCACGTTTCTATTAAAATTAGAGTTTCACCTATTTTATTTAGAAAAATAGTAACAGTACTAATACTCGCACTGAAAATGTAAATTAATGTGAAAACAATGCATCGTTTGAATCGAGGAGAGCAATGCACGTGCAATTACTAAGTCGGCGTCATCGACAAAGACAACACATCGTTTACTCTCTCGTACCGCAACTCAGAGCATGACGGCTATTTTGACGGGAAGGTCGGTCACATGACCCCGACGATTCGGTATACTAAGCGTGCAGGGGGAATAAGGCTAGACTTTCCACAGCGAACGTCTGTGACCATGACTGCTTGCACATTCGCGAATGTACTTGCTACGTAAATTTTCAGTATATTTTGTGTGTTTCAGTTTGTGATACGCGGCGTGTGTTACAATTTAATAATTAAGTGTAATTTTGTGTAGTGTCGTCCTTTGTTTCACCGTGGATAAATAAAAAATTGGTGCAAAATGTGTATCTCTGGTCGTGCGAGAAACGAGTTTGCGCAAAGGATTCACATCAGACAACTGCCGGTCGCATTCGCAGTGGCAGACATGTTTCGGTAGACGTATGTTGGGGTTGTGTGTAACTAGTGAGATTTAAATTAAATGACAGCTGCTTTCGGTTCGTGCTTTAGTAAAATGTGAGACGCAGTCAATTATGTAAGTTAACGGAAAAGTGTAGTGAGTTGAGGTTATTTAAAAAATGATGGAAGTAACACCTCACTTAAAAAGTGTACTAAAATATTATCAACACAGCGCTACTAAAAGTTTGCAGGGTCCTGGATTATCCCTCGTTATTAAATCGGAATCGCCTGATTTAAAAGAGGAAGAATTTATACAACCTGCGCCTTTGCCAATTCAACAACTACCAATTTTAACAACAGCAGATACTAGTTGTAGTGAACGTACGGAGACGATTTTAGAAGGAGAAACAATCTCTTGTTTTGTGGTAGGTGGTGAAAAACGACTTTGTTTACCTCAGGTGTTAAATTCAGTGTTGCGAGATTTCACCCTTATGCAGATAAATCAAGAATGCGATCACTTACAAATCTATTGTTCTAGATGCACCCCGGAACAATTAAACGTTCTTAAAAGTCAAAATATTCTCCCTAGTAGCGCTCCTAGTTGTGGATTAATTACAAAAACAGACGCCGAGAGACTTTGTAGTGCTCTTTTACATTACAATTCTTACCCTAGTATACGGCCAGTTAAAGGAACCCTAACATTTACTGTTTATCATGAGTGCTTCGGTAAGTGTGCGGGTATTTGCGTTCCGGATTTGTATACAAGCAAGGACGCAAGGTGCATAGAATGCATGGATTGTTCGGGTGCATTCAACCCTCAGCAATTTGTGTGTCATGTGCATCGGAATTTGGAAAATAGAACTGTACATTGGGGATTTGACTCTTGTAATTGGAGTTCGTACTTGCGTATAAGTAAGGATCAAATTAATTATGAACGTCTTCAAAAGTATTTGGTGGTTATGAAGGACCAATACGATGGTAAAGTGCCATTTGCGCCTCCTGTTGTGGATACCAACATAGCCAGCATTAAACGAAAACAGGTCAGTCTTTTTAACTATTTTTGAGTTACAATTTTTGTTTTCTGTAATACACAAAGCATAATCGAGTTTTTTCAAAAGTAGTCGCGAGGGAGGGGGAGGTGTTGATGTTATTAGCAAAACCGAAAATCAAACGAAAATGATGCAACTTGCACATAAATAACTGTTGCAATTGTTTTTTGTAAGGAATCCTAAATTACATATAAACAATTGCCAAAATTTTATGATTTTTAAGTTTGTGATGTCTAGAGAGATTCATTCGAAGAACTGCCTATTGGTGAATAGGTGTGTGGGTGTACATGCGTGTGGGATGTACATGTAAACCTTAAATAATAGGAGATCCAACGAATCGATTTTAGAATGGATGACAGGTTTTTGAAAAAGTTGTATTGTCTTGTAAAATACGGACTTTGTAAAAAAACGTATTGATTTGCGCATAAATTTTTGAGAGATGTCGATGTTAACGCCCTCCTAGAGTACTGACGTTTTACACTTGTTAACCCTCTACTTCTAAACGCAAAATAGTTTCGTTCACTTTCTGGAACATTGGTCAGGCTGATTGAACTGATAACACTGAATTTCCAGCATGGTTTTGTTCTACAACAGTAACCAATGTGTGTCAAGTTAGCAACGTACGACTCGGCAACGGACCATCAGCTGTTGCTATACGTACTAAAAGCGGTGCGCCGTTACATTAAAAAATTCGTATCCGAAAAAATTTGTACTTCCGCGTTTTGACATGGGTACAAGGTGTACCACATTAGTAAGCTAAATTTCGGCCTCCTGCGTCTCTCCAAAACTCGGCAACGGACAATTAACTTTTGCTATACTTAAAGCGGTGCATCGTTACATTAAAAAATTTATATCTCTGAAAAAAATTGGTACTCCCGCGTTTTGACATATACACAAGGTGTACCACATAATAAGCCAACTTTTTGAAAAATTCCAGCCTCCTGCGTTTCACCAAAAATTTGGCAACGGACAATTAACTTTTGTAGTACGTACTAAAAGCGGTGCGCCGTCATATTAAAAAATTCATATCTCAGAAAAAAATTGGTACTCCCGCATTTTGACATGTATACAAGGTGTTCCACTTAGTAAGCTAACTTTCTGAAAAATTTCAGCTTCCTGCGTTTCGCCAACAACTCGGCAACGGACAATTAACTTTTGCTATACTTAAAGCGGTGCGTCGTCACATTAAAAAATTATATCTCTAAAAAAAATTGGTACTACCGCGTTTTGATATACAAGATGTACCTCATAAAAGGCTAATTTTTTTAAAAATTCCAGCCTCCTGCGTTTCTCCAAAAACTCGGCAACGGATAATTAACTTTTGCTATACTAAAAGCGGTGCATCGACAAATTAAAAAGTTTATATCTCTCAAAAAATTGCTACTCTTGCGTTTTGACAAATACACAAGGTGTACCACATAGTAAGCCAACTTTTTGAAAAACTTCAACCTTCTGCGTTTCGCTAAAAACTCGTCACCGTACATTTAACTTTTGCTATACTTAAAGCGGTGCGTCGTCACATTAAAAAATTATATCTCTAAAAAAAATTGGTGCTACCGCGTTTTGATATACAAGATGTACCTCATAAAAGGCTAATTTTTTTAAAAATTCCAGCCTCCTGCGTTTCTCCAAAAACTCGGCAACGGATAATTAACGTATTAAAAGCGGTGCGCGGTCACATTAAAAATTCATCTTAGGAAAAAATTGGTACTCCCGCGTTTTGACATATACTCAAGGTGTACCACATAGTAAGCCAACTTTTTGAAAAATTTCAGCATCCTGCGTTTAGCCAAAAACTCGGCACCGTACAATTAACTTTTGCTATACTAAAAGCGGTGCATCGTCAGATTAAAAAATTCATATCTCCGAAAAAATTGGTACTCCCGCATTTTGACATGTGTACAAGGTGTTCCACTTAGTAAGCTAACTTTCTGAAAAATTTCAGCCTCCTGCGTTTCGCCAAAAACTCGTCAACGGACAATTAACTTTTGCTATACTTAAAGCGGTGCGTCGTCACATTAAAAAATTATATCTCTAAAAAAAATTGGTACTACCGCGTTTTGACATATATACAAAATATTCCACATAAAAGGCTAACTTTTTGGAAAATTTCAGCCTCCTGCGTTATTCCAAAAACTCGGCAACGTACAATTAACTTTTGCTATACTAAAAGCGGTGCATCGACGAATTAAAAAGTTTATATCTCTCAAAAAATTGCTACTCTTGCGTTTTGACAAATACACAAGGTGTACCACATAGTAAGCCAACTTTTTGAAAAACTTCAGCCTTCTGCGTTTCGCTAAAAACTCGTCACCGTACATTTAACTTTTGCTATACTAAAAGCGGTGACCTCCATTAAGTTAGACCCCCCACCAGCGATAAATAAATTAATACCTATAAAAAAATTAGGTGCTAATTAGGTGCTACATTCCAAAATTAGGTGCTCGAATAGTTTGGCAGGAAATTAAATTTGAAATGGGGGGGGCTGACTTAACGTTAAGCTGGACCTCCCCATATGAAAAAACTAATTTGCAACATGCAAACTGAAAAATTAGATATACCAGAATTAAGTGCTAATTAGGTGCTCTTAAAATCAACAAAAACATATCACTAAAATAACCTTTTATCTTAATAATTAACTATATCATGTATAAGTATATGATTCGACAAGAGTAAAGTCCACCGATGTGAACCTGGCGCCCAACTTCATCAAAAATTTTTTTAAATAATTTAGTGGGTTTGTACCTCGTTTGTACCCGTTTGTACCACTTTTCATTTCGTTTGTACCTCAACGGGAACCGAGGTATAGCGTTTTTAAATTTAGGAACTAACGTTAAATCGGTACATACACTATTTTTCAAGATATCGAAATACGACCAGGTGGACTCGAAGGAGAATCGTTAGTACCTGTTTGTACCTCTTTTCATTTCGTTTGTACCTCAACGGGAACCGAGGTATAGCGTTTTTAAAGTTTCGGAAATAACGTTTAAACCGTACATATGCTATATTTCAAAATATCGAAATACGACCAGGTGGACTCGAAGGAGAATCGTTTGTTAAATCGTTTATTAAAAATATTAATATAATAATACTAAATATCAAGTGGCGGCTTTGATTACTTCACCTAATACATGACGCGATGATAAAAAAGAAGAAATATTACACGCAGAGTACAATGTACGTAAAATATTGAATGATATGCAGTTAAATACATTGAAAAAATAAGCAAAATACATACCGAAAAACCGATTAAAATTAAACAATAATGAATCTGTTTAATTCCATAATTATTTAATGGGACTTTACTCTTGTACGCGTGTGACGCGGACCACGTTATAGTGCAAAATTTTTGCGAAACCTTACGAGCACTTAATTCGGCGACTGGATATATCGACAGTACGCTACTAGACGAGTATTTTGAGACCACAGTCGTAAGAGCACCTAATTATTTAATGGGACTTTACTCTTGTCGAATCATATACTTATACATGATATAGTTAATTATTAAGGTAAAAGGTTATTTTATTGATATGTTTTTGTTGATTTTAAGAGCACCTAATTAGCACTTAATTCTGGTATATCTAATTTTTCAGTTTGCATGTTGCAAATTGTTTTCATATGGGGGTCCAGCAACGTTAAGTCAGCCCATTTCAAATTTAATTTCCTGCCAAACTATTCGAGCACCTAATTTTGGAATGTAGCACCCTAATTAGCACAATTAGCACCTAATTTTTATAGGTATTAATTTATTTATCGCTGGTGGGGGGTCTAACTTAATGGAGGTAAAGCGGTGCATCGTCACATTAAAAATTCATATCTCCGAAAAAATTGGTACTCCCGCGTTTTGACATATGTACAAGGTGTACCACATAGTAAGCTAACTTTTGAATAAATTCAGCTTCCTGCGTTTCACCAACAATTCGGCAACGGACAATTAACTTTTGCTATACTTAAAGCGGTGCGTCGTCACATTAAAAAATTATATCTCTAAAAAAAATTGGTACTACCGCGTTTTGATATACAAGATGTACCTCATAAAAGGCTAACTTTTTAAAAATTCCAGCCTCCTGCGTTTCTCCAAAAACTCGGCAACGGATACTTAACTTTTGTTATACGTATTAAAAGCGGTGCGCGGTCACATTAAAAATTCATCTTAGAAAAAAATTGGTACTCCCGCGTTTCGACATATACTCAAGGTGTACCACATAGTAAGCCAACTTTTTGAAAAATTTCAGCATCCTGCGTTTAGCCAAAAACTCGGCACCGTACAATTAACTTTTGCTATACTAAAAGCGGTGCATCGTCACATTAAAAAATTCATATCTCCGAAAAAAATTGGTACTCCCACATTTTGCATTGTGTACAAGGTGTACCACATAGTAAGCTAACTTTCTGAAAAATTTCAGCCTCCTGCGTTTCGCCAAAAACTCGGCAACGGACAATTAACTTTTGCTATACTTAAAGCGGTACATCGTCACATTAAAAAATTTATACCTCTGAAAAAAATTGGTACTCCCCCGTTTTGACATATACACAAGGTGTATCATATAATAAGCCAACTTTTTGAAAAATTCCAGCTTCCTGCGTTTTACCAAAAATTTGGCAACGGACAATTAACTTTTGTAGTACGTACTAAAAGCGGTGCGTCGTCACATTAAAAATTCATATCTCAGAAAAAATTAGGTACTCCCGCATTTTGACATTATACAGGGTGTACCACATAGTAAGCTAACTTTCTGAAACATTTCAGCCTCCTGCGTTTCGCCAAAAACTCGGCAACGGACAATTAACTTTTGCTATACTAAAAGCGGTGCATCGTCACATTAAAAAATTCATATCTCCGAAAAAATTGGTACTCCCATTTTGCATTGTGTACAAGGTGTACCACATAGTAAGCTAACTTTCTGAAAAATTTTAGCCTCCTGCGTTTTACCAAAAATTTGGCAACGGACAATTAACTTTTGTAGTACGTACTAAAAGCGGTGCGCCGTCACATTAAAAAATTCATATCTCAGAAAAAATTAGTACTCCCGCATTTTGACATGTGTACAGGGTGTACCACATAGTAAGCTAACTTTCTGAAACATTTCAGCCTCCTGCGTTTCGCCAAAAACTCGGCAACGGACAATTAACTTTTGCTATACTTAAAGCGGTGCGTCGTCACATTAAAAAATTATATCTCTAAAAAAATTGGTACTACCGCGTTTTGACATATATACAAAATGTGCCACATAAAGGCTAACTTTTGAAAATTTCAGCCTCCTGCGTTTCTCCAAAAACTCGGCGTAACGTACAATTAACTTGTGCTATACTAAAAGCGGTGCATCAACACATTAAAAAATTATATCTCTAAAAAAAATTGGTACTACCGCGTTTTGACATATATACAAAATGTGCCACATAAAAGGCTAACTTTTTTAAAAATTCCAGCCTCCTGCGTTTCTCCAAAAACTCGGCAACGTACAATTAACTTTTGCTATACTAAAAGCGGTGCATCGACATATTAAAAGTTTATATCTTTGAAAAAATTGCTACTCTCGCGTTTTGACATATACACAAGGTGTACCACATAGTAAGCTAACTTTCTGAAAAATTTCAGCCTCCTGCGTTTTACCAAAATTTGGCAACGGACAATTAACTTTTGTAGTACGTACTAAAAGCGGTGCGCCGTCACATTAAAAATTCATATCTCAGAAAAATTAGTACTCCGCATTTTGACATGTGTACAGGGTGTACCACATAGTAAGCTAACTTTCTGAAACATTTCAGCCTCCTGCGTTTCGCCAAAAACTCGGCAACGGACAATTAACTTTTGCTATACTTAAAGCGGTGCATCGTCACATTAAAAAATTTATACTTCTGAAAAAAATTGGTACTCCCGCGTTTTAACATATACACAAGGTGTATCATATAATAAGCCAACTTTTTGAAAAATTCCAGCTTCCTGCGTTTTACCAAAAATTTGGCAACGGACAATTAACTTTTGTAGTACGTACTAAAAGCGGTGCGTCGTCACATTAAAAAATTCATATCTCAGAAAAAAATTAGTACTCCCGCATTTTGACATGTGTACAGGGTGTACCACATAGTAAGCTAACTTTCTGAAACATTTCAGCCTCCTGCGTTTCGCCAAAAACTCGGCAACGGACAATTAACTTTTGCTATACTAAAAGCGGTGCATCGTCACATTAAAAAATTTATACCTCTGAAAAAAATTGGTACTCCCCCGTTTTGACATATACACAAGGTGTATCATATAATAAGCCAACTTTTTGAAAAATTCCAGCTTCCTGCGTTTTACCAAAAATTTGGCAACGGACAATTAACTTTTGTAGTACGTACTAAAAGCGGTGCGTCGTCACATTAAAAAATTCATATCTCAGAAAAAAATTAGTACTCCCGCATTTTGACATGTGTACAGGGTGTACCACATAGTAAGCTAACTTTCTGAAACATTTCAGCCTCCTGCGTTTCGCCAAAAACTCGGCAACGGACAATTAACTTTTGCTATACTAAAAGCGGTGCATCGTCACATTAAAAAATTCATATCTCCGAAAAAAATTGGTACTCCCACATTTTGCATTGTGTACAAGGTGTACCACATAGTAAGCTAACTTTCTGAAAAATTTTAGCCTCCTGCGTTTTACCAAAAATTTGGCAACGGACAATTAACTTTTGTAGTACGTACTAAAAGCGGTGCGCCGTCACATTAAAAAATTCATATCTCAGAAAAAAATTAGTACTCCCGCATTTTGACATGTGTACAGGGTGTACCACATAGTAAGCTAACTTTCTGAAACATTTCAGCCTCCTGCGTTTCGCCAAAAACTCGGCAACGGACAATTAACTTTTGCTATACTTAAAGCGGTGCGTCGTCACATTAAAAAATTATATCTCTAAAAAAATTGGTACTACCGCGTTTTGACATATATACAAAATGTGCCACATAAAAGGCTAACTTTTTGAAAAATTTCAGCCTCCTGCGTTTCTCCAAAAACTCCGTAACGTACAATTAACTTGTGCTATACTAAAAGCGGTGCATCAACACATTAAAAAATTATATCTCTAAAAAAAATTGGTACTACCGCGTTTTGACATATATACAAAATGTGCCACATAAAAGGCTAACTTTTTTAAAAATTCCAGCCTCCTGCGTTTCTCCAAAAACTCGGCAACGTACAATTAACTTTTGCTATACTAAAAGCGGTGCATCGACATATTAAGAAGTTTATATCTTTGAAAAAATTGCTACTCTCGCGTTTTGACATATACACAAGGTGTACCACATAGTAAGCTAACTTTCTGAAAAATTTCAGCCTCCTGCGTTTTACCAAAAATTTGGCAACGGACAATTAACTTTTGTAGTACGTACTAAAAGCGGTGCGCCGTCACATTAAAAAATTCATATCTCAGAAAAAAATTAGTACTCCCGCATTTTGACATGTGTACAGGGTGTACCACATAGTAAGCTAACTTTCTGAAACATTTCAGCCTCCTGCGTTTCGCCAAAAACTCGGCAACGGACAATTAACTTTTGCTATACTTAAAGCGGTGCATCGTCACATTAAAAAATTTATACTTCTGAAAAAAATTGGTACTCCCGCGTTTTAACATATACACAAGGTGTATCATATAATAAGCCAACTTTTTAAAAAATTCCAGCTTCCTGCGTTTCACCAAAAATTTGGCATCGGACAATTAACTTTTGTAGTACGTACTAAAAGCGGTGCGCCGTCACATTAAAAAATTCATATCTCAGAAAAAAATTAGTAATTCCGCATTTTGACATGTGTACAAGGTGTACCACATAGTAAGCTAACTTTCTGAAAAATTTCAGCCTCCTGCGTTTCGCCAAAAACTCGGCAACGGACAATTAACTTTTGCTATACTTAAAGCGGTGCGTCGTCACATTAAAAAATTATATCTCTAAAAAAATTGGTACTACCGCGTTTTGACATATATACAAAATGTGCCACATAAAAGGCTAACTTTTTGAAAAATTTCAGCCTCCTGCGTTTCTCCAAAAACTCCGTAACGTACAATTAACTTGTGCTATAAAAGCGGTGCATCAACACATTAAAAAATTATATCTCTAAAAAAAATTGGTACTACCGCGTTTTGACATATATACAAAATGTGCCACATAAAAGGCTAACTTTTTTAAAAATTCCAGCCTCCTGCGTTTCTCCAAAAACTCGGCAACGTACAATTAACTTTTGCTATACTAAAAGCGGTGCATCGACATATTAAGAAGTTTATATCTTTGAAAAAATTGCTACTCTCGCGTTTTGACATATACACAAGGTGTACCACATAGTAAGCCAACTTTTTGAAAAATTTCAGCCTCCTGCGTTTCGCCAAAAACTCGACAACGATCAATTAACTTTTGCTATACTTAAAGCGGTGAATCGTCACATTAAAAAATTTATATCTCTGGAAAAAATTGGTACTTCCGCGTTTTGACATATACACAAGGTGTACCACATAATAAGCCAACTTTTTAAAAAATTCCAGCTTCCTGCGTTTCACCAAAAATTTGGCAACGGACAATTAACTTTTGTAGTACGTACTAAAAGCGGTGCGCCGTCACATTAAAAAATTCATATCTCAGAAAAAAATTAGTAATTCCGCATTTTGACATGTGTACAAGGTGTACCACATAGTAAGCTAACTTTCTGAAAAATTTCAGCCTCCTGCGTTTCGCCAAAAACTCGGCAACGGACAATTAACTTTTGCTATACTAAAAGCGGTGCATCGACATATTAAGAAGTTTATATCTTTGAAAAAATTGCTACTCTCGCGTTTTGACATATACACAAGGTGTACCACATAGTAAGCCAACTTTTTGAAAAATTTCAGCCTCCTGCGTTTCGCCAAAAACTCGACAACGATCAATTAACTTTTGCTATACTTAAAGCGGTGAATCGTCACATTAAAAAATTTATATCTCTGGAAAAAATTGGTACTTCCGCGTTTTGACATATACACAAGGTGTACCACATAATAAGCCAACTTTTTAAAAAATTCCAGCTTCCTGCGTTTCACCAAAAATTTGGCAACGGACAATTAACTTTTGTAGTACGTACTAAAAGCGGTGCGCCGTCACATTAAAAAATTCATATCTCAGAAAAAAATTAGTAATTCCGCATTTTGACATGTGTACAAGGTGTACCACATAGTAAGCTAACTTTTTGAAAAATGTCAGCCTCCTGCGTTTCTCCAAAAACTCCGTAACGTACAATTAACTTGTGCTATACTAAAAGCGGTGCATCGACAAATTAAAAAATTATATCTCTAAAAAAAATTGGTACTACCGCGTTTTGACATATATACAAAATGTGCCACATAAAAGGCTAACTTTTTTAAAAATTCCAGCCTCCTGCGTTTCTCCAAAAACTCGGCAACGTACAATTAACTTTTGCTATACTAAAAGCGGTGCATCGACATATTAAGAAGTTTATATCTTTGAAAAAATTGCTACTCTCGCGTTTTGACATATACACAAGGTGTACCACATAGTAAGCCAACTTTTTGAAAAATTTCAGCCTCCTGCGTTTCGCCAAAAACTCGACAACGATCAATTAACTTTTGCTATACTTAAAGCGGTGAATCGTCACATTAAAAAATTCATATCTCCGAAAAAAATTGGTACTCCCGCGTTTTGACATATGTACAAGGTGTACCACATAGTAAGCTAACTTTTTGAATAAATTCAGCTTGCTGCGTTTCACCAAAAATTCGGCAACGGACAATTAACTTTTGCAGTACGTACTAAAAGCGGTACGGCTTCACATTAAAAAATTTATATCTCAGAAAAAAATTAGCACTCCCGCATTTTGACATGTGTACAAGGTGTTCCACTTAGTAAGCTAACTTTTTGAAAAATTTCAGCCTCCTGCGTTTCGCCAAAAACTCGGCAACAAACAATTAACTTTTGCTATACTTAAAGCGGTGCGTCGTCACATTAAAAAATTATATCTCTAAAAAAAATTGGTACTACCGCGTTTTGATATACAAGATGTACCTCATAAAAGGCTAACTTTTTAAAAATTCCAGCCTCCTGCGTTTCTCCAAAAACTCGGCAACGGATACTTAACTTTTGTTATACGTATTAAAAGCGGTGCGCGGTCACATTAAAAATTCATCTTAGAAAAAAATTGGTACTCCCGCGTTTCGACATATACTCAAGGTGTACCACATAGTAAGCCAACTTTTTGAAAAATTTCAGCATCCTGCGTTTAGCCAAAACTCGGCACCGTACAATTAACTTTTGCTATACTAAAGCGGTGCATCGTCACATTAAAAATTCATATCTCCGAAAAAATTGGTACTCCCACTTTTGCATTGTGTACAAGGTGTACCACATAGTAAGCTAACTTTCTGAAAATTTCAGCCTCCTGCGTTTCGCCAAAACTCGGCAACGGACAATTAACTTTTGCTATACTTAAGGCGGTACATCGTCACATTAAAAATTTATACCTCTGAAAAAATTGGTACTCCCCGTTTTGACATATACACAAGGTGTATCATATAATAAGCCAACTTTTTGAAAAATTCCAGCTTCCTGCGTTTTACCAAAAATTTGGCAACGGACAATTAACTTTTGTAGTACGTACTAAAAGCGGTGCGCCGTCACATTAAAAAATTTATATCTCAGAAAAAAATTAGTACTCCCGCATTTTGACATGTGTACAGGGTGTACCACATAGTAAGCTAACTTTCTGAAACATTTCAGCCTCCTGCGTTTCGCCAAAAACTCGGCAACGGACAATTAACTTTTGCTATACTTAATATACTTAATATACTTAATACTTATACATCTGAAAAAAATTGGTACTCCCCCGTTTTGACATATACACAAGGTGTATCATATAATAAGCCAACTTTTTGAAAAATTTCAGCATCCTGCGTTTAGCCAAAAACTCGGCACCGTACAATTAACTTTTGCTATACTAAAAGCGGTGCATCGTCACATTAAAAAATTCATATCTCCGAAAAAAATTGGTACTCCCACATTTTGCATTGTGTACAAGGTGTACCACATAGTAAGCTAACTTTCTGAAAAATTTCAGCCTCCTGCGTTTTACCAAAAATTTGGCAACGGACAATTAACTTTTGTAGTACGTACTAAAAGCGGTGCGCCGTCACATTAAAAAATTCATATCTCAGAAAAAAATTAGTACTCCCGTATTTTGACATGTGTACAGGGTGTACCACATAGTAAGCTAACTTTCTGAAACATTTTAGCCTCCTGCGTTTCGCCAAAAACTCGGCAACGGACAATTAACTTTTGCTATACTTAAAGCGGTGCGTCGTCACATTAAAAAATTATATCTCTAAAAAAATTGGTACTACCGCGTTTTGACATATATACAAAATGTGCCACATAAAAGGCTAACTTTTTGAAAAATTTCAGCCTCCTGCGTTTCTCCAAAAACTCCGTAACGTACAATTAACTTGTGCTATACTAAAAGCGGTGCATCAACACATTAAAAAATTATATCTCTAAAAAAAATTGGTACTACCGCGTTTTGACATATATACAAAATGTGCCACATAAAAGGCTAACTTTTTTAAAAATTCCAGCCTCCTGCGTTTCTCCAAAAACTCGGCAACGTACAATTAACTTTTGCTATACTAAAAGCGGTGCATCGACATATTAAGAAGTTTATATCTTTGAAAAAATTGCTACTCTCGCGTTTTGGCATATACACAAGGTGTACCACATAGTAAGCCAACTTTTTGAAAAATTTCAGCCTCCTGCGTTTCACCAAAAATTTGGCAACGGACAATTAACTTTTGTAGTACGTACTAAAAGCGGTGCGCCGTCACATTAAAAAATTCATATCTCAGAAAAAAATTAGTACTCCCGCATTTTGACATGTGTACAGGGTGTACCACATAGTAAGCTAACTTTCTGAAACATTTCAGCCTCCTGCGTTTCGCCAAAAACTCGGCAACGGACAATTAACTTTTGCTATACTTAAAGCGGTACATCGTCACATTAAAAAATTTATACATCTGAAAAAAATTGGTACTTCCCCGTTTTGACATATACACAAGGTGTATCATATAATAAGCCAACTTTTTGAAAAATTCCAGCATCCTGCGTTTAGCCAAAAACTCGGCACCGTACAATTAACTTTTGCTATACTAAAAGCGGTGCATCGTCACATTAAAAAATTCATATCTCCGAAAAAAATTGGTACTCCCACATTTTGCATTGTGTACAAGGTGTACCACATAGTAAGCTAACTTTCTGAAAAATTTCAGCCTCCTGCGTTTTACCAAAAATTTGGCAACAGACAATTAACTTTTGTAGTACGTACTAAAAGCGGTGCGCCGTCACATTAAAAAATTCATATCTCAGAAAAAAATTAGTACTCCCGCATTTTGACATGTGTACAGGGTGTACCACATAGTAAGCTAACTTTCTGAAACATTTCAGCGTCCTGCGTTTCGCCAAAAACTCGGCAACGGACAATTAACTTTTGCTATACTTAAAGCGGTGCGTCGTCACATTAAAAAATTATATCTCTAAAAAAATTGGTACTACCGCGTTTTGACATATATTAAATGTGCCACATAAAAGGCTAATTTTTTGAAAAATTTCAGCCTCCTGCGTTTCTCCAAAAACTCCGTAACGTACAATTAACTTGTGCTGTACTAAAAGCGGTGCATCAACACATTAAAAAATTATATCTCTAAAAAATTGGTACTACCGCGTTTTGACATATATACAAAATGTGCCACATAAAAGGCTAACTTTTTTAAAAATTCCAGCCTCCTGCGTTTCTCCAAAAACTCGTCAACGTACAATTAACTTTTGCTATACTAAAAGCGGTGCATCGACATATTAAGAAGTTTATATCTTTGAAAAAATTGCTACTCTCGCGTTTTGGCATATACACAAGGTGTACCACATAATAAGCCAACTTTTTAAAAAATTCCAGCTTCCTGCGTTTCACCAAAAATTTGGCAACGGACAATTAACTTTTGTAGTACGTACTAAAAGCGGTGCGCCGTCACATTAAAAAATTCATATCTCAGAAAAAAATTAGTACTTCGGCATTTTGACATGTGTACAAGGTGTACCACATAGTAAGCTAACTTTCTGAAAAATTTCAGCCTCCTGCGTTTCGCCAAAAACTCGGCAACGGACAATTAACTTTTGCTATACTTAAAGCGGTGCGTCGTCACATTAAAAATTAATCTCTAAAAAATTGGTACTACCGCGTTTTGACATATATACAAAATGTGCCACATAAAAGGCTAACTTTTTGAAAAATGTCAGCCTCCTGCGTTTCTCCAAAAACTCCGTAACGTACAATTAACTTGTGCTATACTAAAAGCGGTGCATCGACACATTAAAAATTATATCTCTAAAAAATTGGTACTACCGCGTTTTGACATATATACAAAATGTGCCACATAAAGGCTAACTTTTAAAATTCCAGCCTCCTGCGTTTCTCCAAAAACTCGGCAACGTACAATTAACTTTTGCTATACTAAAAGCGGTGCATCGACATATTAAGAAGTTTATATCTTTGAAAAAATTGCTACTCTCGCGTTTTGACATATACACAAGGTGTACCACATAGTAAGCCAACTTTTTGAAAAATTTCAGCCTCCTGCGTTTCGCCAAAAACTCGACAACGATCAATTAACTTTTGCTATACTTAAAGCGGTGAATCGTCACATTAAAAAATTTATATCTCTGAAAAAAATTGGTACTCCCGCGTTTTGACATATACACAAGGTGTACCACATAGTAAACTAACTTTCTGAAAAATTTCAATCTCCTGTGTTTCGCCAAAAACTCGGCAAAGGACAATTAACTTCATATCTCAGAAAAAAATTGGTACTCCTGCATCTTGACATATATACAAGGTGTACCACATAGTAAGCTACTTTTTGAAAAATTTTAGCCTCCTGCGTTATGCCAAATCTCGGCAACGTACAATTAACTTTTGCTATACTAAAAGCGGTACATCGTCACATCAAAGATTTATATCTCTGAAAAAAATGGATATTCCCGCGTTTTGACATATTATATATATATATATATATATATATATATATATATATATATATACAAGATGTACCACATAATAAGCTAACTTTCCAGCCTCCTGCGTTTCTCCAAAAACTCGGCAACGTACAATTAACTTTTGCTATACTAAAAGCGGTGCATCGACACATTAAAAAGTTTATATCTTTCAAAAATTGCTACTCTTGCGTTTTGAGATATACAAGGTGTACCACATAGTAAGCCAACTTTTGAAAAATTTCAGCCTCCTGGGTTTCGCCAAAAACTCGACAACGATCGATTAACTTTTGCTATACTAAAAGCGGTGCATCGACACATTAAAAAGTTTATATCTGTGAAAAAATTGGTACTCCCGCTTTTGACATATATACAAGATGTACCACATAGTAAGCTAACTTTTGAAAATTCAGCCACCTGCGTTTCACCAAGAGCTCTGCAACGGACAATTGAAAGGGTTGTGGATTGTCTAATATGCGCGATAAATAACCTTAGACTTTTCACATAATTTGCCCGTTGAAAGGGTTGTGGATTGTCTAATACCCTCCTTAACTTCCATCCACAAGTATCTTATCCTCAATTGCATATTAGGCTTTCTATCGAAATATTACAGTTTCTGAGTTTAACAGTCTTTCTACAAATTTCATTTAAATATCATGCTTTCATTATTTGTTGAATCAAATTTGATTTTCTATCCTAAATATCTTGTATTACATATCCTCTCCCTTCCCGGTGAGATATAATCAGAACCTACTCGCGGTTATCACTGTGTGATAATATTACATGTATTATTATTAGCCAATACTGAGTACAACTGGAGAAAACTCTAAGAAATTAATGGTCTACTTTGAGATTAGCCAAACAATCTGGCTGAAATTTTTCACAGTGACAGTTAATTATGTGGGAACATCCTTTGTAGAAATCAAAACGCGGGAGTATCAATCTTTTTCAGAGATATAAAATTTTCACTTTGACGATGCACCGCTTTTAGTGTAGCAAAAGTTAATTGTACGTTGCCGAGTTTTTGGAGAAACGCAGGAAGCCAAAATGTTTCAAAAAGCTAGCTTACTATGTGGTACACCTTGAGTATATGCCGAAACGCGGGAGTACTAATTTTTTTCTGAGATATGAATTTTTTAATGTGGCCGCGCACCGCTTTTAATACGTATAACAAAAGTTAATTGTCCGTTGCCAAGTTTTTGGAGAAACGCAGGAGGCTGAAATCTTTAAAAAGTTAGCTTTTTATGTGGTACATCTTGTATGTATGTCAAAACGCTGGAGTACCAATTTTTTTTTGAGATATAATTTTATAATGTGACGGCGCACCGCTTTTAGTACGTAAAGCAAAAGTTAATTGTACGTTGCCGAGTTTTTGGCGAAACGCAGGAGGCTGAAATTTTTGAAAAAGTTGGCATGTTATGTGGTACACCTTGTATATATATGTCAAAACGCGGGAGTACCAATTTTTTTCTAAGATTTGAATTTTTTAATGTAACGATGCACCGCTTTTAGTATAGCAAAAGTTAATTGTCCGTTGCCGAGTTTTTGGCGAAACGCAGGAGGCTAAATTTTTCTGAAGGTTAGCTTAGTATGTGGTACACCTCGTATATATGGCAAAACGCGGGAGTACCAATTTTTTTCTGAGATATGAATTTTTTAATGTGATCGCGCACCGCTTTTAGTACGTATAGCAAAAATTAATTGTCCGTTGCCGAGTTTTTGGAGAAACGCAGGAGACTGAAATTTTTCAAAAAGTTAGCTTACTATATGGTACATCTTGTATATACTTATGTCAAAACGCTGGAGTACCAATTGTTTTCAGAGATATGAATTTTTTAATGTAACGATGCACCGCTTTTAGTACGTACTACAAAAGTTAATTGTCCGTTGCCGAGTTTTTGGCGAAACGCAGGAGGCTAAAATTTTTCTGAAGGTTAGCTTAGTATGTGGTACACCTCGTATATATGGCAAAACGCGGGAGTACCAATTTTTTTCTGAGATATGAATTTTGTAATGTGACCGCGCACCGCTTTTAGTACGTATAGCAAAAATTAATTGTCCGTTGCCGAGTTTTTGGAGAAACGCAGGAGACTGAAATTTTTCAAAAAGTTAGCTTACTATATGGTACATCTTGTATATACTTATGTCAAAACGCTGGAGTACCAATTGTTTTCAGAGATATGAATTTTTTAATGTGACGATGCACCGCTTTTAGTATAGCAAAAGTTAATTGTACGTTGCCGAATTTTTGGCGAAACGCAGGAGGCCGAATTTTTTCAAAAAGTAAGCTTACTATGTGGTACACCTTGTATATATGTCGAAACGCGGGAGTACCAATATTTTTCGGAGATATGTATATTTTAATGTGAGGCGCACTGCTCCTAGTAGGTATACTTAAAAGTTAATTGTTTTTGAGCTTTTGGAAGAACGTACAAGGCTGAGTCTTTTCTCAAGGTTAGTTTATCATATTGTTATTATACCCTGCAGCAAGGAATGTTTAATTTCAATTAATTGCTTAGATATTAATTGTTTTATAGCATGAGATATGTTATAGTCCGGTCCAGTATAATAGGTGTGCGGTTGTGAATATAGTTCGTTCCCGAGTCGCGCGTTGCTAACTTGACACACATTAGTACCCAGGGTAACGAAGTTTATAATTATTTATAAAAGTTTTTCTTGGTCAAAAAATTTCTGGTTCGAATCCCATATACGGCACACTTTAAGAAATGTAAACTAAACATTTTTCCAAATGTCTTCCTTGGGAGCAAAAGTAAAGTCAAACATACCACCTCGTACTTACGTGCTTGGAACATGTAGTTGTTCTCGCCTCCTGATGTGGATGATTGGCCAACGTAACCGAAACAGGTCGACGTAAAAAAATTAATAAAAAATAAAATGTTTTTTATAACGCTAATGTAAAAAATGAGCTAAGTAGAAGGAAAGCACGGGGAACTAGGACTGTTTTTGCTCTTTGGTCATTATCCCTAGTTTTGAGTGTATTTCCAGGGGTTCAGGATATGTATTTTACCTAGAATTACGGAATTTAAATCTGGTGGAATTTTTGAAATTGGACAAACACGAAATATCTCGAATGCCCGACCTTGTATTTCATTCTGGTTTTTTACCACATAGAAAACTTAATATTACATTTATTTTTGGCAAATTCAAATTTTTAACATTGTTTTTGCGCGCATGCGCAGTAAAACTAATTTTTTAAAATTGCAACCCTCTTTGATTTCAAATTTGAATTAGATTATTTTTTTAAACAACTTTGACTTATAAAGTTTTGCTCTTTTTTGAAAATTTGACTAATAGAGAGTGGGTTAAAGTTTCAATTTTTGAAATTTGCATTTATTGTATTTTTCAACGGTATACCTATGGTTTTACAATGTTTCATATCATTTCTTTTAATTTTTTGGAAAAATTAAATGTGCCATCATAAGTACAAAATATTTTCATTATTTTAACAGTGTTATTAACTCAAATCTCTCGTACGAACATGGTATAATTTTGGTAAATTATCTAAACAAGTCTAAACACATTTACACATATTCTATCATTTTAATGCATTTTTAAAACAAAAATAAATTAAAATTAAATTATGCACCGGCTATTATCAAGTTTTAACAATTCATCGTATAACTTGCTCAAAATAATCACGGTCGTTTGCAACGCATGCTGCGCACCGTCGCATTACTTCTTTTTCTGTAGCTGAAAGTATTTGTTCTTCTATTAGCGGTGCACGGGCTATGCCTATTTTATTCTTCAATTCTTGAAGATCATTTCGTGGATTGGAATAAACGACCGTCTTCAGATGTCCCCATTAAATGTTTAAAGGCGTCAGATCGGGTGACCTAGGTGGCCATGCTACTGGCCCCTTGTGCCCATCCATCTATGGTTAAAAATTTGATCTAGATATTGCCGTACAATAATTGCGTTATGCGCAGGTGGCCCATCTTACTGGAAAAATAAAATTATACCCAAGTCTAGTGGAACATCTTCAAAAAAATTGTCAGCTGATTTGATAAGAAGTCGAGGTATTTTAGACCTGTCAATGTGCCATCATAAAAATAAGGACCGAGTAATTCGCCACCTATAAGTCCACACCAGACGTTTGTTCACCATGCGTGTTGAATGCCTATGTCATTTGCCCAGAGTGGATTATTATAAGACCAATATTGATTATTATGTTTGTCAATAACACCGTTATTAGTAAATTTGGATTCGTCAGTCCAACAAATGTATGTAACAAATCTATGTTCCTCTTGAACTTGTGCTATCAACCATGCGGTATACCTTAGCCTTTTCTCTGAATCACCAGGTACCAAATGTTGAACAAAAGTTGGCCGATATATGTAGCTTTTTCTTTAAAATTGAGTACACTTTTCTCACAGAAATAAGTTCTCTAGCCAAATGTCTTACTGAAGACGCGGATTTAAATTAATGTATGCTAATACCTGCAATTCTTTATCATCATTGTTTACACGTACTTGTTGTCTTCGATTACGGCGGTTATTACCAGCTCTTTCAGTGAATTGTCTACATTCCCTCAAACTCATCTCAATTCGCACAAAAAAGTTGCGAGGTGGGTGATATCGATCTGACATGCTCTGTTGCTGCTTTATGCGAGTTTTATGGCATTCACCATAAATTAATAGCATATCTGTTTTGTCCACTAAAGCTCGCCATCATACACAAGACATAAATACGGCAGTCCGATGTTTTCTAGAATCGGTATAGGCAGAACCGTAACTCGCCTTTATCAAATAACTCTAGCTTGTTTATTTCAGTCCAAATGATCATTTCAAATCGAGGTAGTAGTGAAAGATGGAAAATATAAGTTTAAGGACAGGATTCAACCTGTATCTTTGGCTTTCGCGGCCGATGTGTATTCAAATTACGGCTTCAGCTGTGATTTTCGGCGTCGCTTCCTGTCTATATCTGACATAAGTCAAAAACGTGACGCGGTCAGATATGATAGACGAAGTACTTATTTATTTAATATCAGAATGTTCCTCACCTTATTTAGGTATAAATTTACAGAACTCGAATTTCTTCTCTTGTAGATAGTTTACCTGGTTTTTATTCTCATGCTTGTAAGGTTTGTTTTGGCCAAAAAAATCCTTGACAGATACCCTATTTAAAATGTCAGAGTGTTTCGAACCCATACCACAAACTTTCCCGGTAAATATACGCTTACAAAAATAAAATTATATGATTAAGACATGTTCTACTTTAAGTTAAATGACAAATACTCAAATATCAGTTACAAACAAAATAAATTTAAAAGTAATACTTGCAAAATCCCCAAAGTGCTTCTCAACTGATAATTAACAGTATTAAATATCTTCTGCTTTATGATTTTATTTTAAATTGACGTTCAAATCCCGGTTTAAATAATCATGCATATTTGCTTAAATCTTACTTCTCGGTTTTATTTAAATTGATGTAAAGTAGCGTTATATCGAAGAATTTTCCTTCTTCATTGTATACTACAATAATTACATTTAACAACTTCCATATTTATATGTAAACTCTGCATGTTATGTAGGCTTTATAATCAACATTACTTTAACTTAGTTGACATCAAATTATGAATAAATTATTACATTGCCGATTGCGTAAATCGACATAAATCGGTTAATGAATGAAATCGAATGACCGAATGACCCCCTCTTTCATAAAATCCCGTTTATAATACGTCAGTCTTTCTAGATGTTTCGAGATGCCAATCGAAGGATTACACCTGCCAGACGCAAGGTTTCTGGGAATTCTTCATTAGCCTTGAATCGCGTGATTGATTTATTGTAATGACGCGCACTGCCCCGTTCTTCTCTAACACATAAGGTTATAGTCTACTATCCAGTAGTAATGCGAAAGATAATAAAATGAATTCTTTTCGATTTAATAGATATTTAATGTTTCTGCAGTTTTTTAGAATAAACGTTTGTTTTATCTAATAAGTTTATATTATATTTCTTATTAATCGACGTATTGTCCCGAAAATTCTTTCTTAATCTTCTAACTTGGAGAAAATTCTTTATTTAAAATTGAATTTATGTTATACAGAAGTCGATTTGGATAATTAATTTAAGCTTTAATTGCTTTATCATGCAAACTATTTGCATTCTTAACGATTGTAAAAGAAAATATTTGCTTTCACGGTAACTAAACATGTTTTTTTATACATATTCCATACAAATTAAAGCATTATCAAGATTGATATGGTTCTTACGTTAAATAGAGTGAATGTTTTATGTACAGAAAATGTGTTTTGCTTTTACAGTCTTAAAACGTGTTTTTATACCAAAGTTATTTATTGTATGCACGGAAAATACATTTTTTATAACAAACGAATAGCTTTGTATTTATCTTAGAGTGATTATTTACAAACACGGCTTAAATTTGTACACACGACGTGATTATTCATTACATAAATAACCAACGTTTTTAATAGCTTTTAAATGCAAACAAAACGTGTTTTTATACACATTAATGGCTATATATTTACAATACGCTTATATTTTACAGGGTGTAGCAATAAATCTTAGGAAATTTCTATTCTTTCCGGTTTTTTTAATATTTTAGTAGGCTTTATTTGTAGAATTTGGGTTTCCAATGACTTCTCGTGACCACGAGAGGTCATTGAACCCCAAATTCTACAAATAAATCCCACCAAGATATAAAAGAATCCCGAAGAAATAGACATTTCCGTAAATTCATGGATACACCCTGTAAAATGGAGGCGTATTGTTATTCATTAAAGTACCATGCAAAAACGCAAATTGCGCCTGTATAAATAATCACCCTGTATGATATAGACGTATTGCAAATACATAGCAAATAACCTAAACTGTATACGTAAAAATAATTAATCGTTAAGATACCTTAAAACGCATTAAATCGAATGCAAATCGATTATTTTAAGCTAAATACAAAAACTATTCGTTTGTGCACTTTCCCTGCATAAATTTCCGGTATTTAAAACCTCAATGCTAATTTAAATTTTGGGTATTTAAACGTTTTGCCGTAAAAGCAAATATTTCTATAAACATGCACCTTCTTTGTATTAAAAAGCAATTAAAGTTTAAATTAATTAGCCTTTGTATAGTATAAAAACATTTTAAATAAAACATGCTTTCGTATTTTTAAGAGGAATTGAGAAAATTACGTCAAAGTCGTATGAACTAATTAATAAAGAACGTTTATTCCAAGAAGCGGCCGGAACACTAAAAACCCAGAAATAGAATTGATAAGAAATATTTATGATCTTTGGCATTCACTATACGATAGCTGGAGACCGCGATCATTAAATTTAGGTATTAAATAAAGACGAGGCAGTGGACGTCACTATGAAGTGGAACGAGATAGCGAGGTAATAAAACGCGATAATTGAACTATAATGAGGATTTCCCAGAGTATTGCGTAAGATAAACGTGTATTATTGTGAATGCAATCGCGCAAATACTACTACATTCTAGAAACAGATAATTTTGTTTATATAAGGAAGCGTTTATTAAATAAAAATTCGATCCCGAAATGTTATTTTGATTCAAGTCGCGAGCTGTTGCTTTGCGAAGATGATATTTGAAGTATGCAGTAAGCATACTGTAATTTAATAATTACGATGTTACAATGAATAAAGAAGTGATGTTTTAAACGTAATTTACATAAAAATGGAAATTATTAAATACACTGAAGAGGAAAAATTCTTCAATATAACCCTATTTTAAAAATTTTATTAAGTAATTGAAAAGAAGACTTGAGCAAAATGTACTTTGGTAACTACTGTTTTAAACGAGGATTTTAAATATGGAAAATTTTGTAAGCTGATTTGACGTCAATTTAAAATAAGAAGATATTTAATTACGAACTGGAGGAGCACTTTTGTGGATTCTACAAGTATTACTTTTAGCTTTAATTTTTTACTGATATTGGAGTATTTGTTATTTAATTTAAGGTGGACTAATAAGTGTTAATCATATAATTTTTTTTGTCAGGATTTTTACCGGGAAAGTTTGAGTTCAGAATTCGAAACACTCTGACCTTAATCATAGATTATCTATCAAGGATTTTCTTGGCCAAAACAAACCTTGCAAGCGTGAGAATCATTACCATGTAAACCATCCATAAGAGAAGGAACTTAGTTCTGTAAATTTAAATAAGGTAAGGAACATTGTTTTAATAATTAAGTAAATAAGTACTTGTTAAAAATAATTTGAAACATGCTGTACGTGTTCTATCTGCTTTTGTATGAGAGAAAATATTTTATGTATAAATGCTTTGTGATATTGCTGTTTGATTTAATTTTTGAAAACTCTTACATTTCCGTTGAGCTAATCAGGCAAAGTTAGAAAGGAAGGTAAGTGAATAGTTTCAAATTTTACAATTTGCTGTACTGTATCACAGCACTCTTTTAGCGGCGCATCAAAGGGGCCATTTTCATATCACGCTTCTAGTGACGCCTCAACAAGCGGCGTTGTCACGGCACTCTTTTAGTGACGCTCCAACACGGAGAATACCACAGCTCTGATAAGGTCGCACTGAGAGCATCGCTAAAAGAGTGCTAGCAATTTGTAGAACCTGAAATTGTTCACTTACCTTCCTTTTTAACTGTGCCTGGCTAGCTCAACGGAATTGACGGAGTTTTCAAAATGAAATAAAACACTGCAATATCACAAAGTACTTATATAGTATGAAATATTTTCTCTCATACAAAAGCATTTACAACATCGTTTCACATAAAATAATTTCTATGAAGTACTTGTTATAAAAAAAAATTGTTCCTTACCTTATTTTAAATTTACAGAACTAATAAATTCTCTTTTTTATGGATGATTTACCTAGTTTTTTTATTGCCACGCTTGCAAGGTTTGTTTGGCCAAAAATTCTTGACAGATAATCTATTAGGAGGTCAGAGTATGTTGAACTCTGATCACAAATTTTCCTGGTAAAAATTCTTTACAAAAAAATAAGTTATATGATTAACACTTATTATTCTACATTAAATTAGATACAAAGACTCCAATATCCGTTAAAATTAAATCTAAATTTAATACTTGCAGAATCCACAAAAACGCTTCTCTTAATAAAATAGCTTCTTATTTTAAATTGATGTCAAATCATCTTACAAGATTTTCCATATTTAAAATCCTCATTTCAAACTGCAGTTGCCAAAGTACATTCTTTTGGTTAAATGTTGCTTCTAATAAAATTTTTTAAAATAGTGTTATATTGAAGAATATTCCCTCTTGATTGTAATTAATAAATTACATTTTTTATGTAATTTGCATTGTAAAACATCACTTCTATATTCATTGTACCAACGTAATAATTATTAAATTAGGGTATGCTTACTGCATACTTCAAATATCATCTTCGCAAAGCAACAGCTCAAAGTAACATTTCGCGATCGCATTTAAGAATCGAAATAATTAAATGAATTCCCTGTTTTTAATAAACGCTTCCTTATGTACAAATTATCTATTTTCTAGAAGGTCGTAGAATAGTATGGAACATTATGATGGAAGTTTTTTCAGAAAAATTCATTAGCATCTAAAGTCTCGGCGTTTATACCTCGTAATTTCGTTCCAGTTATTCGTGACGCGCGCTGTTTGTCCCTGTTTAACACATATACTATTATTGTGGCGTCTCATACTAATACAAAAGATAATCAATTTTATCGGATATTTCATGGATTTTGTGGGTTTTCCGTGTTCCGGCCGCGTCTCGGAATGTCTGTTTCATTTATATTTACGTAGTTCTAAATACTGATGACGCATCCCTTTATATTTCTAATATTCTAGAAAATTCTTTATTTAAAATAAATTTCTGTAATCCACAGGGTAATTAATTTAAACTTTAATTGCTTTTTAATGCAAAAGGGGTTGTATTTTAGGGAAAATATTTGCTTTCGTGTTTCAGTACACAAAATTTATATAAATTGGGGTTTAAAATACACTTTGATTGTAGTTTCTTAAGTTAAATGCGTAAAGTTAGTACTATTCTATGCTATTTACTGCAAATGAAAAATATTTTTATCAAAAATGTATTGAAAAAAGTTTACGAGTGAACATGAAGATTTTAGATGCTTACGTAATGACGGATCCTTAATTTCAAACAATGAAAATTTAGGAATAACAGCCAGAGTTACTTCGAAGCTTCTGGACGCGTGATATAACGCGAAGACCCGACTTTAAAATGAAATAATAACTTAGAATTTTATGCAAAATCCTAAATGATCATTTCAAAACGCGCTAGTAATTGAAAGATGGAAAATATAAGGTTCCGGACAGGATTCGAACCTGTATCTTTGCCTATCGCGTCCGATGCGTATTCGAATTACGACTTACAAAGGATATTCTGAATTTAATAGAAGATAGGCGAAAATACTAAAACGGACCAGACGAAACAGGAAAACAAAAATACAAACCCATAAACTGTGAAATTATTGGCAAATTCAAAAAAGCTAAAGAACAATGAATTGAGAGAAACTGCAAAGAGGTACAAACTAAGATGGAAATAGGAAAGACGCATGAAGAATAAACACTAATTAGAATGAATTTAATGATATTAAATCGTATAGCAAAAATATAAGGGACGCGGGATAACATTATAGAAAATGTGGAGAAAGTGGTAAGATGGCAAAAATATATGAGGAACCTATATGTAGAACAGGAACTAGAAGCATCGGAACAGGAATCGGACTTTGAAAAGGATGACTTGGGATAGATATTCTATACTTAGAGATAATTTTGAACAAGCATTAAAAAGTCTGAAAAATAATAAGGCACCAACTTTAGATAAGGCGCAAATACAAATTCTAAAAGCTGTTGGACAAACAGTAACAGAACGTGTCTTCGAACTTGTGAGCTACATGTATGAGACAGGCGAGATACCCAAAGATTTCAAAGGTAACATCATAGTCACTATACCAAAAAAGAGAGTTGTGGATATATGTTAAAATTTTCGAACAATAAGTGTGACAGCACACGTGTCAAAAATATTAACTAGGATTATACAAAGACGGATGGAATAACGGGCTGAAGAAATACTAGGAAAGAATCAATTTGGGTTAGGCGAAACAGGGTTACAGGCGAGGGTATTTTAGCTCTGAGAATGATAATGGAGAAAAAAATAGAAAAAGCAGAAAGCGTGTATATACGGTTTGTGGAACTCATAGAGCGAATTTATCTCCATCAGAATAGGGTGAAATTGCCTCATAGGATGAAATTGCTTCATAAGGTGAAAGTGTCACCGACATTAGATCATTCTGAGGCAATTTCACCTTATTAGGCAATTTCACCCTATGAGGCAATTTCACCCTATGAGGCAATTTCACCCTATGAGACAATTTCACCCTATAAGGCAATTTCACTCTATTCTGATGGAGATAAATTCGCTCTAAAATAACTAGAACTTATTTACAGAGTGGGAGATGCACACCATTCGACGGATAAAAGTAAACTAATTGAAACAAATAAATTCCTCCTTATGGGGATTTCAATGCTTGGTACAAAAATGACCAGAATAGACCTTGAGCCTCCTTATGGGATTTAACATGGGAAAATGGGTGGTTTTGTTTTAGAAGTAACCTTCCTAATCTACTGTGAAGAAATCCCGCAGCTCTGATTGCTTAATTTTTTCTGTTGAATAACCGTATAATTAATGAATTAACTACCCATCTGAATAGAATATCTGGTATGGTATACTCACTTTACAAATTTGTCTAACTAATATTTTCTCGGATGAACACGTCAAGAGTTTGTTTTCTGTTTAATATTCTAATTGTAGTTCAATTTTAAATAATACCGCGTAGGAAGTTTATGAATTTTATCAACCTCGGGTGTGAATTTGACCGGGTCAGATATTTATAGTAACTTCTTTAAAAAATAAAAAGCACGAGGAAACCTAGTTGTACTGTAGAAATGAGAGCGCAGTGCGACAACATACAATTTTAAGAATACACTGAATTTCCAGGTACTTCACTTGTAATTTTTATTTTTGTATAAATAGTTAAAGTTGTTTAAATTAGACTGAAGTGAATAATATATATTTGTAAACGGTCGAATTCTTGGTCATAAAGAATCCTTTTTGCACCACAAGCTGTATAGTATAGGAAATTCAAGCTACGATCAAAACTTGAAAGTATATGAGCTCGTAAAGTCAGGGACTTTAGCATTATTTCTCACACATTTAACTCTTCAGTATTGGAAACCGTCGCCCTCAAGCGAAATGTCTGATAATTTTAGAGGATATGCGTTATTTTCAATTACTCTTCCTTCGATGATAATCGCTAGTAGATATACCTACACCCTGATTTAGTTTAGGCAGAATAAGTAAAAAGTTTTCAAGTAATTTCCATTAAGCTTAATTAAATGTCTTTGTTTAATTGCAGAATTTTGATACATACCAAGAATTGTGACCTGTTCAAAAGTACGAATTATATACTTTGTGAATTTTAGCAGTTCGGCAGGACTGTGCATGCAAATTAACAACGACTAATTAACGGTAAAGTCCCGTTTGATTAAGTTCTTGTAAATCAATTTATGAGAAAATTGCCTGATCAGTTCGCTTGGAACCAGTTCTTGAATTCCAATCTTATCGCTACTTTACGGTTATGTACAAATTTGTCTGCAATGATCTTTTGGTTTATTCACTTCTGTAAATGTAAACTGTCCTCTCAGTGTACTGTGTTACCAATAAGGGCATATTCTACAATTATTTGTAGTAAATATATCAGTGAGAATATTAAAGTTAAGCGACAGTGGCGCAAACGAAAGCTGATTATCTTGGACTCGGCAATACATAGGTTACAAGTTCCGTTCCTGCTGGCAGCAACGACTTTTTTCAATAGATGTTTGTAGCGTATTGCATGTTATGTTATGAAGGCAAAAATTTTTCAGCCCCACGTTGGACTTCGGTTTAGTAAAACCCGTCATAGTCACTCATTGGCACCAATGTAGCGAAAACGGTGATCGACTGGGAGCGTTGAGTATCACTTGGAACCTCTCACAATGCGAAGTCAATACTACAAAAAGGATCGACGTCCAAGCAAAACTCAACCAGGTTCTTATATATGGAAAGAAGCCCACGATGTTACTTGATGGGCAAATGGCTGTATGAAAAAGAACCCCTAATAAAATAAAACGGCTAACTCTGATTATTAATTTAAGGGAGATCACGAGAGTGGGCGTAGGCTAATTCTGCTTCACCTCGTACGACAAACAAACAAAGGAGAGCGCTACGGCGTTTACTAACTCTAATAAACTCACTAGGGATGATGATGACGCAGAGAGTTACCGAGGTTCCCACCTGCTTTAACCTTATTTTCTCTGTAAGAAAACAATTAATTAATTTTTTTAATCTATGTACAAAACCACAAAGCTAAACCACTCACACAATCACCTGGATTATAACTCATTGCACAATGCAACTTAACTTAGAGAACGTTGGAAACTGTTTTTCGCACTTGATATTGTGCGATTGACAAATATTTATCTCGACAAATTCCTACCAAGTTATCAGCATCAGACATCATCGTGAAATCGATGAGACAGAAATAGGCGTTGTTGGATGCTTTATTTGTCTGCAATCCAAGACGTTCAGGATCTGAATACAAAAGAGCTTTGGTTAGACGATGCTACTACGGCAGAAATATTTGGGCTATTAATTTTAGAAAAATCCAACTTTTGGTACGAACACTAGGATGCGAAATGAGTACGAGAAAAAAAAGGTTGCGTCATTTTGAGACCGATCTACCAGGCTTTTACAGATTTTGTGTAAAAATTCAAGAGTAATCACCACGTTAGCGAATAATGTAGTTAGAGAAACACTATCTAGTTTTGTGGTCGTTGCAGATTCAGACAATTATTGCTAAAAACAGATCAAGTACGGTTTGATAGTATTGAGCTTTTGTATATGAAATATCCGGTTTGTTAAACTTCAAAAGCATAAGTTGTTATAATCAACTTGGTCTCAGTTTATTTGTGCTGTTGCTGTTTTAGTTTTGTCATTTGACACAATAATCGCTTTTCAACATCTATGTAAAAAGTTCCAAAAATGTTGCCAACGCATGATATTTGAGTGCTTTTTCTTTTTCAATTTAAAAAATGTTTAAATGCCATAGCAGCAGCTAATAAAATTAACTAAACATTTGCAGAAGCCCCTCGCAACAAACTTATCACGCGCCGTTGGTTCGCAAATTTTCGTAACGAAAATGTGGGTTGGGAAAATGAGCCACGTGGAAGGTCAACTACGACCTTAAATAATGAAAGTTACGTGAAGAGGTTGAATTGCTAGAAAACTTTGCAGAGATATTCGATTCAATAAGTACCAAAAGTCGTCATCGTAATCAGCTAGGGAAGGAAGGTAAAAGCTCATTAGGTGGGTTCCGCACGAGTTAACGCCTACAAACGAATTGTTTAATGGGTATAATACTGTACCACTTCTCCAACGCATTGTAACTTACGGTGAAAGATGGATGCTTTACGATAACCGCAAACGTTTTGGACAATGGTTGGATCGTGCTGAAGTTCCAAAGCACCACGTGAAAGTAACACTCCATCTAAGAAAGGTTATGACGGCTGTATGGAGAACTGGCGAAGGAGTAGTTAATTATCCTTTAAACCTAGCGAAACCGTAACAACAGATTCATATTGGAGAAAATTATAGACTGTGCACGAAAACTTTAGTGAGAAATTGACGCTAAGGACCTTATGAAATTTACGTTACCACGGAAACGTAGCAGAAAAATGCGCTAGTTAACTTACAATGGCTTGGGAGAGGGGGAGGGCGGATTATTTGAAAACAAATGCAATATTAGCCTATGTAATATATACATCATTGGCCTATTCACAAATGCTGGACGCCAACTCAGTTATAACTAGTCTTATGACCTCGATAGATGGCGAGTGATCTACACGACGGCCGAAGAATTATTTCTTATCTCAACAGGTTGATGGAACCCTGTGTACACTGACGTTCTTCTACTATTTTAACTAAGCACAAATAATAATAATACTCCACGCTGTTTACTTAACGTATATTAAAACATGAATATCCTACAACCAACACAAATAAACTACGATCTACCCTGATAGGCCAAATTGCGTATACCTAAAAGAAAACCACATCTTAAATTTATTCCAGTTTAATTACTCAACAAATTGGACATATTTATAAATGGCTAAGAATAAAAGTGTGGGGCTGGTTTTTGTTACATTACGCTTTTATTAAGCAGGCATCAACGTAGAATTTTAAACACTAATAAATTTTTATGCCAACATGAAGCAGGTAGAAAGTTAAAATTTTATCACTTACAGCAGAGCAAGACGAACTGTGGTGCCAGTAATTCACAATCCAATTGTTGTTGACTGAAAGTATTCACTACATAAACACTTTCACCATATAATGGTAAATTATTTAATTCCGCGATTACCTGTGTGTTTGGGAGCTTTTATATATAGCAAGTCCGGATTTATAACATTACCGTCACACGAATTACTGTAAACCGGTTCATCTGCTTGACGAAAGCTGCAAGCTGGTATTCAACGATATAAATGAATGCGAATGAATTCCTCTCTCAATTCTGCGATGGCGGTATTTATAAGCTATATTATTTTAGGGAATTCCCCAGTTTCAACTATTCACACAGGTCGTTCGATATGAACTGACCTTGCGGTTGAGGGTCAAGGAATTTTCAGTACATGGGATTATTAAGTATTGCCACGGTAGCTATTTAGTATCGACATCTGCGTCACAAGGTAGGGCCAATACGTCTTAAATTATATTATTTTAGGGGGTTTTGTCGGTTTGGGTAATTTATAATAACTTCGGTTCTTTTCAATGCGTAGGAATGTTGTCACATCCAAGTTAGTGGTATGATCAGTAATGGAAAATATTTTGGTGTTTATTGAATTTGGTACGTCTATGGTGAAGTCTCGGTTTTTAATTATTGGTTGTATAAGAATGTACTAAGTACTTTACTATTTATTTCGATGTTTGACCTTAATGGAATAGCTCCATTATAAACTGAACCTATCCATCTTCTATACAATTTTTCTTTACTGCGGTTCCTATACTAGTTAAAATTGATGAATGTTGTCCTATATACGAATGTATGCGTAATGAATGCGCGAGCATTTCAAACTGTAAGTTAATCGTATGCCTCTAGTTAATAGCTACGTGAACTTATAGTCTTGCATGATATTGCTAGTCCGCTCGTATCGCAATTGACCTTGAAAAGGCTGTCTGAATTAGGATACAAAGTTTTTGATCATCTACCATATTCTCCTGATTTATCACCTGCCGGTTACAATTTTTCCGAACCCTAAGAAACTATCACAGCTGCGGTGAACTCAGTGACGCAAGACATTCGTCATCGAGTTTGGGATGAATTCAGCTACCGTCTAGATGGTATCCGTGCAGCCGAAGGAAGGCATATTGAACATCTCTATACTTCCATGTATAATATATTCATATGTTACTTACAGAATTAAAATTCAACATATAGTACAGGAAATATAGTAAACTGAAATTATGTTTTCATTTTGAATCACCCTATATTATCAGTACTTTATACTGGTGGTAAAATCGACCCAGAATTGGAACAATTTCAACACAACATGTATAACATGATAGAAGGTGTTGATGTTATACATGAATTGGTATTGCTTTTTAAATTTTTATTGTAAGTGGGACAGCAGTAGCAAATTTATAGGTTACGCATACATGTTATTACTTTAACTCAAACAAAGAGCAAGACGCTTTGCCGTTAACACAATAAAGGTTTATTACAAATGGTTATGATTTCCAAACCTCTTAATTCCATGCAACGTAATTGAAAAGGAGATTGATTTATACCTTAAGGCATCCTTTTAATGAGGATAACTGCTATTGCTATCTGTGTTTTATTTTGCTGGGTGTAAAGCAGAAATTACTACGCATATAAAATAAAATTTATTAGTTTTTACATTTGCTACTACTGGCTTCCGTACTATGCTATTTGGCATCTTACAAGTCGAAAATCCTTTTTTTAATTGTGAATAGAAGTTTATATTTACTTTAAGATGTAATATCTCTTGAAGAACCGTGCTAGAGTCCTCTTCAGTAAATATTTCTAACGTAGCTTTCGACTTATTCACTACGTGTAGTTTGCACTACTGCTTAAGGTTTATATTGGAACTGCCTTACAAATCGTCTTCATTTCAACTTCTCCGATTTGAGTTTTAATGAAATACTCCCCTAATATAACGTCCACTTTTAAAATCGATTTTTAAGTGATCCAATAGTTTTTTGTTTAAAATTTTTAAATACTTTATAGAAGTAATTCTGTGTATCCTTAGCGCTTAGATTTACTGTTACACCAGTAGAAACCTACATGAAAGCAAGATTTTAAAGGACGCAATTCTAATAGACAGACTAGCTTGAATCATTTGCGTTAATTCCATATTGGTGTGAAGTTGACAGCAATTTCAGCAGCTCTTTTTAAATAAACGTAAAAACCGAATTTCACAATAGAAGTTTCACTTTCCGCATTGGCACAACTTATTGCTAAGATAGCTCTTAATGCATCTGTAAAAACAAAATTTACTTGCGACCCGTAGGGGTTTCGAAAATCAACCGCCCCTAAAAGATAAAGTAATAAAAAATCAGAAATGGCAGAAGGCAATCGAGTTACACTTTCCGTCTTGGCACAACTATTGCCGAGACCGCTGCTAATGCATTTGTAAACACAAAATTTACTTTCCACCCGTAGGGGCTTCGAAAACCAACCACCTTTAAAGAATAATAACATACAAAAATCAGAAATGGCAGAAGGCGGTCGAGTTATACCTCCGCTTTGGCACAACTGTTGCTGCGACCGTCCTTAATGCATCTGTAAAAACAAAAGTCACTTGTGACCCGTAGGGCTTCATAAACCACTCTTAAGCGTTCGAAATATAAAAAAATCTAAATGACCGGAAGCAATCGAGATACACTTTGTCTACGCACAACAATTGCTGAGACCGCACTTAATGCATCTGTAAGAACAGAATTCACTTGCGACCCTTAGGGATTTCAAAAACTATCCTTAAAGGTTAAAAATATAAAAACAAATCAGAAATAGCAGAAGATAGTCGAGTTACACTACAACTATTGCCGAGACCGTCCTTAATGTATTTCTAAGAACAAAATTCACCACGACCTATAGTGGCTTTAAAAACCACCCTTAAAGGATAAAAATATTTTAAAAAATGAAATGCCAAAAGACAATTGAGCTACACCTTCCGCCTTAACACAACTATTGCCGAGTCCGCCCTTAACGCATTTGTAGAAACAAAATTTACTTGTCACCCTTAGGGGCGTGAATAACCAACCACTTTTAAAGAATCAAAACAAAAATTAGAAATGGCAGAAAACAGTCGAGTTACATCTTCCGTCACAACTATTGCTAAGACCGCCGTTATTGCATCTGTCTGAACAAAATTGCGACCCGAAGGAGCTTCAAAAAACACCCTTTAAGGATCGAAGTATAAAAAAAATTGAAATGGCAGAAAGCAATCGAGTTACACCTTCCGTCTTGCCATAACTGTAGTTGAGGCGGCCCTTAATCTATCTGTATGAAGAGAAGTCATTTGCGGCTCATAAGTGTTTTAAAAACCACCCTTAAATGATAAAAATATATAAAAAATTAGAAATGGCAAAGGGCAATCGAGTAAATCCCCTCGCTTTGGCATAACTATAGCTGAGACCGCCCTAATGCATTTGTGGAAACCAAAATTCACTTGCCACACGTAGGGGCTTCAAACAGCACTGTTCAAGAATAAAACTATAAAAAGAATCAGAAATTGCAGATGGCAGAATGAAATCGAGTTACATCTTTCGTATTGGTACAACTATTGCTCAGACCGTCTTTACTGAATATGTAAGAACAAAATTCACTTGCGACCGATACCGTCTTTAAAAACCACCCGTAAAGGATATAAATATATAAAAAAATAAAAGAAATGATTAAAGGCAATAGAGTTACACCTTCCGCATCGGCACAACTATTGCTAAGACCGCCATTAATGCATTTGTAGAAACAAAATTTACTTGCCACCCGTAGAAGTTTGGAAAACAAACCACTCTTAAAGAATGAAAACAAAAAAATCAGAATTGGCAAAATTGGCACAACTATTGCTGAGACCGCCCTTTATGCATTTGTAAAAACAAAATTTATTTGCCACCCGTAAGAGCTTCAAAAACCACACTTAAAATATAAAAATATCTGAAATGGCAGAAAACAATCGGGTTACACCTTCCGTCTTGACACAACTTTTGCTGCGACCGCCCTTAATGTATCTGTAAGAACAAAATTTGTTTGCAACACCTAAGGCTTCAAAAAAACATCTTCGAAGGATAAAAATATAAAAAAAGAAATGGCGAAAGACAATCGAGTGACACCTTCTGCCTTGGCACAACTATTGCTAACACCACCATTCAGAAATGGCAGAATGCAATCGAGTTACATCTTCCACATTGGAATAACTATTGCTGAGACCGCCCTTAATACATCTGCATGAACAAAATTCACTTACGAGCCATGGGGTTTTAAAAACCATCTTAAAAGCTATAAATATAAAAGTCAGAAATGACAAAAGGCAATCGTGTTCTATCTTTCATATTGGCACAACTATTGTCGAGACCGCCCTTAGTGCATCTGTAAAAACAAAATTATCTTACGACTTATAGAGACTTTAAAAACCGCTCTTTAAAGATAAATATAAAAAAATCAGAAATGACAAAAGACGATCGAATTACATATTCCGCATTGGCACAACTATTGCTATGGCCACCCTTAATGCATCTGTTAAAATAGAAAATTACTTGCAACTCGTTAGGGCTTCAAAAAACACTCTAAAAGAATAAAAATAAAATATTAGAAATAGCAGAAGGTAATCGAGCTACACTTCCCACCTTGGCACAACTATTACCGAGACCGTCCTTAATGCATCTGTAAGAACAAAATTCACTTGCGACTCGTAGGGGTTTCAAATACCATGCTCAAAGAATAAAAATATAAAAAAATCAGAAATTGTAGAAGACAATCGAGTTAAGATCTCCTTAATGCATTCAAAATTATTTTGCGACCCGGAGGGACTTCAAAATTCGCCCTTAAAGAATAAAAATATAAAAAATCGGAAACGGCAGAAGATAATCGAGTTACAGCTTCCGTATTGACACAACTATTGTTGATGCCACCTACGGGTCGCAACTACATTTTTTTTACAGATGCATTAAGGGAAGGTGTAGTTCCAATTGTGAAAGTCGGTTTTTTACTTTTACTTAAAGAGTAGCTGCTGGATAAAGTATTATCTGAAAATTGGCCGCTAACTTCACATCTATTAGTTCCATCACCTTGTTTCTTACATGCACATTTCAACTGCTTTAACTCAGAGAAATAGTATTTAAACGAACTAAATGAAACCATTTCAATAGGTCTTTTTACGTGAATTTTGTTTTTAATTACAACTTTACGTAACACATATTTTTGATAATAATAGCAATGCAATTGATAATGGCATAAACAGTTTTTAAAAGTTTGAAACAGTGTGAAGTCAATTCTATAGTTTGCTATTCAAACAAGCAATTGCTTCAATATCCATTGCGTTTATTTGCTAATTGATAGCTGTCACTTAATAATTATGGTGGAATTTTTCAAATATACATTGTAAGCAATTAGCTTTTGCCCACTCATCATGTGCTCGTCCTTCGGATTTTTGATGTATATAAAGCCTCAAAATAATTCATTGTACGCAATATATGCGTATTTTTATTGAGAAATGCTTACCTTATTATGACGACACTGTAAAGTTAAAGCTGTCACAAGATCTGTTTTTATACTAAATATAAAATCAACTCAATAAAACCGAATAAAATTTCAAACGCAAGCTAATAACAAAATATAATAAATAACAAAAACGAAAATATACAAAGCAATACAAAATGTCAAAATGTCAGTTATCAAGATGATGTTTCAACTACCATCACAAACATACAGGTATTGTTTACTTGCGTAAACTTAGGTTGTCCATCCACCAATGGAAATCGCTAAAATGCAGTCCTATCTTTTTCTTCAATACCTTTTTAAACTGGAATGGATTATAGGTTATTTTTCGATTTATTTTAATTTGTCTCAAGCTAGTTTTTCGTTCATGTTTCAATTTAGTTTCTAATTTGTTTAAATTTGTATATTTAGTAACATCATTTTTAGTTATATTACTTATATCACTTATCACTTGATCAAAATATGCTATTCTTCTCCATATTCTTTTTGCAAACGTACTTTTGTTCAACAGATAATTACACTAATGATCAATGGATGATGGTGGGTTAGAAGCCTCGTACGCGAATTCTCAAGGGTTAACGAAACTTTTTCCACGTTTAAACGTTTTGAAGCAACTTATCCAGGTGTTTCTTCCTCAAAAACTAAATCTATTCTTCTGTAAAATCGTAGTAAATTATAACGCGAAAATTTTTGAAAAATTAATTACCCCCATGTTATTGATGACTAAGGAGTAAGCTATACGGCCGTAAACAATCTCTGATCTGTTCACACGCTTGCCACGCTCCTCTACTGTTGATAAATGCAATTTAATTCTCATTTGATCAATAAAAGCTTATGGTTATTGTACAAACATTCGGAGGCGAGTCAAGCAACTCGAAACTGAGTTGATGATAGCTGTATTAAAAAAACTGTTGTTTGTTTTTATGCTTTTTTTTCATAACTAACTTAAAAGATACTCTCTCTTGTATTTATATTTTACCTCAGTAAAAAATAATTATCTTAATTATGGGATGGGTAAAGGTAAAATTGAGTTGGCTGTTTACAATAAACTTCTATAATTGGAATTTATATCATCAAATAGGTAAAGGCAAATAAACCGAGAGCAAATAAAAATTAACGAAAATTGCATGGAGCAAACCCGTACCTATCAACCCCACATTCAATTTAATAACCGAACCTTCAAACTGGCGAATTATTTTTAGACACGCAAGCGAATTATTTGTCGACTTGGTAAAAATCCTATCAGAGGTCATCACAATTCAAGCTTTTATTATATTCGGGGTCCCCATAAACGTTTACTAAAGAGATAGCCAGGCAGCCATTGTGACGTTCGTTTATCAGAAATTTTTCTGGAGCAACGATGATAAAGAAGTAAGTACTTCGCATTCAGAAGCTCGACAAACCAATCTTCATCTTTTTCTGTTATAGAAAAGGTCATTACTGTAAAATATTAGATGGAGAATGTTACTATTTGAAAACCTTGATGAAATCTTTTGTTGTATAAAATGAAAAACTTTCAGTGATAAAGTGAACTTTCGTTCTTTTTCAGATCTAAAATTAACAACATTAAATTATTCCAATATGTCAATCTATTCTTTTTTCATTTTTGCAATATAAATTTAGATGTTATTTAGGTCAACGCGCTTATTTTTGAAGTTTACAAATAGTCTCTTGTCAAATTTAACAAATGAATTACACTCCAACGTTAAGAACGCTGCTATACAGCTCAGTTTTAATTAACGGCACTACAAATCATACATAAAGTCGTTAATTATGGAGGATTTGGAAAGTTGCTTGTTTATAGATTTAATAAAATTTTTACATGGTTTGAATATCTCTGAATCCTCGAAATACTTAGAAAAACTCGAACCGACCCTACTAATGCACCTAATATAAATATCTGAGCATAATCTTTTACAAAAAGGCTCTTACGACACCAAGCTAAATTTATATGTAATCATACCATAAGTCCTTGACGTCGCTGCAAGTATTACCCTAGACCTAATAATAATGTTGCGCGTTCAGTTCCTATCTCGACCTGCCTAAGCTTCAAAATTAATATTAAACCAAAAGGGCTAAAACACCCCTAAATGTTATTGATCCCTACATATTTACCTTACTCATAATACTGCTTCAGGGGCAGTTAGAATATGTATCACAAGAATTTAGTATCTAAAAGTATACATTCATTAAATGTTTGCATTGTCTTACGTATTTATAATAATTTTTTGAATATATTGGAATATCCATAACATTGTGTGAGATTTAACTTGTAATGTTTAGTATATTTGATGCTATTGCTCACGCTCTTTAATCAAAGTTTATTCTAACTCATTTATATTATGCGCATTTTTAGCAATTTCTAGTTTTAAAAGTTTTCTTCTGATAGACTGAATGTCGTTTTAGAACGCGTTAGGTTACATCACGCTGGAGGTCATTAAAATATTTTTGATTTGGTTTTATACTTTACTTAAACGACTCGGCATGCAACTTACAGTGTCCACAAAGGGCTTTTGCCATCGTCTTATTTATCAAAAAGTCAGTACACTTTTATATTTCATCTTTAGTAAAACAACGTTCAATAGGCTGCAATGTTTAGTTCCGTAGTAAGTCTTAATTATTTCTTTTTTTGGGAACTACAATACTGTGTGGTAGATAACCTACCTTCGTTCTGGGCTACAAAATCATGTTTTTACGTGTATTTTCTTATGGGAATATCTAAGGTCCATTCTGGTCATTTTTCTACCCTTCAAGCTCATCCATTCGAGGCTCACATGACGTCATCATGATTAACCTTTCTCTTTTCATGTGCGAAGTTAAAATCTACACCACCCCCACCCTATTCTCGTCTCGACCAATGGGAGAGCTTAAAAAGCATTTGTTAAAATATACCCTCCTTATGAGAGATACAACTGTGGGCTCCTATTAGATGGAGGTGACGGTGGTGTTTGGAGGATGCGATTGGAGGTGTAGGTGGAAGGTGGTTAATGGTAGCGTGGTCTTGAGGTGGAAGGGGAGGAAAGCGAATCCATACAAGCAGGAAACCCCACGATAACACAATTATAAGCGTGACTTTTTCTGTCAAAACTTGCATATTATACCAGTTAATATAATAGAAACTGCGCACGCGTGACCACCAGCATATAAAACAAGCGAGCAATTTCCGGTGCTTTAGTTATCGAAATATCGTTTAAATGATCAAAATTACAATTATAAAATGGAGTTCTCTTGTGCGATGTCACAAGTGATGTAAGAGTACCGCAATTAAATCTCAACACGTTAGTAGATAAGACCATCTATGTTCTAGGTGGAAGTTGGGTTTGATTTATATGGTGGTTTTCAACCTGCCATACAACTTGTTTGTTGTAGTGGTATTTGTAGAAATTATGCTATGAAAATGGACCATAGCGATTGGAGTAATTTCTGTAATTATCAAGTGCAATTTTAGAATTAGGCAATTTGCACAAGACTCGCAAAACGTACAATTGAATGGATGTGGATGGCGCGGCCAGGTAGTATTACAACTTGATTGCGAATTTAAATTGAATCCGTCTACCGCTACAACCAATAGGAGTGCATGGTCGCTAAACAATCTTCAAGAAAGCACGTTTTATTTCAAAATCACAAAAAGTTAAAATGCTGTTGTTTTGAATGAACACAAGCGCTTTAAATTATTCAATATGAGAACACTATTAAGCTACAAATTAGAACTAAACTGCATCAGTTTTCCAAAATTTTACGAGGAGCTTGTGGCGTTAACAACTCCTGGCGGAGATATAGAAGTAACAGAAGAAGAAAAAGTTACAATTTTATTCGAAAGTGAAAATGGAACAACAGGCCATGATTTTTTAAATGACAGTGGTAATTACTTGACATGAAAGGAGTATATTCCACCCCAGTCAATACTTAGAAGATGTGAGTGTGGGGCGATCTCTCACGCAAATATTTAGAGATTTGGCTATGCCCGATTTATCCGATTCAGGTCATCACAGCGGATTCTAGTTAAGAATAGATGTATATAATAGATTTAATAGCTGTACATATGACATTTAATAACATCTTTATTTTTTTATAATTTTTTTATTCTTAGGTTTAAGTTGGTAGTCCTCATTAAAGTTGAGATTTAATTTAGGTAGTGTTAGTCCTCATTAAAGGTTGAGATTAAGTTGGTTTCTAGTTGAAAGATGTTACCCATAAGATGCAATAGATAATATGAGAATTAATTCAAATTGATAGTTGTGATGAATCAAAATGGTTAACGCGATGTAAGAGGTTAGACCAGATTACGTTGGGTGGTAGGCGTGATGTGGGCTGTGGGAGGTGGTGGAGGAGATGAAGGTGGGAAGTTTTAATCATGGTATATAACAACCAACGTTTATTTTGAAGAATTTTTGAAAAAACCAATATAAGGTGCAGTTTAAAATTACTTATTAGCATCGAAAAAACCACTCACTTCTGGCACTCAAAATAGAACATTGAACATTTTGCATCGTTTTCTTGTTGTATAGGAATATAATATTGGAAAAATCGGTTTGTTTTTTGATACTGTTGCTACGCAGGCCGATTTCTGCGTTTTCGCAAATGTATATTGGAATCATGTCTTCCATCGATGTTCACCAGTACAATGACTGTGATCCCGAATTCTTAACATGATTTAACTCTCAGATTGACTGAATGGATCTGCGAGGCCCGGGCAAATCTTTTTTAATTGTATTGTTTAAATATTTTTCTTAATTTCTTTAGCTGCTTGATGCGAAATAAGTTGGATAAATGTGCTGCCGTTAGAGACCGACAATTCTGCGGCTTAGTTGGTATGCGTGTGACTACTACGCCCAAGGTCCAGGATTCGAATCCCAACACGGTCCGCTTGAAAAATGTTAGGCGGGCATTTTTTACAAAAATAGACCCTCGTTCGGATGAGAGGTAAAATGTAGGTTCTGTATGTGTTTTGTCGCGCACGTTAAAGACTCCTACCTTGCTTGCAACAGCAAGGGTTTGGCACAATTCAAAATTTTCAAGGTAAATAAAGCTCACTTCGGGTGGAACATTGAAAATTAAATGTAGTGCCGTTAGAGACCATCCAATGTAGTACCCTAGGGCGAAACATTGGGAACGTGGCCGCTAGTGCAGCGGCCCCTACTTACATTACACTGCCGTTGGAAACCTATTTGAAGAATTTAATATAAAGTGTAAAAAACATTATAATGTGGGAAAATATGTGGCCCTAGACGAAATGTTGTTAGGATTTGGTGGAAGATATAGCTTTCAGATTTACATTTCAAATAAACCGAACAAATATGGGACAAAGTATTTTCTACAATGGATACAAAAACCTATTACAGGTCGTATTTGGAAATATATGTTCGAATTCAACTTGAAGGTCCTTTTCAATAGATATTTCTTTAATAGCTGTCACTCTAAGAATGAAGAACCTCATCTCAGGAACTGAAAGGAATGTTACCATGGATCAATGGTTTACTAGCGTACAAGCTGTAAGTCGTTTGTTGCATAATCACCGCCTAAGAGTAATTGATATAGGTACAATACAAGCTATTCGAAAGTAATTGCCGAAAAACGTAAAAAGTGTCAAAGGTAGGTCTATAAGGTCTTCTTTTTTTGCGTTCCATGGCGATCTGACAATAACATCATTGTCCCAAAAAGTCAAAGAATGTATTAAGACTTGTATCGTCAATACACTACGATGACAAGATAGACAAAAATACGGGTGATAATAAAAAACCAGAAATGCTAACACTACTTACAATTAAGCTCGGAACATAAGACGATGGCCATTGTTTTTTCGCCATACTCAACGTGGAAGCTACCAACTCATTTGTAATAAATAAAACTAATCATCCAGATGGAGAATTTCCAAAGAGCAGACGACTAACTTTTGAAAATTGGACAAAGAAAACATGAAAAACGAGTTAATATGCCATACCTATCATGGAACGTAAGACTTTTAGCGGTTAAATTCTCAGGGGTCACAAAAGACCCCAAACCGACGACTTCAACTGCTCGAAGGAAGTGCAAATTCTGCAAGGACCGAAAATCAAAATATTCGTGCAAGTTTTGTGGTGTCTGCATTTGTTTGGAACACACAAAACCATGCTGCACCGACTGTGCCACAAATTTTGAATAACGATATTTTCGATGCAAACTTTTGTGTGTCAAATTTATATACCTACACTAATTTTATATATTTTTCATACTCATTCAGCATTATACTTTACATTTAATTATGCGTTTTTGTTTATTGTTTTTTCCGTTTTTTGAATTTATTATTTGTTTTGAAAACTTGCGTTATATGTACAATTTTTTTTAATAAATGGGAACTCGCAAGTTAATGTTTTCTCACAACTATTTTTACCCTTAGTAGTGCTAACCAGATCAGGTCAACAAATGCATGCTAGATACTGGACATTTGACTGTGTTGTAAGAAAAAAAATAAAACCAACTTTGGGTCTGAGAAACTCGACTTGGTCGAATGGTGGGACTGAAACCACCTGTCAAACGAAGGATCAATCAATCGGAATGGTGAAGACATAATATACACGAACATTCATTTTAACTTTCACCAACATATTACATTATTTATGTATAAATTCGCCTACAATGAAAAGAAAGAGTGGTACTATTGTATGATTTTGACGATTAGTGTGAAAGGAATGACGATTACAAAAAGTTTTTTCATGACAGGGGCCACTCCAAAAGAAAACAAGGCAAGTCGCAACATTACCGAAGGTCAAAATTTGGAACAAAATTCTATTTAGAAAAATTTTTTGAACTAAAAACTATACATTGAAAACGTCCAATGGTTCAAGAAGTTTTACATGTCGTCATTTCAATACATGCAAAATTTACAACTACCTGTATTAAGTTGAACCAAATTTTTTACCCGCTTTCGATTTACATTTATTTTTAAAAGTGAAAGCAAAGTATAAAATGATTTAATTGCCATATGCCACATTATAGCGAATTTAAAAGTTCAGCAGTAAATCCCCCAACTGTAAAAGTTGTTTAAGGTTTGATGAGGCTCTACTGAAATAGGGCTTAATGGAACTGCTACGGCGAAAGCAATTTGTGAAATCTAAGCAGAGACTGTAGTCAATAGACAGACAGTGCCAGCCGTGCGTCCGGGAAAGGCCACGAAAGGTAGGTTTATAAGTGCAAGATAATCTGTTGTTGATTTCAGGAACTGAGTACCCTATTTGAAGAGTATTCTTCTGCAAACACTCCAGGACTGTTAACGATTTGTGGGCATGCTCAACAGACCTTGATTTGCTTTGAGTTGATTTCGCGTGCAAACGACCTGGAACTGTTGCTTATTAAATGACTTATGCACAAGATCAATATCAAATGGATATATATACTGAAACTCATCAAAACCCCAAATCGCGAGAGTTTTTAGCGTCGTATTGTTGGGTGTAATAAAAAGTAGGCCCCTCTTCTTAATCCGATCTGTAAATTCTAAGAAGCAGAAACAAAACCGAATTGATCAAGATTATTTTAAAACGAAAGAAGCTTGGAACGTTTGGTAAGATTGAGCATTCTGAGATGGTACCCGAAGAACATGCTTTAAATTTTGATCTTTAGTACCAACAACAGAATTGGATGTATGCTACAACATTAGTTATATATCAAGCAATGATTAATCAAAAGCGCGTATTTCTCTAAAATATACGAGGGATAGTAAAAAAATTCTGGAATTACGTTGTAGCCCTTTATTACCATTATACACTGTGTCCAAATTTCGAGTCTCTACATTGTGATTTCAGTTATTATAACAAATAGAGATTGGGTTAAATGGGGAAAGATTTGGAGGAATCCAGGTCAGTTTTGTATCCGTTTACAAAATTGGTGTAAGTTGTCTGGTTTTGGAGATATTCGAAGAAAACTAAAAATGGCGGATTTTGTTTTTTGATAATAAAACATGAATCATAGGTCGCACCATCACAAGACTTGTACATCATTAAGACACTTTTCTAAAAGGAGTATTTTAGCATGAACAGAATCATTCGACTGTCTTTTGTTTTCAAGGAAACGCCCACAACTTTTGTTTTTCTTATGGCCGCCATTTTGAATATTAAGTGAATATTATGCGCCCTAAATTAACTTTTAAATGATATGCCACATGTCTATAAAAATGCAAAACTATCCTAAATTTTAAAAATAACTAAATTTGTATGTTCTTGAACGTTTGGTAATCCCAACAGGGCAAAAATTTGATTTCTACTTTATGAAAAGTACAATACACATTTTATTATGTACACAAACGGCATTTGTCACAAATTATTGATTTTGGTGGTACTAGAGTTACAATGATATCGTTTTATAATAGTAGGCGGTGGTATGTGACAAAACCAAACAATTGAATTACAGTTATATGTCAAACAAATTCTAAAATTTAGATAAACGTGTGTGTGTTGTAAGTTTTGGTGCCGGTGGTGCTGCATTTTTAATTTAAAAAATGGCACATGTCTACAAGTTTTCGAATGAGGAAAAGTTTGATATGCTAAGTACTTATTTACAATCGTTTCGGAACGCTGATACGGCATCCGCCAGATATTTGGAATTGTATCCAGAAAGACGACAACCGCATAAAACATACTTCAGAAAAATTGTAATGAATTTACTGAATTATGGTGCTTTTGAACAGTCTAGGGAACAATACGACGTAAACAATAGGGAACGTGTTCTAAGCATTACTGAGGCGGTAACACGAAATCCATCCACATCCGTAAGATCTGTAAGCCGTGAACTTAATATTCCAAAATCAACTGTTCATAAGATTTCGCCAGACGAATGCGTTTTTGTAATTGGTACATCCAAAAGTGCGAGGAAGAACCGCACTTTCCAGAATTGGTAATATGGCCAGACGAAACGCGGTTTACCAATTGCGGGGTGTTCAATAAACATAACACGCATCACTGGAGCACTGAAAATTATCATCTGACGGTGCAACGCAAATTTCAAACGGGATATGGACTTAACGTTTGGTGTGGTATCTTAGGTAGTTAATTATGCTATAAATTAACCAATGTAATTAATACTTTTATAGGTAGTAACTTGATTGGGCCCTTTTACTTTGTCAATAACCTCAATGACGCCAGATATACGGAATTGTTAAGAGACCAAATAATTCCGGCTAGAGGAATTGTACCAAATGATGATGATTTTCGAAAACTATGGTTTCAGCAAGATGGTTGTCCAGCTCACAATTCCCGAGAAGTTAGCGCCCTTTTAGCTGAACATTTTGGCCAAAATATTATATGCAATAGTGGACCAATTATGTGGCCGGCAAGATCACCAGATCTTACACCACTTGATTTTTATTTATGGGGTTTTTCTAAAAATGAGGTATATGAGTTTGAACCGCCTCATAATATAAACGAACTGCAGGAAAAAGTCCGTGACATTCTTAACTCTATAAATAGGCGCACGTTAAGCAGAGTTGTACGGAAAGTTTTAATTAATTGTCGAATGTGCCGTGATGCAAACGGACAGCATTTTCAGCATCTACGGGAAGGAATTTAGATGATAGTTTGCTGTTTCGGTCACATTTAATTTTGTTCCCTAAATTATATAAGATAGGCTACAGTTTTATGTTTAAGTTAATTTTAAGATTTATATCCAATACTTTACGAGTTCTACTTAACAAAATGTATGTGGTACTACTACTACTACTACTACTGTTTGGAAAGTAGAAATCAAATTTTTGCCGTGTTGGGATTACCAAACGTTCAAGAACATACAAATTTAGTTATTTTTAAAATTTAGGATAGTTTTTGCATTTTTATAGAAATGTGGCATATCATTTAAAAGTTAATTTTAAGGCGCATAATATTCACTTAATATTCAAAATGGCGGCCATAAGAAAAACAAAAGTTGTGGGCATTTCCCCGAAAACAAAAGACAGTCGAATGATTCTGTTCATGCTAAAATACTCTTTTTAGAAAAGTGTCTTAATAATGTGGAAGTCTTGTGATAGTGCGACTTATGATTCATGTTTTATTATCAAAAAACAAAATCCGCCATTTTTAGTTTTCTTCGAATATCTCCAAAACCAGACAACTTACACCAATTTTGTAAACGGATACAAAACTGGCCTGGATTTCTTCAAATCTTTCCCCATTTAACCCAATCTCTATTTTTTATAATAACTGAAATCACAATGTAGAGACTCGAAATTTGGACACACTGTATAGGCACACATTTACTTAATCGCTTTCAAAGTAGCTGCTTTAGAACACACACTTGCTCCTCCACTCCCGCCATTGCTGGAAACAACGATGAAAATCCTGTTGTGATATCTTCCGAAGTTTAGTCGTCGTGTTGGTTTTGATATCTTCTGCGGTGTCAAAACGGTTATCTTTGCGGGCCATTATGATTTTAGGGAAGAGCCAGAAATCAGATGGTGCTAAATCCGTTGAGTAGGGAGGCCGGTGGATGAGCGGAATGTTATTATCTGCGAGCCATTTCCATAACAATCGATGTGTGAAAGGGAGCATTGCCGTGATTCAGTGACCACCCACTTTGCCATTTGACGGGATGTTTTCTTCGGATTGTCTCCCTAGAACCTTTCAAATCACCTGACCGGATTGCGTAAATGGCTCCGTGAAAGATCCCTACTTCTGGTGCCAACTTGTTCACGATCAATTTTTCAGTCTGATCTGATTAACTGTTTTACTTGCTCGATAATTCCTTAATTTCTTGATGGTCTTCCACTGCGACTGTCTTGTTCCGGCGATTCATGTCCACCCTGAAATCTTGAAAACCACCCGTAAACGGCTGTTTTCTGTTAAAATCGTCACCGTAAACTGTTTGTAAGGCTAACAAAGTCTCTGAAGCAGATTTCTCCTATCCGCACATGAACTTGATGTTCGCCCTTTGCTCGAACTTCGACGTTTCGCCAACTGATCACTACACACTCCTACATTTAGCTACACTGCTATCAAACTGCCTGTAGCAAAATTAATTAATTATACGAAATTCCGGGAACATTTTGATGGGCCCTCGTATAACGTTTCTTGTCACCATACAGTCAAACACAGCTCAACAACTTGCAGAAAATGGATAGCGTTTAAATTTTAGTGCATTTTGACTAATGTCACCACGTTGTTCGATCGAAATTGCAACTTCTTTGCATTCAAGAACAATAAGCCATACGGCGATCACATTTAGAAATTACCTCTTGTCTTCAGAAGAATATCATCTGACAGAATATTTTGAGGAATAATTTTGCCTTCATTTATATTTCAATTATTTTTTATTTCTGGCATTTAATAGACGAAAACTTTGGCTACCTTTCATAATAAAATCCCGTTGGTAACACGTATAATGTCGTAATACTATAGGTGGCAAAGTTTTTGTTTATATTTAGGAAAAACCCACTTCAAATTGCAAGGAAATAAAAACTACTTGTTATCAAACTAGACGTAACGCCACCTGTAATAAATCAACAGATAACATTTTTTTTTTAATTTCAAAAAAATACTTTGAATTATACGATTCGGAAAATGATTTTTCTTCTCATTTAAAAACTCCTTATTGACTAACTACTAAAACCACTAACTTTACTAAAAAATCCACATTTCAAACTATTTATCTGCTTTACATCAAGGAAAATAATGGAATTGATTTTTTATCAATCAATAATGATAGAAAAATTAAGACTAGTTGAAGGTTTGAAATAATTTCGTCGTTAACTAGTACATTAACCACAGCACTGTACTGTTTGAGGTGATGCATATTATGCTATTTCGTCAGAACACTCCAAATCAACACCTAAAACTTCTCCGTTATCGTTTTAGGATTCGATACAGAAAACATATACATAGTTTACAACTTTTCTGTATCTACCATTAAACGTCACCAAAACGCACGAACCTGTTTTTATGGCATCAACACTTGGGTTTTTATGCAAAACTTCAGAAAAATCTATTTTATTACTAATTGCTCCATAACTTTCAACATCCATATCTGGTATGTCTTCTCGATCATCGTTCTCAGATGCATTTTATCCGAATGCGACTATATATGATCTTAACATTGACGCTGCTACAATTTGTCACAAAATTCATTCGAAGCATAATGGGTCAAAGCAACACTGATCATCTGAGTCATTTTATCAAGAATTATCTGCGTCGATAAAACTGACAACTAAAAATAATTTTTCCTTTGTATCCACTTGTGAGGGTAAGCATAAATTTGATCCGGACAAAGGGTGGCAATTTGGGATTGAGAGTAAAATTGCAGTAAACGAATTTCAGACCTAGAATTAGTAATACTAACAAAAATAAAAATTACACGTTCAGCTTGCTGACTGTAATTGTAAATAATTTTGCAGTTTATATTTGCACGTGTTTGTTTGCTTATAGCCTAGTATTTGTTTGTTTTTTATTTAGGGTATTAACTATAAACTTTTTGCTTGTGTTTAAGCTATCATTGCCATTATACGTTTTTGAAGTGTTGTGCTACAGTTACGTGTTGGTTTGTATAGAATGTTGCAGTTTCGAAAACATACAAACGTTCCAATTAACAGCGTTCTTTAACCTAAAATTTTTTCGGCACGAAGAGCCACAAGAGTTTAGAAAATGGTCTGGACTATCAACGATCGCGAGTTCAATATCGTCAATGTTTTTAACTGTCAAAATAATAGAAAATTACAAATAGTTGTATTAGATGGTGATGGGTCGACTGAAATCATTCAACAGGCTCTTTTTAGTAATCCCCGCACTCGCCCTTAGACTAGACCAATTCATTCCTCTACTGCTTCCTTTCTTCACTGCAAATCTACTTGACTTTTTATTGAAAGTTAGCACTACTACTCCGAGAAGGGAGATCAACTTCTCATTACCTAGGATGCCGGAACCCAGGACACTAGACCTTGGCCTCGCAGTCTCCTTTATAGCAACAGCGGTTTTGTCCTGTCTTTCGCAGATCGAGCACCTAGGATTTGTTTTGATCCCCAAACCTGCAGTGGCCGGTGAGAACATCCGCCAACTTTTAAGTGTTTTCCTTCTTTATATAGTAATCATAGGGTGATTGATTTATCCGTCTTTCGCACTACCTTTCCACCTTTTCTACGTCCATAATTGTAATTTGACGCTAGTAATTTTATCGCTAAACTTACGCATGAATCGGACTCTAAAGAAAGATAAATCTATCCCTGTTTACCGAACTGTCCTGGGACGCACAAGAACTGAACCTCTGTGCGGCGCTAATTTGTTCTATGCGTCCCCGCACTACTGAGTGAGTGGACACCGATCACGGGAAAGCAGATTACTTAAGTACTGCTTGACTATGTGAGTAGATGAAACCCTAAAGTTTTTACATATTTTACATATAAACGTGACCTATTTTTAAAATAAAAAGTCTCGTATGAAAAATTTTGGTTTATCAGTAACTTATTGCCATGTTTTCTAATTGAAGTTCTGTAATTATCAAAATTTATAATTTTAAGCAACCTGTTACAATTCTAAAACTTATATTTATTTATCATATGTAAAGTCTCCTATAAATAAAAATTATTCATAATATGACCATATTTTTGAGGTATTTGCTACGTATTTTTATTCCATTACAAAATACCGAATTTACGAAGTGTTCTTTTTTTAGGTAATGCATTTATTTATTTCTTGCTATCGAATTCGAAACCGATTCTACAGCATTACGCCATTCAAATAACGACAATAACGTTAACATGTTTTTTTATAATTAAATTTTATAGACCCTCCATCAATGATCATTTCAAATCGAGCTAGTAATTGAAAGATAGAAAATATTAGGTCCCGGACAGGATTCGAACCAGTATCTTCGGCATTGCCCGCCAATTTTCTAACCAATTGTGCCATCCGGACGGGTGATTACAATTAGAAGTAAACACAAATTTTAATAATGCACGCGACGATACATCTACCTAACTTTCAATCACGTTGGCATTTTTGTCAATCATATCTGACAGTGCTAAGTGTTCGACATCGGATTTAGAGAGGAATCGACTCTAAGACACGCACACGCCGAGTTTTACTTGACATGAGGATTATTTGTCCCAAATAACTTAAACTAATATGGAGCATCGTTTCTTTTATTGACCTGGTTGCCATTTACTGTTTAATTCAAATTCAAACAAATTCACTACGTAGCAGATATACTAATTATACAATTATCAGATGAAATGTTATCCCAAATTTATTTGTAAACCAGAAATATTTCAAATCAAACTTGTTGTTGAAAACAGAATATAAATTAAGATGTGAATATGATTTGAACTCGTGACTTTTCCATTATCAGTAGTGCTGTCCTAGATGTGTTATTATAACAATGGCAAAACTGTTATTATTTTATTAGTAGATAAATGCGTATGAGTTCAAAACTTATTCACTACTTGATTTTCGTTTTCAATCATGTGCTGGATTTTTCAATTAGTAGTAAATCTGGAATAACATTTCATTAGATAATTGTATTACCAATACTCCTATTGTATACATACTATAGTTCATTTATATTTGAATTTGTAATTAATAATAAATGGCAGCTAGCCAAGTAAATAAACTATGCTCTATATTAGTTTAAAACTTCACAAAAATACACAACGTAATTGGAAACGTATACAAAAATGCACGGATTGTGTAGCCATCGACGTGTGTGTGTGTGTGTGTGTGTGTGTGTGTGTGTGTGTGTGTGTGTGTGTATGTGTGTGTGTTGTGTGTGTGTGTCTATATATATATATATATTATATGTGTGTGATTAGAGGTCATCAAAAGGTCATCTAGCATAATTTTATAAAGATACGACGCCGCAAACCTGAGCACATTTGAAGAAACTTAAAAAAGTTTGATTTATGTAAATATGCAAATATTCATTTTTTATAGAGAAGTGTATTCATTGAAGCGCTCAGTATATGAAATTATAAATGCATAAACCCGT